>CM041296.1:4473899-4927223 GCA_023052935.1 Piezodorus guildinii
ATGTCAAAATTAAGAAAACGTTCTGAAGGTAACTACTATCCGTTAAATTTTATCGATGTGCAGGTGAATGTATTGCAAGGAAAAAAATGTTTTAATTCCAGTTTTCTAATGTGACAACAAGATAAATATTTTTTAAAAGAGCAAAAGTTTTTTTTTTGGTTGTTTTTAGATAAAAAAACCGTAGTATATATGTATAATATACCGTTGGAAAGCTAATGATGAATTGGAAATAATGTTATGTAACATAAAAAGCTATAAAAGGTAATGAAGATAGACTAAATACACATAAACTTAAATAATTATTGTTTATTATTTTGTTTCTATATTATAAAATCTGAAATGAACATTCGATAAATCATAATTCTTTTATTGATTTTAGGATTATTTAAGTCTCAAACCTACACCGCATCGGGGTCCTTACCTCGTCCAAATGTGACAAATGCAATAGAAATGAGACTCTGCTGCACATTATTGTGGAGAAACCCAGCGTATGAGACCCAGAGAAAGAAATTTCAGAAATTACAGTATATGGTATGGTAGTTGTTGAAATGATATCGTAAACCTATATAAATCCATAAACTGAGTTTGTTTGTTTGTTTATTTATTTAATGTAAATTAATGCTATTGTGGTTAATCGGACGATGCTGCTGTAGGAGTCCTAAATTTTGCCTATCCAGGTTCAACTAAGATAGGGATCTTTAACGAGCACCTGACATGGCACAAGCTGCTGACGACCTTTTTATGTGTCCTCCGAAAACTGACTTTGTTATAAATTATTTCATGGTTTCAGATATTTCAATATAAAATAAATGGGAATTTCATGGAAATTAATTTAAACTTTTTATATCGATTTTAAATAGTTCCTTTAAAAAGAAAATATATATATATATATATATATATATATATATATATAAATCTGGTGCGCGCAACACACGACTTTCACTTACCTGCGTAATTTATATCAATTAAAGAATTTTTATACAAATTTAGAAACGAAATAATATACGCAGTATAGCTGTCTCAAATATGAAATTTAATTTTCGTACACGTTTTCGTTCTGGACTGAACACACACACACACACGGACACACAGACCATTTTGCGGGAATTGGTTATTTGGACTCAGGGGACCCTTAAATGTGTATTTCCGTTGAAAACTGGAATTCGAAAATTTTCACGATCGCAATACTTTCTCTTACTACATATTTCATTTATAGTTAAGTGAAAGTAAAAATTAACCGAATATAATGGGAACCGTCGTTATTTATCCTTTTGTATAGCCGGTGTAAGAAGTCATAATTTTTTGTTATATTATTTTACCCATTTGTTTTTGTTTTTTTCATGTAAGGTAATCTATGAAAGTTAATATTGAATGTTCCCCCTCTTAAGAATTTTTTCTCTTCCGTATCTATGTATAATATTATCTCCCAGTTCTTAGTGTTCGTCCGATAAACTATAAATCTGCCAAAGAAAGAATTTTAAAACATACATGACACCACCTTAAAATTGCAATCGAGCAAAGCTGGCTCACTAGTATTAGTATATATTATAGTAGCTGCAGTGACTGCTGCCTACTGCCACGACAGTGATGTATAGTGCCGCGGGAGATCGTGGCATATAATTGCCCTTTATTTATATCCACCGCAGTATAATGCTAATTCTCTGCGCCTTAATGTCCTTAGACCATTTCGGTAATTGTTCAAGTAGGTTGAACCACCTACTTGAACAATAACCGATTGAATACTTGAACCATATACTTGAACAACAGCACCGTCCGATTAACCACAATAGCATTAATTTACATTAAATAAATAAATAAACAAACAAAGACAGTTTATGAATCTATAACAACTTTCCATTCATTTCCACAACTTACTTACGATTTGGTACGTTATGATGTTTCTAAAATCTTTCATACTCCGTGAAAGAATATAAATTGTACGATACCGTACGGTAGCAACACTGAATTTCATAACCTTCCTCAATACAAACATTAAAAATGACACATGTTCATATGTTTGTGGGCTTCTAGCGACATTCTGTTAACTTGTTTTGTTGTTTATTTACTTTCCTAAAATATTGCGTTTTCCAACGGTCTACATTATTACTCATATTTCAGGAAAGATTTTTTGATGCCTTGATTACAGAAAATTCCATTTTCCCTTTTAAAGAAAAACCTAATAGCATTGATTTTACATATAAACCTTCAGGAAAAAGTGTTAATGATAAAGATTATTTCTTTATAAAACTTTCCCTGAGCCAAACATCTGAAGTAGTTAAACCGCCTGAGAATAAGTTCTATTACCGAAACATACTTGGCTGACATTTCTCTGACCTGAATCCTTACCATACCATTCCAACCGCACGTGAAATTCAGCATACTTACGTTTGCTGGTATAAATATCTGAACATTCTATAATGAAAATAAAACCATCTAACATTAAATAATAACAAACATTAATTCCATAAGAGATTCTAGCAACGAAAAGAATCTTTTTCGTGTGTGTTTGAAACTTGTCAAATGTCTACGAAAATTAGGAACTGTGGTTAAGTATCTAGCATTTTAGCCTTCTATACCCAAGGTCGCGGGTTCGTACCCGGCTGATGGTCCTACGAATATTTAAAGTGAGTAGAAAATCCATGCTTATGTCGTCCTTTTGAGGGCAAATGGTGGTCCCGAGCCTTTGCGATGTTAGGTAATCGTTAACGATGACGTGGAATTCAACATACTTATTCCCCAATAGTCCAAGATAAAATATGACGCTCTAGTTCGAAACACTAAAAGAAAGTTTTTGCTTATATCCTACATAGGAAAATGATGCATCTCATCTAAACTTTTGTTAAACTTGTCGAATACCTACAAAAATAGATGGAAGAAAAAATTTGCCTCATTCAAAAATAAATATTCATTATAATTACAAACAGTTCCAAGAATAAAAATCTAGTGCCGGCAACACACGACTTTCACTTACCTCCATTTTTAAAATCAATGAAAGAATTTTCAAATACAGTTAGAGATAAAAATACGTGAAACTATTAACGAATTAATTAAATTGAATTTATGTAGAAACATGTGTTTTATTAAAAACTCTATTATATTATTATCTAAAATAATCAGTTAGTTTTATCTTCTTTTCATCACTCTCTAATCAGTTTTAAAAGCTTGAGTATAAGATATTTTTTTCTAAAATCTTTAGCTTTCCATCGGTATATTATACATGTATATTACTGCTCTTATGTTCAAAAACAAAACATTGCATCAAAAAATATTTTTTTTGTTTTCTCCTTTAGTTGGGTATCGAATTCATTCAATTTATATATTTACCTGTTTTTTATCAGTAGTAACAAGATAATATAGTTATTTTTATAGAATCGACAAAATAAAAGATACTTTAGAGAAAGAAAACTTAAAATATCGGCATTTAAGCCCTGTCAGATCATTTTTATCAGAATAAAATCTACATGATATTAAAGCCCAATTAATTTTACATTGATATAGAGTGTTTAATCAAAATCGTCTGAACCGTTTTCGAGAAAATTGAAAAAAGGTGCAAAATGCATGGTATAAAGTGCCTCTTCTGGTAAGCTCATGAAAAATATTTTGTCACGTCTCGGGCATATAGTTGTCTTAAATATGAAATTTCTGTTTCATAGGACTTACCGTTTCCGTCCGAGAGTTACCACACACACAGACCTTTTTGCAGGACTTGGTTATTTGGACTCGGGGGACCCCAAAATGTTTATTTCCGTTGAAAACTGAAATTCGAAAATTTTCATGATCGCAATACTTTCCCTTATTATATATAGTAAGTGAAAGTAAAATTAGCTCGGGTCACCTGAGGTGTATTGGATAGCATAACATCCAAGGGTGTGGGTCTAACGCGGCAGATGACTATGATTACTATGTAGTGGATGCTTCACGCGCTCGCTCACAGTTGTCGCTAGCTACGTCCTCTTAAGTCACGCCCGAATATAGAAGACGTATTATTTAATGATATTGTTATATTGAGACTTGTTTATTTTCATTATAAATATCATTGTTCATGTTACTATTTTATGGCAATAAATAAACCTTACAAGGTATCTTGACCTAGAGCCGAGCATTTATTGGAATTTACAACTGTATAATAGAATACAACGAGTAAATTTGAGTTAAATAGAAAAAGGCATGATACACACGTAGAGAAGCTTCCCAATGGAAGTACTATAAAAATATTCTAAACTAGAAGGTCTCAGGGCATCTCCTTTTCAGACGCCTCGGAGGATTGTAAGGAATTGAAGAGGAAGAAACTATTGAAACTAGAGGATTAGGGTAGGAATGGAGTTTGTCATCAAAGGAATGATATCTGGTTCGGGCCAAATCAGCAACGTACGAAACATTAAGGTCTTTATGGATGCCTTTATTCCCGACAAATTCTAATAATTAAAAAAAACAAAAACATTTTTCGGCTCTTGGACTATAAGAGACCTAATCCCAGAATAATAATTATTTTCTATTCTGTTATTTTTTAAAGGGGGTAAACAAATCCTTGGTTATGTCGTCCTTCGGAGGGGACGTAAAATGGTGGTCCCGATCCTGTGCGATGTCAGGTACTCGTTAAAGATCCCTGATTAATCCTGGACAGGCAAAATGTAGGACTCTCACTGTAGCAACGTCCAACCAACCACAGGAGCATAAAGTGACGTATATAAGATGAATAAACAAATATATTAATGGAACTGTTATTCAGGTACTATCCAGTTCTTCGCGAACGGTTCCAGTTACACAGCGGAGCGGTGACTGAACTAGTTCGCCCGCAAATCAAAATAAACAAAACACTTCGCCCGCCGACCCTTTTACCTATATTTGTGCTAGAGGTTACTGCCGAGTCGCTTAACACATCCTCTTGAGTTTCTCACTTCCGTATGTTTATTCTCCAAAAAGGTGAGCAAAGAGTACTCAATATGTGATTAAAGATATTGATCAAATAGAGGTGTATCCAGAGGAGGGAATCGGAAGTGGGAAATATAAAATGATCATTCAGAAAAAAAAAAGAAATATATATATTTGTTCTCTAGATATCGTACGTACACTGGATCTACAGGCATCACTATTTTGTGTTTTTAACGTAATAATATTTTTATTCCAAATAAATTAAAAATAGATTTCTCCTATTAAACTAATGATGTCTCGGCAAAAGAGCTGGAAACTTTGTACGCCTTTAATTTTTATTGGAGGTGGCTTGTGAACAACTGGCGTTACATACGTCTTCTATTTCAGCGGATAGAGGTTCAAACATATTACTTACAGGTATGGCGGGGATACTCTTTGAAGTGGTCAACGTAGTACTATTAGTGATATGAGAATTAGTTATTTGTTGAGGATTAGAACTAGAAATTGTTATACTAGAACTATTATTTACGATATTAATTGGAGTTGTTTCATTGTTTTCTGAGGCACGTTGGTTATTGAAATTGACTTGTTTCTATTTGGTTAGTTTTCAATGATGAGGTTTTTATCTGGAAATCTTTGGAATTCATACTTTTCTTTTCAATAGGACTATCTAGTTTTGAAACATTAGAGTGACTTCTTAACTTTCTCTTCAAAAGGGTAGAAACTACAGCTTCAGTAGATCCGTTACTTGTACCGGGCAATGCACGGTCGTTAATGACAAAAGTGATAAATAACTGCAATTTGAGCGAATTTGAAAAACAACTAAAGGAGAAAAAACTGAAAAAATATATTTTTAATGCAATTTTCTGTTTTTTGACTATAAGAACAGTAATATACATGTATGATCTACCGTTGGAAAGCTAAAGATTTTATAAAAAATACTATCTCATACACAAGCTTTTAAAAGTTAATAGAGAGTGATGAAAAACCGATAAAACTAAGTGATTATTTTAGAAAATAGTATAATAGATTTTTTAATAAAACTCATGTTTATATCGAAATTCCATTTAACTAATTCTTTAATGTTTTCACGTATTTCTACCTCTAACTGTATTTGAAAATTCTTTCATTGATTTTAAAAATGGAGGTAAGTGAAGGTCGTGTGTTGACCGCACCAGATTTTTTAGGATATGTAAACATTATTTGTTTTTTACTCCCGAAAATTCGTAATTATCTTTTGATCCACTGGCACTACGAATTATTTTGATTTTGCTGTGGTAAGAATCTATTACATATAACGTGGATTGTAAACAAGCTATTATATGTCTAATTTTCGATGATGATTTTATCATGTGAATTTTTCACTGCCACATACTAAGTATACACTATTTTATCATATGTTTACCATATGATTCAAATAATTAAAACCAGCCATTCCTTTCTAACATATGTTTCTATATTATATTAACAACATGCCAAATAAAACAAAATATTTATCGAGTATAGGGGAACAATGCAGCCAACTTTAGTGGACACATATCGATACAACATTCCATTTATTGATATAAGAATAGACTTTAAAACAAACATCCCAAAGGGGCAACACTGCTATTTTTATGGCCTTCTTGAGAGCCCTCGGGTTCAGCTTTGATTACTCGATCCCGAACGAGTATTCACCCAAAAGTTATTTCCGTCCGTTTGCCGGAACCTCCGCTTCTGGTTGATGTATGAATTGTTGCTATCGGATAAAGATACACAGAAACATTGTTGATGTATGAATTGTTGTTATAAGATAGAGAAACACAGTAAAAAAAAAAAAAAGATGTAAATTTCTCTTCGAATGTGAAAAACAATAGATGATGGATTTGTATACCCAGAATCTACTGATTTTGTCAGTCAGAGAGGAATAAGCATTTACCGCCGCATATGACCGATTTTGGTGGACGAAATTCTAAAACTTGTGGTCAAACGTCAAATTTATTTGCTAAAATCTAAATCAACTCTACGGGTGAGATTCCAATTTATATTCAATAACGAGTTTGGAAATATAATCTTAGTCTTACTTTTCTTAGCAATGCCCATTGTTAAATAAGAGCTAAAAGACTTTGCTCTAAGAACACCTTAAACAGAATAAATGACCATCGAATAAAAATAATCCCACTGTCGGTTATTAGGCACTTGTGCGAACAGGAATGATTCATTCATTTACCATTTATTTTTAAACACGGTATCGTGGGTAATATTAGTATTAATGGTCTTACCAACTAATAATAAAAAGATGAAGCACTGGAAAATTCCAATCTTTTGACTTGACTTTTGTCCACCTAAGTTGGTGATTTATCCCACTGTACGAATTGATAAATTCTAATTTTTTTATATTTATTTATTGGAATTTACAACTGTATAATGGAATACAACAAGTAAATTTGAATGAAATATAAAAAGGCATGAAACACATGTAGAGAAGCTTTCCAATGGAAGCACTCTAAAAATATTCTAATCTAGAAGGTCCCGGGGCCATTTTCTTTCAGACGCCTCGGAGGATTGTCAGGAATTGAAGAGGAAGAAAGGATTGAAATGAGAGAATTAGGGTGGGAATGGAGATTGTAATGAAAGGAATGGTACCTAGATCCGGCCAAATCAGCAACATACGGAACATTAAGGCTTTTATGGAAGAATTTATTAGTGACAAAGTAAGGAGCATTGAGGATTTTACGAAGGATTGTAGGGATTGGATACGAGAATAATTCGATGGTTTAGTTGAGCCTCAGAGCTCAACCCCGTAGGTCTTATGATAGTCATGTAGATGAGTCTTTTGTAGTTAAGTGGAAGATTAGAACGTTTGTCTAGTAAGTGTTGAAGTAGTCGAAAACATAGTGCAGGTTCTTGTCGTTTCAGTCTTCTATGAGGGTTCCAAGTAAGGCGTTTGTCAAGGTGCAGTCCTATATATCGGATCTGTTCAATTGGGAAAGAGGAGTATTATTGAAGGAGACAGTAGGGCAGGATGTCATTGGTTTTACGACGACGGGTAAAGGTAATTTGGTTGGATTTGATTTTAATTCTCCAGTTTTATTTATTTAAGTATAATAATAAAAATAACTTTATTCTGGGACTATTTCCCTTAAGAATAACTATTTCGTACAGAATATACAATATACACTTCAATATATACATGTCTGGTTGAGAGACCAATAAAATAAATTTTTATTCACAGATGTGTAAAAATAGAAGAACCTATTTATATAGATATATAGAATATAAACAAACGAAAAAAATCTGCTATAAAATAATAGAACTGAACAATTTGCAAATAAATGAATTATTCCACAACCCTAGGATTTTGTTAAATTAAATAATTTGACTAATGTTGAAATTAGGATAGTGGATTTACAATTTAACATTTAGTGTGCGTCAAAGGAAATGGCCCCGAGACCTTCTAGTTTAGAATATTTTTAGAGTGCTGCCACTGGGAAGCTTCTCTATATGTATATCATGTCATTGTATTATATAACACGTCACATTTACTTCATGTATTTTTTTTTGGTTAATTCGGTTGTAAATACCAACCAAATGTAAAAAAAAAAAAAATAATAAAAAAAACGTGTGCATCTCTTTTGGATGCTAGAATCTGTTGGAAAAGATGTGATTTGAATAAGAGAAGGGAAGAAGCATGGCGAATATAATTAGGTAGGGAATAACAGAGGCAGATAACAGGGTATGAAGGAAATTTTCAAAAGATTTAAATCTATGGGTGGCTCTCGTCCAGACATGAATATTGAAGTGTATATTTTTTGAGGGCGGGTTGGTTAAAGCGCGTTGCCTAGCCACTACAGATGAGTTGGATTCTCGGTTTTGAGGGGGCTTTTATACCCCGCCCTTACACCCTGGCCCGAGAAATCGGCATATAGCCTTCAAAGGCAAGGAAGGGGAGAACAAAAAAGTGTATATTTACTGTACGAAATTCTTATTCTTAAGGGACATGCAGTAGATTCTAGGTAGACAAATCCATTATCTATTTGTTTTTCACATTCGAAGAGAAATATACTCATTTTGTTCTTTCTTTTTTTTTTTTTTTTTTTTTACTGTGTTCCTCTACCTTATAACAACAATGCATTCATCAACAATGTTTCTGTGTTTACCAGTAAACAATGTATCCTAGTATTTCAATCAGAAGAAAACATCCATCAAATCAAAACCCATTAAAGCTTACAACGAATTTAATAAAACCGTTAGAGTCGTTTTTGAGAGTACTGTAAGAATATGCAAATTATATTGTATAAAGTGGCTCTTCTGGTCTAAATCCTATAACACCTGGGGCTTATAAGCTCCTAAAATATGAAATTTCAGTATTCTGTATACACAATTTTTTGTGGGAGTTAGTCATTTGTACTCAGGACCCTAAAATGTGTATTTCCGGTGAAAAATTACATTCCAAAATCTGCACGATAGCAATACTGGTTGTTTGTTTGTTTATTTATTTAACGTCACTTTATGCTACAATGGCTAATCGGACGATGCTACAGTGGGAGTCCTAAATTTTGCCTATCCAGGTTTTATTAGGAAAGAGATCTTTAACGAGTACCTGACATCGCACAGGCTCGGGACCACCTTTTAACGTCCCCTCCGAAGGACGGCGTAACTAAGGATTTTTACTCCCATTAAAAAATCCTAGGACCACCTGCGGGTTTGAAACCGTGACCTTTAGCATGGGAGGCTGTTACGCTATCCACCCAGCTACAAGTGATTCCTTGCAATACTGGTTATAAGTTTTTTACTGGTGATTTCAATAAAATCTTAAGATTCTAGTAGGTAAATATTTTTAAACAATCATATATGACAAATTTGGATCTATTAGATGTTGCCATTTTTTTTAAATTTGGTATTCATCAACAATTGAAGGACGACCCGACCGCTTTGCGACTTTCAAGTCAAAGTTTTCTGGTTCTGAACCGAGCAAACCAAGTACGGGCGGTGCTATCTCTTAAGGCATCAACAACATACACACTGCAAAACGCTACCAACGAACTAATGTTACAACCCAAAATATATTTCATAGTGGATATAATTAGTTGACAGTTAAGAATTATTGGAAGATATTAGTCCGGGTGGCGATCAGTGAATGAAACAATTAGGTAGGTAGTTTCAACCATTTGTTTTCTGTCAACGTTTCGACCCCCATTGTGGGTCATCATCAGAGCTCAAAAATACAAAAGAGATACACTTACAATACGATTAAATACACTATTTTAAAAACTATTGAGCTAGAGGATGTCAATATTAGAGCATAAAAAGGAACTATATATGTGAAGAAATCGATTAATTAAATTACAATGACAAAGGTATACTAATGAGAGGGCTATACAGAGCAGATAATGACTAAAGATAATTTAAAAGTATACAAACAAAAATTACATGAAATAAAAAACATTGAAAAATGGAGTAGAGTGGAGATATGTACCGCATTGTTGGCTTATGGAAACTAGGTACAATTTGGTGGAATAGGATGTAGGTAGGAAGATAGGAAAGGTATTATTAATACTATTATTAATTAAGTAGATTATTACTATCACATGTTTAATCTGATTACTTCTGTTCATGTTATTATTACAATTTTCCTCATCGTTGTCAGATCCTGTCTAAAATGCGGTACGTATTTCTCATTCTACCTACCTTTCGTACGTACTTTCCTATCTACCTACCGACATTCCATTCTACCAAATTGTACCTAGTTTCCATTCGCCCACAATACGGCATGTATCTCCACTCTACTCCATATTTCAATGTTTCTTATTTCATGTAATTCTTTTTACATTATATTTAGTCATTATCTGCTCTGTATAGCTCTCTCATTATTATACCTTAGTCATTGTAATATAATAAATCGATTTCTTTACACATCTGGTTTCTTTTTATGTTTTAATATCGACATCCTCTAGCTCTATATTTTTTAAAATAGTGTACGAATAAATACGAACTAAACATATAATACTGGAAGGAATTAGTCCGGGTGGCGGTCATTAAATGAAACAACTAAATAGTTATTTATATTTTTTATCTTTTTAAATCTATTTTAGGTATCCATATAATTCTATATATGTATTTATTTTGTTTTGTTTATGTATTTAAAATTTTCTAAATGTCTTCACTATTCAATTTATTCCAACTTGTATTTATGTTTATTTAACTTTTTTATCAACCTGTAAGATTTGTCAATTAATGTATTTTACAATGTTCCATTATTATTTTTTCCATCCTGTTATCTTTAGATACCTTAAACAGAATTAGGGATAATTAAGATGGGAGGTACGGTCAGTTTTTCTCCATATACATCTTCCAGCACTGTTCTTACTATTATATAGGTGATATTTCAAGAATTAAATTAGAATTTTTTATCCTGTATCATTATTATAATCATAAGTTAAATTTCATTTATTCTTTGTATGGTAGTATTAAGAATTTTAGTCATTGTTGTCAGACCCTGTCCATAAGTCAGTACGTATTTTCCATTCTACCTTTTCCTACGTATTTTCCTTCCTACCTACCCCCATCTACCAAACAGTACCTAGTTTCCATTCTCCCACCATGCGGTACGTATCTTCACTCTACTTCATATTTTTATATTTCATATTTCATGTAAATTATTGATACCTGTGTAAATTTTGTTTAGTGAACATTTTTATTTTTTCTGTATAACACTTTCATTATTGTAATATGGTCATTGTATTTTAATTAAGTTTTTTTTTTTTTTACATATACAGTTCTTCTGTTATTTTTTAATACCGACGTTCTCTAGCTAAATAGGTTATATAATATTGTATGTAATTTCATTGAAATTATATTCTTTTGTATCTTTTTAGCCCTGATGATGACCCAAAAAGGGGGTCGAAACGTTGGCAAACAATAAAATAGTTGAAACTATTTAGTTGTTTCATTTAATGACCGCCACCCGGACTAATTCCCTCCAGTAATTCTCAACGGTCAACTAATTACATCCACAATGATAAACATATAATAATACATTTCTTAACTTTACCATTCATCCTTAGGTTTGTTTGTTTATTTAATTAACGTCACTTTATGCTACTATGGCTAATCGGACGATGCTACAGTGGGAGTCCTAAATTTTGCCTATTTGTTTAATTAGGGTAGGGATCTTTAACGAGTACCTGCCATCGCACGGGCTAGGGACCACCTTTTAACGTCCCCTCTGAAGGAAGGCATAACTAAGGATTTTTTACTCCCATTAAAAAATCCTAGTACCACCTGCGGGTTTGAACCCGTAACCTTTGGCATAGGAGGCTGTTATGCTAGCCACCCAGCAACAAGTGATCCTTTCATACTTAGGTAATTAAAAGTAAAATTATCTTAGATACGTCCATTTTAAGAGGAAACCCATCTAGGTAGTAAATACGAAAATAGTTTGGTTGAGATGGAAAGTAGGAACCGTTTTACAAAAGAAGAGATGGAAATTATAAACAGTTTGAATTCCCCTCCGTCCATTATCTTTTAGTAGAGCGATGCTCCCAGAACCTGCTTTACGACTTTATAGAGTTATTTCGAAATATTGGTTCTGATTTGAGCGAGAGAGCAGGCGGAAAATCAAACCTATATTTCCAAAACGAGAATCATGATACCAAGTTAAACCAAGGAACGAATTTTATATAATAAAGTCGAAATGTAATAATTTAATAAAAAGAGAAAAATCATTTCCTATATATGCGGAATGTGTAATTCCGATTATTATTTTTATTTATTTTTTTACTTTCATTTACCTATATATGAAAGTATTGCGATCGTGAAAATTTTCAAATTCCAGTTTTCAACAGAAATACACGTTTTAGGGTCCCCTGAGTCCATATGACAAAGTCCCGCAAAAAGGTATGTGAGTGTGTGTGTGTGTGTGGTAGCTCCCGGACGAAAACTAAAAGTGCTATACGAAAACTGAAATTTCATATTTAAGACAACTTATACGCTCGAGATGTTACAGAATCTTTTTTATCAAAATCGGCTAACGAGACGAGCCAATTCATACCATCCATTTTGCACCTTCTTATGATTTTCTCAAAAACGGCTCAAACGATTTTGATTAAACTCGCTATATCGATGTAAAATTAAATGGGCTTTAATATCAAGTAGGTTTCATTCTGATTGAAATTATCTGACAGGGCTTAAATGCCGATAGTTTAAATTTTGTTCCTCTGAACTACATACGGTTTTAAACACAAGGATACTAATATAGATGTATAATATACCGTTGGATAGCTAAAGATTTTATAAAAATTATTATCTCATATACGGAATTATAAAGGTTAAGGAGAGTGATGAAAAGCCGATAAAACAAACTGATTTTCGTTGATAAAAATATAATAGACTAGCTGTGTCACGCAGCTTTGCTCGCGAATATTGCATTTCGTATTAATTTATGTGCGTTTATGGTGAGATTGGCTATAATAAATATCAACTATCAGCTACTCTTTGTTATCATTTAAAGCCCGATCTTGACTTCTTCCTGTCAAATTTACAATAGCAAACCAGTAGAAGTAGTTATACCCATAATCACTTAATATGTAAAAATAATCGTCACAAACCATTTTTAAAAAATAAATAACTATTGAATATATTTTCATAGGAACCTACACTCGAAACGCAATATGCTTAAAAGGGTCGGTCACCTGTATGTAGTGACCAGCCAGGTGCCCTTAAGATTTTTTAATGAGCGAAAAAAACAACCTTAGTTATGCCCTCCTTCGAAGGGGACGTAAAATGGTGGTCCCAAGCCTTTGCGATTTCATGAACTCGTTAAAGATCTCTACCCTAACTAAACCTGGAAAGGAAAAAATTAGTCATCATACGATTAGCCATAGAAGTATAAAAGTGACGTTAAGTACTCCCCAGTAGCCTCATCTCTCTTCGGACCAAATATTTTAGTACCTTATTTTCTAAAACCTTTAGCCGTTGTCCGTCCTTCAAAGAAAGCGGCCACGTTTCACCGTCGGAAGAATAACAGTTTTATAAATTCTAACCTTTAAGTTTTTAGACAGAAGCTAAGTAATTTCGCAACTTAATTATAACACGATTTCCCGCGTTTAACCAGGACTTTATTTCCTCCTGGATTTTTTTTTTTTCAACCTAAATACTTAAATTTCTCTACGTGTTCAAAAGTATACCCTGAAATATCAAAATCACTATGATCGCCACTGCCTCTGCTACAAATAATATATTTTGTCTTTTCTGTATTTATTTCGAGTCCTATTTCTTTACCGGTTTTTATTAACGGACTTGTATTTTGTTGTTTAGTTTCTGTGTCTTCCTTTAGCAGTACCAAATCATCGGCGTATCCCAGAACCGGAATTTTATCACCCAAATTTTAACCTTCTTAATACATGTCACCTTTTCATTGATATGATCTAAAGCGACTTCGTCTGCATCAATTTCTGTTATTACGATTGCTATTAAGAAGTTTTTAAAAGAATATATTTTAAAGTACTTCCGCGTAAATGACATTTTTATTTTTACTTTCTTGTGGCAGAAGAACATACTGATTTTCTCCGCAACGTAAATCTATTCCTACGTGTCTAAATGAAAAAATATAAATTAACGGGAAATTGAATTATTTAAAAATAAAAGGTAAATCATTTGGAATCATTGGGAAGCGAGGTTTTTTTTTCTCCCAGATTTTCCCCGTTTTCCCCCAGATTTTCGACTGATTCTTCGGTCCTATTGGTCGCAGCGTGATCTTATATAGCCTAATTTTTCAATTAGAACCAGTAGTTTCTGAGATTAGCGCGTTCAAACAAACAAACAAACTCTTTAGCTTTATAATATTAGTGGGATCACTTGTAGCTGGGTGGCTAGCTTAACAGCCTCCCATGCTCCCAGCGTAATCATAACCACCCGAAAGCACATTAATTAATCCCTATATCAATAAAAAACATAAAAAGTAAATGCGAGTTGAAATACCCATGAGCGATAAAAAAGACATCTCAAAAAACGTAATCATAACCACCCGAAAACACATTAATTAATCCCTATATCAATAAAAAAGATAAAAGGTAAATGCGAGTTGAAATACCCATCAGCTATAAAAGATAGAGCTCAAAAAACGTGATCATAACCACCCGAAAGCACATTAATTAATCCCTATATCAATAAAAAACATTAAAAGTAAATGCGAGTTGAAATACCCATCAGCTATAAAAGATAGAGCTCAAAAAAAGTAATCATAACCACCCGAAAGCACATTAATTAATCCCTATATCAATAAAAAACATTAAAAGTAAATACAAGTTGAAATACGCATGAGCGATAAAAGATAGAGCTCAAAAAACTTAATCATAACCACCCGAATGCACAATAATTAATCACAATATCAATAGAAAACATTAAAAGTAAATGCAAGTTGAAATACGCATGAGCGATAAAAAATAAAGCTCGAAAAACGTAATCATAACCACCCGAATGCACAATAATTAATCACAATATCAATAGAAAACATTAAAAGTAAATGCAAGTTGAAACACGCATGAGCGATAAAAGATAGAGCTCAAAAAACGTAATCATAACCACCCGAATGCACAACAATTAATGCCTATATCAATAAAAAACATAAAAAGTAAATGCGAGTTGAAATACCCATGAGCGATAAAAAAGACATCTCGAAAAACGTAATAATAACCACCCGAAAGCACAACAATTAATGCCCATATCAATAAAAAACATTAAAAGTAAATGCAAGTTGAAATACGCATGAGCGATAAAAAATAAAGCTCGAAAAACGTAATCATAACCACCCGAATGCACAATAATTAATCCCTATATCAATAAAAATCATAAAAAGTAAATGCGAGTTGAAATACCCATGAGCTACAAAAGATAGAGCTCAAAAAACGTGATCATAACCACCCGAAAGCACATTAATTAATCCCTATATCAATAAAAAACATTAAAAGTAAATGCGACTTAATATGCACGCGAGCGATAAAAAATACATCTCGAAAAACGTAATAATAACCACCCGAAAGCACAACAATTAATGTCCATATCAATAAAAAACATTAAAAGTAAATGCAAGTTGAAATACGCATGAGCGATAAAAGATAGAGCTCAAAAAACTTAATCATAACCACCCGAATGCACAATAATTCATCCCTATATCAATAAAAAACATTAAAAGTAAATGCAAGTTGAAATACGCATGAGCGATAAAAGATACAGCTCAAAAAACTTAATCATAACCACCCGAATGCACAATAATTCATCCCTATATCAATAAAAAACATTAAAAGTAAATGCAAGTTGAAATACGCATGAGCGATAAAAGATAGAGCTCAAAAAACTTAATCATAACCACCCGAATGCACAATAATTCATCCCTATATCAATAAAAAACATTAAAAGTAAATGCAAGTTGAAATACGCATGAGCGATAAAAGATACAGCTCAAAAAACTTAATCATAACCACCCGAATGCACAATAATTCATCCCTATATCAATAAAAAACATTAACAGTAAATGCAAGTTGAAATACGCATGACCGATAAAAGATACAGCTCAAAAAACGTAATCATAACCACCCGAAAACACATTAATTAATCCCTATATCAATAAAAAACATTAAAATTTAATGCGAGTTAATATGCACGCGAGCGATAAAGAAGACATCTCGAAAAACGTAATTATAATACCCGAAAACACTTTAATTATTCCCAAAAACCACCCCTCCCCTCTAAAAATTAAAAATCAACAACTATTTTAAAACTAAATATTTTTTTAAATATTAGTTCGTAAAAAACAGAACTTGATATCAAATATCTAAAAAAACAACAAAAAAACAGTGATATGATATGCCAAAATTATTAAAAAAGTCATAATTTTAATTAAACTAATTATTTTTCAATAAATAAATAAATAAAACGAAATATTTAAGGCTAGAAGTGAAGAAAAAGGTGACATTTGACTTGGAAAAGGTAACATTTGAAATGGAAAAGGTGACATTTGAAATGGAAAGGGTTACATTTGACTTGGAAAAGGTGACATTTGAAATGGAAAGGGTTACATTTGACTTGGAAAAGGTTACATTTGACTTGGAAAAGGTTTTCAATTGACTTGGAAATGCTATATCAATAATATTACACATTAGAGTTGTTTTTTTTTCAATTATAATTAAATTCCTTAATAAGCCTATATCTATAAGGCCATGCAATTTTACTAAAATTGTATACAGACACCCAGTTATCACCATTGAGACATTTATCACATCATCAACTTTTAGAGAACTCTTTCCGAAACAATTTTTTCTAATTTCAGACAGAATCGGACATGCAGCCAGGAAATGAAATGTATTTTCTGTTTCTTTTTTATTGCACAAAAAACACATCACACTACTATTTGAATAAAATCTGTTGTAGTTGAGATAAAGAAGTTCACATCTGACTTTGAATATCCATTTAACCCCATTAAAGTTTATTTTATTATCAACAAGGTAATGTGATCCATAATCATAATTTAAGTTTTTATATAGATACATTTTTTCCGAAACTGAAGCCTTTTGTACATATTTTAATCTGTAAATTTCTGTTAACGATACTCTAAATTCCTGTAGTATTAAATCCCATTTATTTTGATTGTCAAGTTTAATATCTATGTCAATATTATGTTTTTCAGCTATTTCTCTTAAATCCTTTATCCAATATACCTTTTGTTTAACAACTTCATTGTTTAATAAATATGGTAGCCTATTTTTTGTCAGGTTTTTAACTTTGATAATACATATAAAGTGATACTTCAAATAAGTCAATGTCAAAAACTTAGTATTTGAGCTAGATTTTACACAAACCGTTATACTCAATTACTTTACCGTTGTACATAATTATATGGGCTGAGGAAACTATAAAACGTGTATTTGCTAAATAAGTAACTGAAAATAAATGAAAAACGTAAAAAAGTAATGAAATAAAAATAAAAAATCTCTCAAAGATTGTCCAAACGTAAAAATGTTCGAATCCATCCCTGAAGAGCTTGCCAGGACAATTTGCAGAACAGGTGTAGTAGCTCAGAGCATGAAATTGGGTTAGAGTTTAAATTGGAAAACTCGTTAAGAGGGAAACATAGAGGAAGGGGAAATTCTTGCAAGATTACTAACAGCGCATTCTTATCCTTCTCCCAGCGCTAAACAGTTCCATTACGTCTCAATAAACAAAAATAGTTCCTCCTTGTCGGGGAGATAGCTTTAGCATCACTTCCGAGCTTTTCTTCTCTTTCATATCGCATAGTAAAAGCTTATAGGAAAAAGGAAATTTAGCAAAATATTTACTGATATATCATCAATCTCTCGCTATATATATATAAAATTATACCGAGATCTTTTGTTTCCGCGAACTACTTCTAAACCACAAGGTGTATTATAAAACGGTTTTCACAAAAATTAGAGCATTTTTTTCTGAAAGTTTATAAGTAAAATACATCGAAATTAACATTTTCTTCCAAAGGAAAAAATTTAATTTTCTGTAATCATCAAAAAATTATTCCTGTAATATAGGAGAAGAAGAAAGAAAATAAACTTTATTTGCATATTTTCAAATTGACAAGATATTAACAAATTATTTCGGATAAAATATCCTCACAAACAGTCACTTTGTTTTTTTTTTGTTTGTTTTTTTATAATAATTACAATTTATTTTGGTTTATTATTTTCAATAATCAACCTTTGTAATCGATCAAAAAAAAAATTACCCTAGCTCAAAATATGAGGGTTTACGTTTCAAGATGCGTAGAATCCGAATAACGAATAAAAAAATAATACGTTTGTCCGCCGTCCGCGGCATGTCTCCAAAACTACTGGACCGATTTTTTTGAAATTCGCCACAAAAATACTAGTCCATTCAACGATGATCCTAACACCTTTAGACGTTGATATCAGCTGGTTAGTTTTAAAATGGCGGTCGATTAAAAGGATTTTATTCAATAACTCAGTTATTTTTGAAGATAGGGAAAAGTATGTATAGAGTTTTAGAACCAGAAAGCGCGATAAACAACAAAAAACAAAGGAAAAATTAAAAAAAATTGAAATCTCGCTTTTATATACGCTTGTAACTACGTCATTTTCGAAGATAGAAAAAAAAAATTCTAACAATTATATGTCAGGATATGTAACGGAGAAAGATATGAGTATTGAAAGAGGGAGAAAGAAATAGGCGATGAAAAAAAGATCTTAATCAATAAGAAAAAAGATACATACTTGATTCTGAGACGGTGTCTAAAGATGTGATGTTTTTCCGTTTTAAAAAACGCTCATTGCGTGGAACGGAAAATATGGGAACTACAATGTTCGTTAGAGCTTTACCAAGAAGCTATGTTATGTTTACTGATTCGATTGTTTGTTAAGAAAAATAAATAAAAGGATTGGCTAATGATTTTTTTTAATACATATTAATAATATAAAATAGCGGACTGAGATTAAAAAAATAGAATTAGTGAAAAAAAGAGAAAAATAGGAAGCGAAAATATATAAGTATGACTATGAAGGGGAAGATGTAAGTAATAGTGACGAGGTAAAGATTAAAAGATATTAAATAATAACGAATGACGATTAGGTAATAACGAATGACGATGATTAATGACGATTAGGTAATAACGAATGACGATGATTAATGACGATTAGGTGATAACGAATGACGATAAGGAGCTGTCGAAGGAAAGGGTAAATAAAACAGTAATCTAGTAGGTAAACAAATAAATAAATAAAAGTGGGGTACAAGAAATAAATTTAAAAAAAAAAAATAAGAAGTTATCTTGTTTTTTTTAGCCCTGATGAAGGCCCACATTGTAGGCCGAAACGTCGGCATATAATTAAAATAGCACTTGTTTTAAATGTGTGTTTCTAATTTATGACCGCACCCCAAACCATCTTCCTCATCTAATTTCTCAACGGTCAACAAAAACTCCATCATTAAAAAAATTGATATTTTTCACATAAATACGCTTATAACTCAGTTATTTTTGAAGATAGAGAAAAGTGTGTATAGAGTTTTAGAATCAGTAAACCGCGATAAACAAAAAAAAAAAAAAAAAGGATTACATGTCAATAATACAATGAAAATGAATAGAAACGTTATTAGCATCAAAACAATTATCTTGAACTAATTATTTACGTTATACACTCGGTAACGACAAACTAAACTTAGCCATTCACAAGTAGATAGCAAATCAGAGTTCCAGGAGAACCCAGAGCTATTCTCCAAACAATTTTTGGACCAAATGAAAAAAGAATCATTGAATTTGCTTTACAACTAGCTTAGATATTGCGTTTTGAAATCAGTGGTAGTGTTATGATATGATGCTTTGAATTAGTGCTTTTCGTGTTACTTAATTGCCTATCAACAGCCTTATAGACAGTTATACCCCAATATTGTTATTTGGAAATGATAAACCATTGTGTAATAATTTGCAACGTTTTTATAATTATAATTCATCGCAATACAATCGATTTTTTAATTTTGAACTTTTTTTTTTTTTGCCTAGTTGCATTCATCACAACTCCTGCATACTCCTGAAGATTCATTATGCTTATTGTTAAGGTAAGGAAGAACTGTTTAATCTTAAACTTTCAAGAAGAGAAAACAAAAGAAATTACAGTTCCTTGTGTAATTTATATGTCCCTAAGGATACAATCTAAGTCCCACCTTACAATTTTAGAACCCTCTTAACTTAGTCCGGATTTCACAGGAAATTAAAGGACTAGATACTAACGGGACTTCATTAATATTAAGTATATTATTGGTTTATTCAAATACAAAGACCAAAATCTCTCAGACGACAGGAAACAATCATATAATGTTCTTCTGATACAAATCTTCAGAATAGAAAATATAAAATGAAATTAATGCAGACCAAAGATCCCGTAGGATTACTTCAGGTGCTTACCATACATTCTATGGTAACGATATAAGTTATTCATTAGTTACCTATATATGAAATATATAGTAAGAGAAAGTATTGTGATCGTGAACATTTTTTAATTCAAGTTTTAAACGGAAATACACGTTTTAGGGTCCCCTGAATCAAAATGACCAAGTCCCGCAAAAAAGTATGTGAGTGTGTGTGGTAAGTCTAGCTCGAAAAAGATAAGTCTTACAAAACTGATATTTCATATTTAAGACAACTATAAGCACGAGATGTTACAGCAACTATTTCATCAAAACCGGCTAATTAGAAGAGCCACTTTATACCATGCATTTGCATCTTTTTAAGATTTTCTCAAAAACGGCTCTAACACGATTTTGATTAAACTCGCTATACTGATGTAAAATTTAATATGCTTTATTATCATATAGGTTTCATTCTGATTGAAATAGTCTGACATGGCTTAGTTGCCGATATTTCAATTTTGTACAGCCGAAAAGATTAACCACATCATCCTAATGACCTTGATGAAGGAAGGATAAACATACAAGCTGGACTTATATGATGACCAACTAATTGATAGAAGAGCAAAACTATTTTTTAATGTAATTGTTGGGTTTTTTTTAAATAAGAACAGTAATATAGACGTATAATATACCGTTGGAAAGAGAAAGATTTTAGAAAAAATATTATCGTGTACACAAAGTTGTAAAAGGTAATATAAAGTTTTTAATACAATTTAAATTCAAATTGAAGTATATTTAATAGTTTTTTAATTGATTTTAAAATAGTCGAGGTAAGTGATAGTCGTGTGTTGCCCGCAACAAATTTTTTTTAAATATTATTATTAATTACTTTCACTTACTATATATAGTAAGGGGAAGTATTGCGATCGTGAAAATTTTCGAATTCCAGTTGTCAACGGATATACACGTTTTAGGTTCTCCTGAGTCCAAATAACCAAGTCTCGCAAAAAGGTCTGTGTGTGTGTTGTGTGTGTGTGTCTGTGTGTGTGTGTGTGTGTGTGTGTGTGTGTGTGTGTGTGTGTGTGTGTGTGTGTGTGTGTGTGTGTATGTGTGGTAACTCCTGGGCGGAAACGGTAACTTCTATGAAACTGAAATTTCATATTTAAGACAAATATACGCCCGAGACGTGACAAAACTTTTTTCATCAAAATGAGCTTACCAAAAGAGGCACTTTATACCATGCATTTTGCACCTTTTTTCGATTTTCTCGAAAACGGTTCCGACGATTTTGATTAAACTTGCTATATCGATGTAAAATTTAATGGGCTTTAATATCATGTAGGTTTTATTTGGATAAAAATGGTCTGACAGGGCTTAAATGCCGATATTTTAAATTTTCTTCCCCTAAAGTACCTTTAATTTTTTTAGATTCAATAATAATAACTAGATTATCTTGTTAACGCTGATGAAAAATAGGTAAATATATAAATTGAATAAATTCGATACCCAACTAAAGGAGAAAACAGAACAAATATTTTTTTAATGCAATTTTTCGTTTTTGAACATAAGAGCAGTAATATACATGTATGATATACCGTTGGAAAGTTAAAGATTTTAGAAAAATGACATCTCATACACAAGCTTTTAAAAGTTAATAGAGAGTAATGAAATGAACATAAAACTAACTGATTATTTTAGATAATAATATAATAGATTTTTTAATAAAACACGTGTTTCTATATAAATTCAATTTGATTAATTCCTTAATAGTTTCACGTATTTTTATCTCTAACTGTATTTGAAAATTCTTTCATTGACTTTAAAAATCGAGGTAAGTGAAAGTCGTGTGTTGTCCGCACCAGATTTTTTTTATTTGTAATTTAATTTTTTTTTTCTTTTTACTCTAAAACACTTATGTTTCTATTCTGTAAGATATATTTTTGGCCGTTTCGAAAAGAAGCTGTTTTATTTTATTCAGTGTATTTTACATCGTTCCGGCCTCTAGGGTCATTTTCAAGTCTCTGCAAACAAATATATTATTATGATATCACTGTACATTTTACAAATCATTTTAACTTTTAAATTACTTATTTTATCAATTGTTTTTTTTTTTCCTGTTTTTTTTTTTCTGAAAAATGCTTACCCATCATGTATATTTCTCCATTTACAATCTTTCACCGCTTAATCGGCAGTTTCGTCTACTTTAGCTTACTATCTCAAAAATTGTAATAAAGATTGTATATGGAAAAATATGCATGATGAGTAAGCATATTATAAAAAAAAAATTGATAAAATAAGTAATTTAAAAAGTTAAAATGTAAAGTGATATCATAAAAATATATTTGTTTACAGAAACTTGAAAATGGCCCTACAGGCCGGAACGTTGTAAAATACAAAAATAAAATAAACTTCTTTTGGAAACGGCCAAACATATATCTTACAAAAATATTGAACCAAAAGAAAACTGAGGACAATGATGAGAAAAACTTAAGTTTCTGTTTTATTGTTCTTGTAATATCATTTTGAAAAGCCTTGTCCCAGATAATATAAAACATTTATTATTATTACACCATAATACCATATTATCACCGTTAAATAAAAGTTTTTTATTTTATTAAAATTTACTGATCATATATTTCGCCTTATGCGTATTTATTTAAGCCCTATCTCTTCAATAATTTTCATTTACAGTAGGTCAAAAAAGTATTTGCACACTCTGTTTTTTTTTTGTTTTCATTCAATTTTTAAAGTATGTAACTTATTATTGAGTAATAAATTTTATTTTTGAATAATAATAATAACAGGCTTACCGAACCCGAAGGTTCGATGCCGACACCACCAAATACTGTCTACACAGACTCGCCCAATGATCGCCGCTCAAGCCCAAGCCCCCGAAATCAGCCTTAAAGCAATCCTCCCATCGATGCTGGGCCTACCTTTCGGACGCCTAGTCGGCTTAGCGAGTAATAACTTTCTCGGAATTCGTTCCTCACCGAGCCCAACAATTTTTCTCGCCCATTTGAGTCTCCGCGATGCTATCAACTCAATTATATTCACAGGATACAAACTCCGCAATTCCGCGTTGTGCAACCTTCTAAACTCCCCAGTGGCCTCATCTCTCTTTGGACCAAATATTTTTACGCAGTACCTTATTTTCGAAAACCTTAAGTCGTTGTTCATCCTTCAAAGTAAGCGGCCACGTTTCACATCCGTAAAGGACCGTCGGAAGAATAATAGTTTTATAAATTCTAACCTTTCGGTTTTAAGACAGAAGACGCGAGCTAAGTAATTTAGCAACTGAATATTAACACGCATTTCTCGCCTTTAACCAAGACTTCATTTCCCCTGGATTTCATTTTTCTTGTTATTTTTGAATAGACAATAAAAAACAAATGATACAGCCCAAAAAAAAATTGAAATAATTAAAATAGAAATGAATAAGGAAATTTAAGGAAGGTAGAATTGAAAACACCCCCTCAGTCTCGGGTTACGAATCAAATTGAAAATGTGTTAAAAGATATGCCATTAGACGAATTGGAAATAATTGGAGCTGAGGTCACGGAAAATCTTGTTTCTAAGATGCAAAGAATATTACAAGCCATAATTGATGCCAAAGGTTTGATAAAAAACATTAATGACTTTTATTTACTTTTATTTTTACTTAGACTTTTTTTTTTTTTTTTTTTTTTATAAGTGAATGGCTGTGCCAATACTTTTTTTACTTAGATTTTTACAATTTATTTTCCTCATTCATTTCTCCCTTAATTATTTCAATTTTATTTTTTTGGTATATCAATGGTTTATAATGTCTATTCAAAAATAAAATTTATGACTCAATAATAAGTTACCAGCTTTAAGGATTAAATGGGAAAAACAGGATGTGCAAATACTTTTTTGACCCACTGTACGTGCATGTGTTTACTTGTACAGCTTCCACGTATTTACCCAACAGTATCAAATCATCAGCGTACTCAAAACCAAATTTATCAATGACACAACCTTAACATATCAATGGTTATAACCTTTAGGCATCTTAATTACATACCTAATATTTTAATTATTGTTAATTGGTTAATTACTTAAATAATATAATACATTATACAGAAATATCCCAGACTAAACGGCTAATATAGCAATGATTTTTTTTCGTATTCGAATTGGCTCAAGTCATCGAAGAAAATGGATTTGGCAAAAAGACAAGATGGCAAGCGATTGTTATTATTTCGATAACCTCTGAAGGATAGAGCGAACGAACTCATAAAAGAATTTTCATTATCTCATAAAATAAATAATATATTATTTATTATGATCATTATGTATTGGGTTGTGTCGCATGAAATGTCCGTTTTCAAGGTAAAGGATTTTTATCAAAAATACGATATGAAAACAAGATAATTTTATTCGAAGTATTTACCTTCTTTTTCTACACATTTTTCCCAACGTGACACCAACTTTTTTATCCCCGAACTGAAAAACTCTGAGCTTTGAAGTGAAACAAAATCTGAAAACGCACTTTTCACTTGATCATCATTTTCAAAAAGTTTTCCTTTGACGAAGTTGTCTAAATTCCTGATCAGGTGATAATCTGTTGGAGACAAGTCGGGAGAATATGGTGGGTGCGGAAGAACTTCGTAGCCCAGTTCTTTCAATTTTTGCACGGTATGTTTTGAAACATGGGGTCTTGCTGCCGCCCAGTTAGATCATGGGTACCCATGTATCGAGCTTTATTACTTTCCCTATACACTTTAAATGTCTAGAAATGGTAGATGCACTTGCATTTAGTTGTGCTGAGAGTCCTTTAACTGTTTGGTAGGGGTTTCCTTCTAATGTATGTTTGAGGACATCGTTGTCTATTACGGACGGAGGTCTTCCTCAGGGCAAGTTTTCCGAATCGGTATCTTCAGCTGAAAACTTAGCAAACCAACGGCGAATCGTCCGTTCATTAACACTCCCTTCCCCAAACGCCTTGCAAATATTTCTAGCGGCCTCAGCTGCTGAATGGCCGAGTTTAAACTCGTACAAAAATATTACTCGAAAATCGAGTGTTTCCATGTTCATATTTGGAGGTATACTAAAAAGTGGGTAATTGATTGGGAAGCTAATGTTTATAATACAAAGGTAGAGGATTAGTAACTGTTTACTTTAAATATGTAAACATTCGGAAGAAAACAACAGAGACCTGCAAAATCCTTTATGTATTTCACAAACTATAAAAACGGACATTTCATGTGAAACAACCCAATAATGCAATATATTATAATATTTATCGTAAAATAAATTACAAGTAGTAGATTTTATATATCATGAAAAAAAAAAATAATAAAAAAAAAAAAAATCCAGTACCACTACAACTCATGAAGGGTCTTGGGCTCAATGCATATAGAGATTCGTTCTGTTTCTAGTCCAAAAGCCGTGCAATGAAGTGATTTGGCCGAGATCATGCTCAGCCGCCAGGGTTTTTCCCTATTTTTGGGGTACCCAATTTATAGATGCTGGGTCTTTCCCAGGAGGGTCTCCATACCCTAGGGTCGCTCCCCCTCCCTCCCCATGAAAATAACAGAATGAATAATATTTCGTCATAATCGGGATTCGAACCCAGGACCCGGAGCACAGTAGACTGACGCTCTATCCACTAGACCACGCTGCTCCCAATATGTTAGCGGTAACCAATTAGTTTTTTTTTTTTAACTAATATTATATGTCTGTCTCAACCAAATTCATCAGACCAACTCTGTACATTACCTATGGTTAAAACTAGACCGAAGGATGACTTAGGGCCAACATGTCAAGAAGAAAAGACAGACTCTCAACCACTGACTGAAAGTACGATACTCTCTTTTATCCAAATCATCAAAATTAAAATTTAGACAGAAACTGAATACATACACATACCTATTTAAACCTTTATGGACTCACACTTTACAGATTCATAGGCAAGCAATTAAGACTCACATACAAAAACTCAAGAAAAAAAAAATCAATCAAATACTTCATTAAGACCCATAACTACAGCAAGTTTTTATGCAGAAAACGAAATCCTACTTATGAACCCACAACAACTAACAGTTGAGCAACGCATACGAACTCTCTATGCGCGTTTTTATAGCAAACTGTACGGGAACGGCAATAGACTTATAAACCAATCGTCAACAGATGAAATGCTTGTTAGAAGAAGGCTGAAGAGAAGCTGGATGAGCTACCTCCTCTGCTAACTTAAAGCCTTGGAAGGGGTGCTGCTGGGCATTTACCTTCCCTATACCTATCGTGTCTGCTACTGATATTTTCAACTTGCTTATTGTCAGACAATTTTTCACAAGGCCTAATAAAAAAATATAAATATATCTGTATAAGGAATTATTTGATTCGAAATGGCCAAATAGTACAATAAATCGATTTTAAAGAAGAAAAAAAAGAGATGGGTCACATGTTGTGTAGAAACTAGCATAACAGCCTTCTATGCCCAAGATTGCGGGTTCAAACACCGCAGATGGTTCTAGAATTTTTGTAAGGAAATAAAATAATCCCTGGTTATGCAGGATTATTATTATACCTTCGGAGGGGACGTAAAATCGTGCGGTATCAGGCACTAAATAAAGATCCCTATCCTAATCAAACCTGGATGAGCAAAATTTAGGGCTTAAATCCTAGCATCGTTCGTTTAGCCACAGTAACATAAAGAAACGTAACATGAATAAACAAACTACAATTTATAGTAGGAAGAAATAATCGAGACTCTGTCGTTTATTTTAATATTCTAATTTTGCCGACGTTTCGGCTCAAACTTATGAGCCATCATCAGGGCATTACTGAGCTATTTCAAACACAAAACTCCGACGATGAAGGTCCCAAATAGAGTGCATTATATTGAGGATGTATAGTCGACTGTAGAAACTATTACGGTTGAAATAATCAGGAGTGTGTCGTTTTTTTTTTTTAATATTTGAATTTTGCCGACGTTTCGGTTCAAACTTGTGAGCCATCATCAGGGCATTACTGAGCCATGTCCAAGCATAAAAATGTTGAGGTCCCAAGTAGAGTGAACTATATTAGGGATGTATCGTCGACTGTAGAATCTATTATAGATGAAATAATCGGGAGTCAGTCTTTTTCTAAATATTTTTAATTTTGCCGACGTTTCGGCTCAAACTTGTGAGCCATCATCAGGGCATCATTGAGTTGTATACTTGAACTGAATTTTATGCTTGACATGGCTCAGTAATGCCCTGATGATGGTTCAACAGTTTGAGCCTAAACTTAGGCAAAATTAAAATATTCAAAAAGACGACTGACTCCCGATTATTTCAACCTACGATAGTTAGATAACAGTCGACTATACATCCTCAATATAAACAACAATTAAGCTACTAAACTTATACTTATAAGCTTTAATTTAATCAAAGGAGAAGTGAAAAGTTGTTGGATGCGCGCACCAGATTTTAATCACGTGTTCAAGAAATATATATATATATATATATATATATATATATATATATATATATATATATATATATATATATGAAAAATGAAATCCAGGAAGAGATAAAGTCTCGGTTAAAGGTGGGAAATGCGTGTTATTATTCAGTTGCTAAGTTACTTAGTTCGCGGCTTCTATCTAAAAACTTAAAGGTCAGAATTTATAAAACTATTATTCTTCCAAAGGTTCTTTACGGATGCGAAACGTGGCCGCTTACTTTAAAGGATGAACAACGGCTTAAGGATTTCGAAAATAAGGTATTACGTAAAATATTTGGTCCGAAGAGAGGATGAGGCCACTGGGGAGTTTAGAAGGTTGCACAACGCGGAATTGCGGAACTTGTATCCTGTGAATATAATTGAGCTGATTGCATCGGGGAGACTCGAATGTGCGAGTAAAGTTGTTAGGCTCGATGACGAGCGGATTCCGAGAAAGTTGGTATTTGCTGATCCGACTGGTAGGCGTCCGAAAGGTATGCCCAGCATCGATGGGAGGATTGCTTTAAGGCTGATCTCGGGGGCTTGGGCTTGAGCGGCGATCATTGGGCGAGTCTGTGTAGACAGTATTTGGTGGTGTCGGCATCGACCCTTCGGGTTCGCTAAGCCTATTATATATATATATATATATATATATATATATTTTATTTTTTTATTTATAACTTTAAAAAATTACTTTGAAGTAACTGTATTATTTTATTTTTGAGTAGTAGATACGAACTTTATTAGTTTTATTTCGGATTCTATTGAAGAGGTACAGAATACTAACAATAGTAAACGTGTTTTCAAAACATCCTTCTATAAACTCAACCTACGCGTCTGCACTTTCACTAACTTCAAGTTCCAATAAACAGTTAAACGCTAAATATTCCCATTATCGTGATTATTTATTAATTTTAAACATAATGAGTTAAATTTATACGTAGAAAATAAACAAAAAGTAGAAGTAACAGCAATAAATAAAATAAAAAAGAAAAAACTTATGTGCGAAACCACAACTTTCGCTTGCCTTATTGTAAAAACTTTTCTATAAAGTTAGACTTGAAAAAAAGTTTAAAGAATTACATCTACTTTTCATAGAAACATGTTTTTTTTTAGATTAAATTATCTAACTATAGAAACTATTATCAAAAGTAATCGCTTAAGTGAATGCCCTTTTCGTGTTTCTGCATAACGTTTACATATAAAATAATTTTTTTTTTCTAAAAGCTTTAGATTTCTAACTTTAATTATCCATATATTATGTTATGCTTTAGTTTAAAAAAAACAAATATTTTTCTTTCTTTTTTTTCCTTTAGTTGGTTATAAAATTCGTTCAACTTGTATATTTACGCATTTTTACTTTCACACTCTATATATAGTAAGGGAAAGTATTGCGATCGTGAAATTTTTCTAATTCCAGTTTTCAACGGAAATACATGTTTTAGGGTCCCCTGAGTCCAAATAACCAAGTCCCGCAAAAAGGTCTGTGTGTGTGGTAACTCCCGGGCGGAAACGGTCAGTCCTATGAAACTGAAATTTCATATTTAAGACAACTATACGCCCGAAACGTGACAAATCTTTTTTCATCAAAATGAGCTTACCAGAAGAGGCACTTCATACCATACATTTTGCACCTTTTTTCGATTTTCTCGAAAACGGTTCCGACGATTTTGATTAAACTCGCTATATCGATGTAAAATTTAATGGGCTTTAATATCATGTAGGTTTTATTCTGATTAAAATGGTCTGACAGGGCTTAAATGCCGATATTTTAAATTTCCTTCCACTAAAGTACCTTTAATTTTGTAGATTCTATAAAAATAACTAGATTATCTTGTTAACGCTGATGAAAAACAGGTAAATCTATAAATTGAATCAATTCGATACCCAACTCAAGGAGAAAACAGAAAAAATATTTTTTTAATGCAATTTTTAGTTTTTGAACATAAGAACAGTAATATACATGTATGATATACCGTTGGAAATCTAAAGATTTTAGAAAAAATATTATCTCATACACAAGCTTTTAAAAGTTAATAGAAATTGATGAAAAGAAGATAAAACTAACTGATTATTTTAGATAATAATATAATAGATGTTTTAATAAAACACATGTTTCTATATAATTTCAATTTAATTAATTCTTTAATAGTTTCACGTATTTTTATTTCTAACTGTATTTGAAAAATCTTTCATTGATTTTAAAAATGGAGGTAAGTGAAAGTCGTGTGTTGATCGCACCAGATTTTTTTTTTGTGTAGGTTTTTGTTTTCAGATTTTTTCTACTGTTCATAAGTAACATTGGCTACAATTACCACTAACCCCTACTGTAAATATAACGTAAAATTAACATGTAATTGGTACAATTACTACAACATGTATAAAGTTTGAGGCATGTGGCCGTTTGTAAAAAAAAAATATTGAAAAATAAAAATCTTAAAAAAAAAATCCCTTGTGCCCTTGACCTTGGGCATAGGGAGGTCGTTATGCTATCCACTACACCAAAGGTGACCCACCATCTCAAGCTGGATATTATAAATGCTCACGCTTAAATATAGGTGTTTAAGTAACTATCAACGACCAATAGGGAGTATAAAGGAGCTTACTGACCTGGAAGAAGAGGCAGAAGCAGACCCACTGGTAGTAGGTGTAGCACTTCTTGTCTTCGCTGTCCCCCCTGGAACTGTCCACCCCCGGGTACGGCACCACGACACCCACCTTCTTCTTGAAGGCCGCCTTGATGGTGTAGGTCGAGTGGATCCAGCAGTAGGTGTTGAGGACGTCTTCGGGGATGTCCTTGGTGTGGACGCAGTCGATGGGGTTGCCGACGTACTGCCGCGTGGTGACGATCAAGCTGAAGGCGATGAGGATCATCACGGTGATGCTGTAGTGAAGCCTGAAGACCGGGGAGTCGATCCGGATGTTGCTTACCTTGATGAGATTCTTGAGGCCCCTGAAAACGTCGAGCATCCTTCCTCAGTCCTCAGAGCGGGCGCATCCTCGGGTGTTGGTTAGCGGAACGCCATGAGACGACACTACCCGTACCGTCTAAACTTAGGCACTGCTCCACCATATCTACTTACTCTTTCGGTCCGCTATATTTATCCTCGGCTGCGGTCGCCTCCTCTCGTCCCCCCACTCCCTTCTTACCGAGCTCCATCTCTTGGATTAATTTCTTAAAGCAGCGCGGGATGACTTCCTTCAAGTGGCGGATCCATAAGTGTCATTTTAGGAGGAAGGCACTTGTTTGGAGAATGTGGATGTTTAGCGTAGCTAACCTAGGCTGAGAAATAGGGTGGGGTGGCTGAGTGTTTTAGCGCGAGTTTCTGCTGCGTTGCCCAGCAACCACAGATGACCAGAAATATAGAATTAAATAACTATAAGTTCGAGGCGAGGTAGTGGTGGATAAAATCTAGAGTTCAAGAGCGTATGGAGGATTGTCGTCGAGGAGTGGGATAGAAATCGTTGTGAGACCAAGCTGGTCGAAAATACAAGTTATTTTTTCGATGGTGAAAATTTTGGAATTCGAATTTTCACCTCAAATACGTTTGTTTGTTTACTTAACGTCACTTTATGCTACTGTGGCTAATCGGACGATGCTACAGTGGGAGTCCTAAATTTTGCCTATCCAGATTTAATTAGGATTTAGATCTTTAACCAGTATCTGACATCGCACAGGCCCGGGACGGACCACGTTTTTATGTCCCCTCCGAAGGACGGCATATGTAAGGATTTTTTACATCTAATACGTGCTTTAGTGTCACTTGAGTATGAATAATCTTGTTAGCATTAAAAAAAAAATAAAAAGATAAATATACAATTTGAATGCATTTTATAACCAACTAAATGAGAAGATAACAAGCATATTTTTTTTTAAGTTGAACATAAGAATAGTAATTTAGAAGATTATTCGGAGTGCAGTCATCAAAACATTTGAGCCATCCTTAAAATATTTCTCCTTCAATCGCCCTGAAGAAGGACTAAAATTAAGGCTGAAAGGTTGGCACGTTAAACTAAGTTTCTAATTAATTAGTTGTTTTGATATCTGCGCCCCGAATTATCTTCTCCTCTATATCTACATACAGTCATCCATTTAAACATAATAAGAACAGTTTGTTTGTTTATTCGTTTAACGTCACTTTATGCTACTATGGCTAATTGGACGATGCTATAGTGGGAGTCCTAAATTTTCCCTATCCAGGTTTAATTAGGATAGGGATCTTTAACGAGTATCTAACATCGCACAAGCTCGGGACCACCTTTTAACGTCCCCTCCGAAGGACGGCATTACTAAGGATTTTTTACTCCCATTATAAAATCCTACGGCCACCCGCAGGTTTGAACCCGCGACCTTTGGCATAGAAAGCTGTTATGCTAGAAACTACGCTATGGGTGACCCCCAATAAGAACAGTAACTTGGATGTATAAGATACCGTTAGAGAAATTATACATACAATAAATTATTACCATGATGGAGAATTTCACAGGGTACCATACTTTAAATATCTAGAAGAAATAACCACTGAAAAATATTCACAACAAGTAAGAATAGAAAAAACCTGTAAAAGGCTTAGAATTGGTGCAAAACTTTATAATATAATAAAAATGTATTTATCTCTGAATAGGCTTAACCATTCTCCCTCCTTCATGAGTTGTTAAGGTACTTTTTTTATACATATTATATTTCTATAATGAACCTTTATAATCGACCAAAAAAAAAAAATATCAATTTTTTTTTTTTTTTAACAAAACCCCTCAAAATTACGTTTCAAGATAAAAAAAAATCCGTTTGTCTGCCGTCACCTTTTGCCGTCTGCGGGCGGCTTCTCTTCGAAACTACTGGACCCATTTTTTTTAAAACTCGGCACAAAAATACTTCTTCACCCAACGATGATTCTCCTAGAAGTTGATATCCACCGATTAGTTTTAAAATGGTGGCCGATCTAACTCATCAAATAACTCGGTTATTTTTTAAGGTAGAGAAAAAATTTATTAGAGTTTTATTTAATACAAATTGCAAATTTCCTCCTCAGCCTTCAAGAAACCATCAGACCTCTCATCTCCCTACTCAATAGACTCCTCACCGAAATCCCATTCAATCTCTCACGATGAGTGTAAAGCCCCTTGCCATCATTTTGTGGAATGCTAATGGTTTGCATAACCACCGTGATGAATTGGACTTATTTTTACATGACAACAACATAGACATAGCATTACTGACTGAAACGCACTTCACACAACGGTCACGTTTTTACATACGGGACTACTTTACTTACAGATCAGACCACCCAGACAACACTGCACATGCTGGTTCTTGCATTCTAATCCATAAATCCATACCCCATTCCCTAGTTCCTTCTACTCCCACTGACGCCATACAATCAACCTCTGTAATCATTTCAACTCGTCCTTTCCAAATAACTCTGTCAGCTGTATACTGTCCACCTGGCAACTCCATTTCCTATAGCCATCTTAATTCCTTCTTCCAATCTCTTGGACCCCGCTTCATTGCTGGAGGAGACTTCAACGCTAAACACCAACGGTGGGGTTGTCGAACATCCAATACCCGTGGTAATATCCTCTCTAGCGTCTCAACCTCAAATAGTTATTCTACCCTTTCGCCCATGACCCCCACTTACTGGCCAACATCCTCCAAAAAACGTCCCGACATCCTGGATATATTTGTCTCATCTCAATTTCCCACCTCCCAAGCAATAGTCAAGTCCTTAAATGACCTATCATCTGACCACAGTCCAGTTCTGCTCTCCTTGCATTCGAGTTTTGTCCCTAAACCTTCACCTCCTAAATTAATAAATGGACGAGTAAACTGGGACAGGTTTCGATCGGACTTGGACTCCAAAATGGACTTAAAACTCCCACTAAAAACTAAACACGATATCGACAGAGCCATAGAAAAACTGACTCAATAGCTAGCAGTATATACGATAAAACAACAACCACCAATATTAACATCTCTCAACAAACTAATCTGCCACAGCACATTCGTACCTTAATAAGAGAAAAGCGCCGAGCAAGATCAAAGTGGCATAGGACTAGGTACCCTGCAGACAAAACTTATTATACCCAACTGACTAACAAACTGAAATCTGAAATTAGGACATTTAAAATTCAAAACTTACTTAACATGACTGAAAACCTTAGTACTACCGACAAATCACTGTGGAGGACCACTAAGAAGCTCCTAAATTTTAAAGATTTTAATCATCCCCTCCTTAATGAATCCCAATCCTGGACTAGATCTGAAGAAGAAAAGTCCCAGATATTCGAACAGCATCTCTTTAAAATTTACAATCCGCATCCCGATATCCTTAATCCCAATCACCTCGAATGTATTGAAGCAGAGCTGGATATTCCCCTCCAGATGGCTCTTCCTCCTAAAGCATTTCATCCTTCTGAAATATCAAACATAATCCAAAGATTACCTTCCCGGAAAGCACCTGGACATGATCTTATTACTGCCCATATCCTAAAACAACTTCCGAGAAAAGCCATCCTACTCCTCACCTACATCTACAACTCCATACTCCGTACGACATACTTTCCTAATCCTTGGAAATTATCCATCGTTAAAATGATACCTAAACCCAAAAAGCCGCTAGAACTTCCCTCTTCCTACCGTCCTATCTCTCTTTTACCTATAATGGGTAAAATTCTGGAAAGACTCATCCTTAAACGCCTATACCCAATCCTAGAATTAAACCACATAATCCCAAACCACCAGTTTGGATTCCGAACATCCCACTCCACTATCCAGCAATGCCATCGTGTGGTGGATGTTGTCTCGTCTACATTGGAGCGCGGATTGTACTGCACGGGAGTCTTTCTCGACGTGGAACAGGCCTTTGACCGAGTCTGGCACCCGGGACTGCTTTACAAACTCCGTAAATTCCTGCCTCCTACTTACTCCCTCATTATCCAGTCCTACCTTTCTGACAGATCCTTCAGAATCAACAACAATAGTTCCTATTCAACAATTTTTACCCAGTTTGCTGGTGTTCCTCAAGGCAGTATCCTAGGACCCATTCTTTATACAGTTTATACAGCTGATATCCCATCACATCCTAATACTTTCCTTTCTACTTATGCAGATGACACTTGTGTATTATCAGTCAATAATGATCCCACTGTTGCCTCTCAAAATCTCCAATCCCACATCAGAGACCTTGAGGTATGGTGTCAGAATTGGATAATTAAAATAAATTCCAACAAATCCCACCAAATTACCTTCACCCTACGTCGTAAACCTATGACATCCTGCCCTACAGTATCATTTAATAACATTCCGCTCGTTCCAGTTGAACAGATCCGCTACCTAGGGCTTCTACTTGACAAACGTTTAACATGGAATCCGCACACTAGACTGAAACGACAAGAAACTGCTCGCCGCTTTCGGTTACTTCAACACTTACTAGACAAACGCTCTAACCTTTCACTTAACTACAAAAGACTCATCTACATGACCATCATAAGACCTATCTGGACTTACGGAGTTGAGCTATGGGGCTCCACTAAACCATCAAATTCTTCCCGTATCCAATCCTTACAATCCAAAATCCTTCGAAAAATCCTAAACGCTCCTTATTTTGTCACGAATAAGCTTATCCATAAAGACCTTAATATTCCCTTTGTAGCTGATTTGGCCCGAACCAGGTATCAATCCTTCATGACAAACTCCAATCCCACTCTAACCCACTAATTTCAATCCTTGCTTCCTCTTCAATTCCCGACAAACCTCCGAGGCGTCTGAAAAGAAGATGGCCTCGAGACCTTCTTGTTTAGATTTAATTCCTAGAGTGCTGCCAATGGGCAGTTTCTCTTCAGGTTTTTCATGTCCACTATCTTTAATCAGCACATTTACTTGATGTATTCCTATACAGTTGTAAATTTCAATAAAATATAAAAACAAAAAAAAAAAAAAAAAATTGCAAATAATCATAAAAAAATTAATAATAATAATAGGCTTACCGAACCCGAAGGTTTGATGCCGATACCACCAAACTTCGCCTGCACAGACTCGTCCAATGTTCACCGGTCAAGCTCAAGCCCCCGAGATCAGCCTTAATGCAATCCTCCCTTCGACGCTTCGGCCTACCTTTCGGACGCCTACCAGTCGGTTCAGCGAATACCAACTTTCTCGTAATCCGTTCCTCACCGAGCCCAACAACTTTACGCGCCCATTTGAGTCCCCGCGATGCTATCAACTCAATTATATTCAAAGGGTACAAACTCCGCAATTCCGCGTTGTGCAACCTTCTAAACTCCCCAGTGGCCTCATCTCTCTTCGGACCAAATATTTTACGCAGTACCTTATTTTCGAAAACCTTAAGCCGTTGTTCATCCTTCAAAGTAAGTGGCCACGTTTCACATCCGTAAAGAACCGTCGGAAGAATAATAGTTTTATAAATTCTAACCTTTAAGTTTTTAGATAGAAGCCGCGAACTAAGTAACTTAGCAAATGAATAATAACACGCATTTCCCACCTTTAACCGGGACTTTATAATTATAAAAAAGGAAAATAATAAAAAATAAATTAAAATTTTCCCATAAATACGCCTATAACTCAGTTAATTTTTAAGATAGAGAAAAAACTGTATTGAGGTTTATTTATTTCCTACAAAACGAAAAAAGAAATGGGTTTTAGAAATGGCAGATATATATCGTTTTGAAATTAGCAGTCGTGATTGACCATTTTCCATTGAATTATTTATTGCTTTTCATATTAGTTAATTGGCTATCTACAGCTTTATAAACAGTTATACTCTAATATACGTTTTTGGAAATGATAAATCATCGTGTAATAATTTGCAGCGTTTTTATATATAAATTATTATGTTATGCATATTTTGTTTTCTTCTTCATGCTAATCATAAATTATTATCTTATACCAAATACAACGAATCAGTAATTAAACGAAAAAAAAGTATTAAATTATATGAAAACGATTAATCTACAATTATCTGTAAATCCTAGATTTAAATTATAATGTTATTTAACAAATGAATATGGATTTGCAAAATTTGTAACGTATAAATGTATTATTACTGCTGTCAAGTATCGTACAGCCTTCTGTTTGGAAATATTCAAGGAAGGGACGCTGGAAATGGGAAAGAGGCACGAACGAAAACTGGTTGCAGGTGGATAGTATGAATTTCAAAACATTTTTGGACGTGCTTACGATTCTTCGGCACTGGGCTACCGCAACGAAAAATAGGTTAACATTTTCAAAAATCCATACATAGCACCATCTTCTATATTTATTTTTAAAAAATTACTGTTCACATAATTATGGGGTAAAAAATAACTGCCAATGAAAATGAATTTATAATGTGTATGTATATATATATATATATATATATATATATATATATATATATATATATACATTATAAATTCATTTTCATAGGCAGTCATTTATATATATATATATATATATATATATATATATATATATATATATATATAATATATATATATATATATATATATATAAAACTATCGTGGATGTAACAGCCAACTATGGACAGCAGAGAAGTCAGGGAGCAAGTGAACATGGAGGAAATGAATTTTTCTTCTTGTTTTATCGATATATGAAATTTCATATCTGAAGAAAAAAATCTGGTGCGGGCAACACACGACTTTCACTTACCTCCATTTTTAAAATCAATAAAAGAATTTTCAAATACAGTTAGAGATAAAAATACGTAAAACTATTAAATAATTAATTAAATTGATTTTCAATAGAAAATATTGATTTTTTCTAAAATCTTTAGCTTTCCAACGGTATATCATACATGTATATACTATACTATGTTCAAAAACGAAAAATTGCATTAAAAAAATATTTTTTCTGTTTCTCCTTTAGTTGGGCATCGAACTCGATCAATTTATATATTTATCTGTTTTTCATTAGTGGTAACAAGATAACCTAGTTATTTTTATAGAATCGACAAAATTGAAGGTACTTTAGGGGAATAAAATTTAAAATATCGGCATTTAAGCCCTGTCAGACCATTTTAATTCGAAAAAAATCTACATGATATTAAAGCCCATTACATTTTCGAAAAAAGGTGCAAAATGCATAGTATAAAGTGGCTCTTCTGGTAAGCTCATTTTCATGAAAAAGATTTTGTAACGTCTCGGACGTATATTTGTCTTAAATATGAAATTTCAGTTTCATCGGACTTACCGTTTCCGCCCGGAAGTTACCACACACAGACAGACCTTTTTGCGGGACTTGGTTATTTAGACTCAGGGGACCCTAAAATGTCCATTCCGTTGAAAACTGAAATTCGAAAATTTTCACGATCGCAATACTTCCCCTTACTATATATAGTAAGTGAAAGTAAAAATGGCTACATAAACTCACTATATTGATGCAAAATTAAACGAGGTTTAATTTTATGCATACTTTAATTCTCTTATAAATAGTCTAACAGGGCTTAAAACCACCAATTTTCAGAATGTCTTCTTATCATTGCACATTTGATTTTCAAATAATTAACCTTTTCGGCTTTTTGGGACTAATAGAAAAATAGGAGAACATAAAATATGAAAGAATTTGATTATCAACTGAGCAGAACAGAAATATTTGTTCGTGTTAATTTTTTTTCAAATGATTTTTAAATACAGCTATGTATACAGAGACAAAAAAAAAAGTTTAAAGTATGTTATTACAGTACTCAATGTTATTAGAGTTTCGATGTGTTTTAATAAATAATCTATTGTATTATATTATTATCTACATCAATGTTAACTTTTTCCCATGCTAAAGGTCACGGGTTCAAACCCGCAGGTGGTCCTAGGATTTTTTAATGGGAGTAAAAAATCCTTAGTTACGCCGTTCTTCGGAGGGGACGTTAAAAGGTGGTCCCGAGCCTGTGCGATGTCAGGTACTCGTTAAAGATCCCTATCCTAATAAAACCTGGATAGGCAAAATTTAGGACTCCCACTGTAGCATCGTCCGATTAGCCATAGTAGCATAAAGTGACGTTAAATAAATAAACAAACAAACAAACAATCTTAACTTTTACAATCTTGTGTATAATATAATATTTTTCCTTGAATCTTTAGCTCTGCAACGTTATATTATTCAATATATTACTGGTTTATGTTCCAAAACATAAAAAATTCATTTAAAAAAAATGTTTACTTTTTTTCTTCTTTAGTTCAATATATAATTCGTTCAACTTAAATATTTACGCGTCTTTTATCAATGCTAACAAAATTACATGATTATTTTTTTTTGGAATCTAGAAGATTTAAGGCACTTAAGAGGAAAGAAATACTAAATATCGTCATTTAAACTCTGTCAGACCCTTTCAATCAGAATAAAACCTACATGAAATTAAAGGTTTGTTTGTTTATTTATTTAACGTCACTTTATGCTACTATGGCTAATCGGACGATGCTACAGTGGGAGTCCTAAATTTTGCCTATCCAGGTTTTATTAGGATAGGGATCTTTAACGAGTACCTGACATCGCACAGGCTCGGGACCACCTTTTAACGTCCCCTCCGAAGGACGGCGTAACTAAGGATTTTTTACTCCCATTATAAAATCCTACGGCCACCCGCAGGTTTGAACCCGCGACCTTTGGCATAGAAAGCTGTTATGCTAGAAACTACGCTATGGGTGACCCCCAATAAGAACAGTAACTTGGATGTATAAGATACCGTTAGAGAAATTATACATACAATAAATTATGTAAACCTAGGACCACCTGCGGGTTTGAACCCGTGACCTTTAGCATGGGAGGCTGTTACGCTAGCCACCCAGCTACAAGTGATCCCTAGATTAAAGGTAATTTAATTTTACATCCATAAAGCTTAATCAAAACCCTTTGAATGTTTTTTTAAAAAATCTCTATACTCTCCTAAATACGAAATTACAGTTGTATACAACTTCTCGTTTGCGAGCTACTATTATCACCACACAGAACTTTTTTCGGGACTTGGTCATTTGGATTCAGGCGATCCTAAAACGTGTTTTTGTGGTGTAAATTCGAATTATACAATTTTCTATTTCGCAATACTTGCCCTCACTTTATATCTCATATATAGGTAAGTGAAAGGAACAATTCGAGTAAATGAAATCGGTTTTTTCGAATACAGTTAACGAGCATCGTCGTTCCTAGGCAGGTATTTTGTCATCGAGAGAACTGCTTCTGACGTAGTCATCATCTTTCATTCCGACTATAACTTATCGAAAAGCCATTCAAGTTGGAGTTACGGATTCCAGACCTATAAATCCGTCTATTACGGCCGAAACTCCTAGACTCCGTATGTTTCAAACTTCCATATTATTGTTTTTCTCAAAATGGATCCAATAGATATGACATTAAATGATAGACATGGCGCCATTGCTCTACAGATAATAAAAACTTCAAATCAGATGGGAGTATTATTCGTAATGTGTGTTAGAGCCTTGTATATCACGTTGTCTAAACATCTATATAAATCTGTTGTATTCGTTCTGTAATTGAGACATTGATTTCCAAAAGGTACTATATCCACTTTAGAAAATTTTACAGGACACGCAAAAATCTGTCATTTATTTATTATTGGACCAATTTACCTGATTCTTTATTTATTAAAATCTAAAGTTGATTTTTAAACTTGTTACCAACTCATTTTTTAAAATTATTGCACTTTTCCAATGACTTTTAAACAATATAATATGGATATAGTACTTTTTGGAATGAAACGTGGATATAGTACTTTTTGAAAGAATATAACGTGCTATAAGTTGGTAACAGTCACTATAACCTTCACGATACCTTACCGATAACTAATGTATTTTTTGTTTATTTATTTAACGTCACTTTATGCTACTATGGCTAATCGGACGATGCTACAGTGGGAGTCCTAAATTTTGCCTATCCAGGCTTTATTAGGATAGGGATCTTTAACGAGTACCTGACATCGCACAGGCTCGGGACCACCTTTTAACGTCCCCTCCGAAGGACGGCGTAACGAAAAATTTAAAAAATCCTAGGACCACCTGCGGGTTTGAACCCGTGACCTTTAGCATGGGAGGCTGTTACGCTAGCCACCCAGCTACAAGTGATCCCTTAACTAATGTCTTTATATTGTTAATTACTAAGTTATATATATTTTCTTATTCTCCCTCTGAGAAATATCTTTCTTTGTTGGTTAATTACACTGATTGTCTATTATTCATAAAGAAAGAAAACATTTAAAGGACAATTTATCTATTTATGGCACTATAATAAGAAAGTATGTAATTATGAAGTTTGTTTTGAACTTGTATTTACTATTTGTGTGAATTTAGCAAATTTAACTATATTATTAACGACGTGTAAACAATATTTAGAGGCTGATGAATAAATAACTTTTACTATTAAGTTGGATCAGGCACGATTGTCCCTCATATTTAGCAAGTTCGCGGAATGCTAATTCCAACTATTTGCTGGATCAAATACCACTATTCTATTAAAATGTGAGTTTCTGAAATTTTTAAAACTGAATTTATGTTGCTGCAAGAAAAAATACTAAAATAAAAACTTAATTTATTTGACAACTTACAAGAACCAAAGCGACGCAACTAAGTTGTTTAAAACAGTATAAAAACTGATTATTATGTTAAAACCATTAATCAAAATAATAGCAGTGATTCAAGACTTCCTCAATGCACCAATAAAAAAGCACAAGATGAAGAAAACAATAAATATATTACGGGGTTAGGTGCTTCTGACGTACAGTAGGAAATATAGTACCTCTTGGATAATAGTGAATCGCCTATATTTTATAAAAAATTTTACTATATTTTAAAAAAATTCACAAATATTGCATAAAATGGAAATTGAAAATTAATCCCAAAAATCTGAAGCAATTCTTTTCACTAAACGTCGCCCACAAATAAACCACCAAATCAAGATAAATTCAGCTCTCATCCCTTGGTCAAAATCCGTACAGTACCTAGGCATAACATTAGACAAATCTCTTACATTCACAGACCGTATCAATAGAAAAATCGATAAAGCCAAAAAATTAATATTTAAAATGTTCCCATACTTCAACAGAAAATCCCATTTGAGCTCTCATAACAAATTAATAATATACAAATCAGTTATTCGCCCGTTAATTACATACAGTCTGGAGCTCAACCTGGTTGACTAACTACCAAAAACTTGAAAGAATTCAAAATCTATCAATGCGGATAATTAATAATTACCCCCGCTACACTAAAATATCATCTATGCTCCAGGACTTACAGCTTCCAACAATTAAATATTTTGTCCATACTTAAACAGCTTCTTACTTCAGTAAAACACCAGTCTCCAAAAATCCATTAATAAAGGAAATCGGTAACTATAATAAAGCATCTCTAAAACGCTACACTCATAAAAGAACTAAACATGTGTTACTAACTTAAGCTAGTTTATTTTAATTTCTAATTTTATATTATCAATTATATTATCTGTTTTTATTAGTAGGTTTTTGTATAATTTTTCCTACAACCATATATAATCACAATTTCATTTTACCACTAATTATAGATAAGATAATTAGATTATAACTACTAAATGAACCAAATATTTGCTGATTGTAAGGATGTCTCATCCGAAATCATTTATAAATATTTTGTCAATATGTAAAAAATGTAAATAAAGTTTATTTTCTTTCTTCTTTAGTACCTCTTGGAAGGAAATGAAAGGAAAGGTTATATCTGTTTACAGAGGATATAGTACGTTTTGTAATGAAATGTTTTAAGTACGTTTTGGAATGAAATAAAATATCCTTTAGTACATTTTGGAAATTAACGTCTCAATTATGAAAAATCTGGTGAACACATGGCTTTCGCGAACCTCCTTTCTTGAAATCAACATTTTACTTTCACTTACTATCTTACTTATTATATAGTTAGGGAAAGTATTGCGATCGTAAAAAATTATTTCGAATTCCAGTTTTAAACGTAAATATACGTTTTGGGGTCCTCTGAGTCCAAATAACCAATAAAAAGGTCTGAGCGTATGTGTTAAATCTAGCACGTAAACGAAAAGTCGTACGGAACTGAAATTTCATATTTAATACTACTATACGCCCGAGATGTTATAGCAACTTTTTTTATCAAAATCAGCTAACCAGAAGAGAATCACTTTATACTGTGCATTTTGCACCTTTTTTCCAATTTTCTCAAAAACGGATCTAACGATTTTGATTAAACTCGCTACATCGATGTCAAATTCAATAGGCTTTAATATCATGTTGGTATCATTCTGATTGAAATAGTCTGAATGGGCTTAAATTAAAGTCTAGCACGAAAACGAAAAGTAGCACCAAACTGATATTTCATATTTAAGACAACTATGCGCCCGAGATGTCACAGCTAGGGGTAGGCATAATCGAATGATTTGATTATTTCAATCATTCGAATTAATCGATTATCGGATTAATAGGTTTGAAGAAACGAATGATCATTCGAACTGTATTGTTTAACGATAATCGAGGGATTATAAGGAGCTCGGATAATGGAACGACGTTTTTTTTTTTTTTTTCTCATCACATAAATTATATGCATATTTGCACATAGGCCCAGCCAGCTCAGCCACCATAGAGACGGAATTGTGTAACATATATTCTCTTAAAATGCATATTAATCATTCGATCATTCGATTATTTAAATCATCGAAGTCCGATCATCCGATTATGACGATCATTCGATTATGCCCACCCCTAGTCAGAGCAACTTTTTCACTAAAATCGGCTGTCCGGAAGTGCTACTTTATAAAGTATAGTATACCATGCATTCTGCACCTTTTTTACGAATTTCTCAAAAATGGCTCAAACGATTTTGATTAAACTCGATATATCAATGTAAAATTTAATGGGCTTTAATATCATGTAGTTTTTATACAGAATGAAATAGTCTGATAGAGGCTTAAATCCCTTAAACTAATTTTTTTTTTTTCATGAGTACATTTAGTTTTGTAGATTCGAAAAAATTAACTATATTCGCTTGTTAGCATTGATAAAAAATTGATAAATTGAACGAATTCGATATCCAACTAAGAAGAAAAATTCAAACATAGTTTTAATAAAATTTTTGTGGTTTAGTTTATTATTTTCAATAATGAACCTTTGTAATCGACCAACGAAAAAATCCCCCCCCTCTCTTTAAATTTGAGGGGTTACATTTCAAGATGCGTAGAAACCGAATAACGAATAAAAAAAAACAGTTTCTCCTAATTAATACATAAATAAATATTTTTAATATATAATTTTCGACAAAATGAAAAAAGAATCATTGAAATTGGTTCAGAACCAGCAGAGATATAGCGTTTTGAAATTAGCAGTGGTGATATGCCATTTTCCTTTGAATTATTTATTGCTTTTAATATTACTTAATGACCCATCAACAGCTATATAAACAGTTATACCCCAATATTGGTATTTGGAAATAATAAACCATTGTGTAATAATTTGCAGCGTTTTTTATATTAAGAAAATCAATATAGAAGCATAAAAAACCGCTGGGAAGCTAAATATTATCTTATACAAAAAGTTGTTACAGTTAATGGAGAGTGATTAAAAGATGATAAAACTAATTGATTGTTGCAGATAATAATATTATAGAGTGTTTAATAAAAGAAATTTCTATTGAAACTCATTTTAATTAATTCTTTGACCTTTTTACTTTTTTCATCTCTTACTGTATTTAAAAATTATTTAATTGATTTTAAGGAAGTAAGTGAAAGTTGTGTGTTGTCTGACACCAGATTTTTTTTTAAACTTTCAAGTTGAAAAAAGAATTATTTTGTTTGGATAGAAACTTAATTTTGGATCATAATCCTAAAAATTATTATCTACAACAATCACTTAGTCAATGCTCTTTTCGTCCTTCTCCATTACCTTTGCATACTTTGTATCTTAGATAACATTTTTCAAAAATCTTTAGCTTCCTAACAGTACATTATACAACTATATAACTATATTCTTAAGTTGAAAAACAAAAAATTACCTAAAAGCTCTTTTATCCTTCAGTTGGTGGTAAGGGCGAAGATCTCTAATAGAACGCCATTCTCTGGAAGGACGACAATTTCTTGTGACTCGACGACTTCTGGTGATTCGACAAAACCAAGAAGTTTACATATAGAGTATAAACACCTCTATATATAAACACCTTGCGACAAAACTATGTCTTGATAAAAACAAATAGTGAAAAGGACGCTTCACGAAAAAACAACAAATAAAAAGCTTAATTCCCGGTAACTGGTTCGAACGGAACTCTGTAGAGGGCAGCTGTGGCTCTGTTACCTACATAATTACAACACTATTAATTAATAGTATATACATAAATAACAAAATATATTTTCCTCGTTTTAAAACTATTTATAATTAACAATTAAAATTTTTAATTTAATTTAAATTACATAGACAAAAATTAATGTTCAGGCTTAAACAGTTCGTTATCAAATACTTTTATCTTGTATATTTACCTGTTTATTATCAATGCTAACTAGATGAAATGGTTATCAACAATGAAATGGTTTCTTTATCAACAAAATTAAAAGTACTTTAGAGAAAGAAAATTTTAATATCGCATTTAAGTCCTGTCAGACTATCCTAATCAAAATAATAACAAATATGATATTAAAGCCCATTTAATTGTACATCAATATAGGGAGTTTATTAAAAATCGTTGGAGCTGTTTTCTATAAAATCATAAAAAGGTTTATAATGATGGAGTTTAGTTGAGTGTTGATAATATTAGATGAGGAAGATAATTGGAGTTGCAGTCATCAGAAACACACATTAAAAAGTAGTACTTATATAATTTAAATTAAAACAAGTTCTTAAATTAATTAAAATAAACTTAAATACGTACTTTATATCAATTATTATTGTAGAAGAATAATTTTAATTATGAATGTATTATTTGGAACAATCTCTTCTTTTTATTTATATATTTATTTATTATAACATATATAAAATTTGATTACAACAATGTAACGTTTCGAGGTACTTTTTATGCCTCATCTTCAGATCATTAAACATCATTTGCCTCCTTATGTCCACTTAAAATTGTTTTAAGTTCCACATTTAATGTTCTCCTTGCTCTTTTCATATGGTGTTCCATTTCCATATTAATATTATTTTTTATCAATTATTATTATAGAAGAGTAATTTTAATTATGAATGTATTATTTGGAACAATCTCTTCTTTTTATTGATTTAATGATCTGAAGATGAGGCATAGAAAGTACCTCAAAACGTTACGTTGTTATAATCAAATTTTATATATGTTATAATAAATAAGTAAAAAGAAGAGATTGTTCCAAATAATACATTCATAATTAAATATGTACTTAAATTAATTTAAATAAGTACTACTTTTTAATGTGTATTTCTTTCTGATGACCGCATCCCCAACCATCTTCCTCATCTAGTAAAAAGGTTTAATGTTTATCATATAAGTGGCTCTTTCTACATTTCAGTGCTATATTTTTTTGTTCCTCACTTGGGCTTAGGGGTAGCTAAAGCGTGTATTTCCTTCAAAACTCCAATTCAAATATTTTCATGGTCGCAATATATTTTCCTTACTATATACACTGCCAGTCAAAAGTTTGAGAGCACCTATAGTTAACAACAATAAATCATGAATAACCTCTATGAATACCTAAATAAAATACAAGCATCCTATTATTATTTTATTTATAAACAAATTTGCTGATTAGGTATATGAAAGGTTTGTCAATATCATAGCTTACTGGATTAATTCTTATAATTACTGGGAGTTCTAAAGTGATGAAAATAACTAAGAATAAACAATGTGATTTTAGTGTCTGGAGTTTTATTTAGTCTAATAATCCCTTAAGGAAAATTGAGAAGATAAATAATATTCTTAGTTTGATTTATTGATTTCTCGACTGCCAAAGTTGTAAGTTCACAGAAGAGGTAATTTTCATTTTTTTTTTCATTACACCACAGTTACAAAGAATGAATTTTCAGTAGAATTGTCTAGTGCAACCCACATAATACACAAAGAGAAAAAATCCAAGCACAAAAAATTCAAACAGACTAACTGATGTTTATAGGTGGTCTCAAACTTTTGACCAACACTGTTTTTCATAAATAGGTATATGAATGTAAAAGTTTCTTTATGTTAATAATCAACAAGTGAGGGGGATTACTTGTATAGGAAGCTAATGTAATATTTGGCCTGTAATATAACCTAAATATAATATTGAAGCCTGGCATTGTATTATAGATGTATAATATACCGTTAGAAAGCTAAGGATTTAAGAAAAATTATTATCTTCAATACAAACTTGTATAACATAATGGAGAGTGCAGATAAAAATAAGGGATTGTAGGTCATAATTTCTATTGCTAGATTATTTAATCTAGATTAAATGTTTCCATTGAAACTCAAAATCCTTCTTTATACTTTTTTTCAGCTACTTATTTTTATACTTTATTGAAAAGTTCTTAACCCTTTAGAGTCCGAATACAGCAGAGGTAGAGCGGGATTGCTGGACCGGCTGGTAGTGAAGGCAACTGTGCCCACTGGTCTACTTTTTGACTCCGCTATTATGTTTTTTTCGTTAATATTTAGTTTACCAACAATATTTTTGATCCGGACATTGGACCGGCACAGGTAGATTTAAAAACTTTTTTATTTATTAAAAAAAAAATATTATTTTAATTTAATAAAAGTATGCTAAATTCTTCAAATATGCAATATAAAGTTTAACCAGTAGTATCCTAGATACATGATTCAGATAGGAAACTGATTTCTGGGATGCTCAGAGGCCCTAAACAAAATAAGCAACTGCATAATCTGCTCTTAGTATTATAGCCTCAATCTCAATAATAAAGCCAAAAGTAGATCCGTATGAGGATCTGTTGTCAAGGAAACGTACTTCACATTGTAAACCAGACCACTAGATGGCTCTAGAAACAGAGCTCCTACAGAAGCTAACAGACTTGAAACGCTAGAGAAGCAAAGCTATTATAGTAGTCCATGGTCCACAGGGCACGGGTCGCTGAGACTAACAGTAGTCTCAGCACGCCGTGCCCTGTATAGAGTATAGAGTGGTCCATGGATGTTAAAGGGTTAAATTGATTATAACAACAGAGGTAAGTGATAGTCTTATGTTGTACGAACGCACAAGCTTGTTTTTGTATGTTGTGGCAAAATTTTGACATGGATAGTAAATTCTACTAAAGGAATTAATAAAAAGGAAGAAATAAATTCATACAATTCTAAGCTCACGAATGAACTGATAACATTTAAAACAAAAAAAAATTATTATTTTTCATTATTACTTTGTACAAACTTTTATACATAATACAAACTTCACAATAAAATAACAAAACAAAAAAAAATTAATTTAATTTATTCAGCTCCCTCGATTGCGACTTCCGTGACAGTGGGAGCATAGATGGGACCTTGCCTAACGTAATCTATGATGGATTCGTAAACGTGAGGTTCGAAGACGGCATCTGCCGTGTCCGTTTCGATGATGGCTTTCAGTATATTATACTTCATATGATGACCCTCTATATCCGTTTCTGTCCTCCGGTCCAATAGGAAGTCCATCAGACCTGAACAAGTAAGAGAAGAAAATACATAAATTATAATGAGATAACACAATACAATAAAATAAAAAATGAAACTGTACTACCATTTCAAGACCAAACACCATCATGCTTTATCATTCAAACATTTTCACTACTGTAAGTTAAGAGTGTTACGAGCACTAGGTAACTTTTCGTAAGGACCAAAACATAGATAACAACTTTATCATCATTCTAGTTTTTGTTTTGTTTAGAAATGTGCAAAATTACAGGAGTAAATATATATTTTTTTTAATCAAAGTTGAGTCTCTTTTTCTTAATACACTTTTAACTCAATAAAAGTCTGGTTTTCTTTATTTATTTTTGAGATTTTTCTAAACCACTTCTTCAATATTTAAGTAATGTGTTGTGATGACAAAAAAATGTAAAGCACATTCTAATCATATTGTTAGCTTTTAATTTTATTTGATATCTTCTAAATGACTAGGGTTTAAGAGGTTTTCGTAAGATATGTTTTCAGCAGTGAAGCTGACAAAATTGATACCAAACTACAAGTATTTGTCAGCAATTTTTTTTATCCACGTTTCACACTGAGAAAAGATAGAGGATAACTGCTAAAAAATTTAATGAAAATCAAAAATGTTGAGCGGCACGATTTATAAAATAGATTGCCAAAAATGTGAAGGCACATATGTGGGCCAAACTTCGCAATATTTAAATAAAAGAATTATACGCATAAATACAGTGTGGAATGCAAAAAAGAAGAAACGGCCTTAGCGAGTCATGCGATAAAAAACAATAAGTTTGATTTTTAAAATATTAAGGTTTTGAATGTGAAAAAAACAAAGAAAAGAGGCTGATTTTCAAAATGATGCACATTCTTAGGACCAAGCATATTGTAAATATTTTAAATGCGTTAGGAAAAAATTAGTTGGCAGGAAAATTCAGTTGGGTTATTTATTGTTATTGTTTTTATGAAATATTTTTGGGTATTGTTTTATAAATATTTTGGGTTGTTTTGTTGTTATTATTTTTATGAAACAGTTTTTAACCTTGATTGACTTTTTATTTTAATAGACAAGTATGATTTATTGTATTGATTAGAAATTTAATTATAGAATATTATATTTATGACAGTTATGTTATTGATGAGTTTTGTTATTGATAAGTTGGGTATAGGCCCCCAGAGCTGGAGAGGGGAGGCTTGGCAGTTCCCAGTCCCATGTAGTTAAATCTGATTGGTGTGGTCCCTGCTCAATAATTGTTGGTAAGATGTGTTTATTGTTAATTGTGTTTTGGATAAGTAGTCGTATTGAGAGAAGAATATAAAAAAATGTAACCAATATTTATGAATATTTTCAGTTATGAAAAGGATCCCATGTATCTACCGGGGGATTGAAACGGTAATAAAGATTGAGAAGAAGGAGAGACGTTTTTGTATAGAATTACTTTTCATTAAAAATCATTAATATATCGTTGTGATATATTAAGTAGGGAAAAATAAAAAAGAAAGAAGATCAAAAAGACGCGAAGTGATTGGCCAATCAGAAAAGAGAATCGAAATGCGCAGTAGATTGAGAATAACATGATGTTTTTATAGGGAATTCTTAAGTCGTGGATCGTGGGAGGAGTAGACGTGTTCATGGGAATGAATATTATGCCACCAGTCATCAAATCATCTATGAATTCAAGCCATCGTGGAAATTAGTGCATTCCTACATTGAATATAAGAAAATTGAAGACACCTATTAAAGAACAAGAATCACGAACAACTGAAAAGAATGGAACCAGATAAACTATAAAATTTTATATTTTCAATTTCTTATTAGTTTTAAGTTAATTTTCATATCTTGTTATCATATATGTTTCAAATTAAATATACAAAAATAATCTTAGCCAAGTCTACGTAAGTATTAATTTAAAAAACCCTTATAATAAATTAATTATTAATTAAAATAAAAATATTATAATAATATATACATAAATAAAAATTAATCGGGTAGTAGGTCTATACAAAAATGTCCCTCCTTCTTCTCAATCTTTATTAACGTTTCGATCCCCTGTTAGATACATGGGATCCTTTTCAAAACTAATAATATTATAATTTTTAGATGAGAAAGATGGTCACATAATGTTCTTCTTTTAACTTTAATTACTTGCTTAGTTTTTCTTAATATTCTTATTGCAATATTATCATCTTAATTTTATAAGCTAACATACTTTCTTTATTACTGTCATCTTATTATCATTTTATTTTATTTTATGTTTGTTTCCATATTGTACTATTGTCATCATATTATTGTACCTAACTTATTATTAACTTTCTAATTGCATTGGTGATTGTCTTGTTTCTCTTAGCCTTGATGAAGACCTACAATGTAGGCACACAATGAAAATAAGTACAACTTGTTAATGTGTGTTTCTCTCTAATGACCGCACCCCTAACCATCTTCCTCATTTAATATTTTCAACGGTCAACTAAACTCCATCAATATTATAATTTTTGTTTTTCTAGTTCATATACATTATTCTTAGGAAACCTCGTCCCATAATTAAGTTTCTTTTCAGTTTAATACAAATTAATAAGGAAGACTTACCCTCAAAGCAGTGAATCTTGTATTGGCCCCATCTCTGGTTGGCTATGTTGAGGAGGACCAAGTAGGCTGCGGCTTTGAGGTCGGGGAACGGCTGACGTGCGATGGTGACCAACATGCTCATCCCCGCCGTCCCCAGCTGGTTGAACCACGCCTCGTTCACCCTCGTGATCTCGTTCGTTATTCTATCAGTCTGTAAGGGAAGAGGGAGAAAAAAATTAATTAAACACTACTTTCTAATAATATTCTGTTCAATATTAATTACATTCAACATCAATGTATTGGGTTGTCCAGAAAATAATGAAGAGTTTTAAAAACCTAGACTACTACTCACATAAAAAAAAAAAAATTAATTGACAAAGGGAATAAAAAAAAGCACTTTAGGAAAATTCTATTCTGATGGAGTAGAATGAAATGGAGAAGTGTAGTTTTTAAGTAATTGTAAAAAAAAAATGTTTCAAGGTTTTAAAATTCTTTTTGTTTTCAATCAGGATGTCTAGCAAATCAGCTCAAAGAGATTCCCTGAATTTTCCATATTGTAAGAAGTCTTTTATCTAACCAAATCTCGGTGAAAATCGACAAAACAAAGAATAATTATAATTAATATGGTAAAGTAGATTAAAAATATATGATCATAATAGGCTTACCGAACCCGAAGGTTCTATGCCGATACCACCAAACTTCGCCAGCACAGACTCGTCCAATGTTCGCCGGTCAAGCCCAGGCCCCCGAGATCAGCCTTAATGCAATCCCCCCATCGACGCTTCGGCCTACCTTTCGGATGCCTACAGTCGGTTCAGCGAATACCAACTTTCTCGGAATCCGTTCCTCACCGAGCCCAACATCTTTACACGCCCATTTGAGTCTCCGCGATGCTATCAACTCAATTATATTCACAGGGTACAAATTCCGCGTTGTGCAACCTTCTAAACTCCCCAGTGGCCTCATCTCTCTTCGGACCAAATATTCTATGCAGTACCTTATTTTAGAAAACCTTAAGCCATTGTTCATCCTTCAAAGTAAGCAGCCACGTTTCATATCCGTAAAGAACCGTCGGAAGAATAATAGTTTTATAAATTTTAACCTTTAAGTTTTTAGACAGAAGTCGCGAGGTAAGTAATTAAGCAACTGAATAATAACACGCATTTCCCACCTTTAACCGGAACTTTATTTCTTCCTGGATTTCATTTTTCCTTGTTATCATTGAACCTAAATATTTGAAATTCTTTACGTGTTCAAAAGCATGCCCTGAAATATTAATATCATCAAGATCCCCACCATTTCTGCTACTAATCATTTATTTTGTCTTATCGGTATTTAATTCGAGACCTATTTGTTTACCGGTTTTTATTAACACACTTGTATTTAGTTGTATGGTTTCCGTGTCTTCGGAAACCATTAAAAATATATATAATGACTAATTAATTTACGATAAGATTCAACTATATCTACCCGACACCAGCTGAAATTGTAGTTGTTTAAGTTGACTTACCAATGAATCATGATGAACTTGAATACTACTGTTTGTAATAATCAATATTTACAAATCTGACAACAAATTTATTTACAATCAATGTATCCATATAAACTTTAAGAGCTTTCCTTTAATGTTTGAATCTCTGGAGCCAAATCTTCAGCTTTCTGAAGAGCTTCTTAGAGCAGTTTTCCTTTTTTTGCCTCCAATCCCTTCAAATGAAGGTTGACTTTTCTCTTCTCCACAGCCCTCCTGTACTTTTATGATATTAAATATTAAACTCGCTTAATGATATTTGCAACATCACAACAAGTAGGCATATTGGAACTTTTTTCTGAGTGAAGAAGAAACAAAGTAATTTAGGGACCATTTTCCCTGACCAAAGAACAAATTTCCTGACATTTGCATATGTTTTTAAAATCCCTGACTTTTCTCGGTTTTTCCGATTTTCCTTTTTGCTAGACACCCTGTTTATTTATTCGCCTTAGATGGAAAGTCCTCAAGATGGAGTTAACACCAAAAACAAATTTTATACTTTGATAATAAATAATATCTATAGAAGAATAAAGTTTTTATTTCATACCGATACTAAATTTAACTAAAAACAAAACAATAAATATTATAAATTAATATAAACTTTGTTATCACCTCAACGTGAATAATATTGGCTAAAACGTGGACAGCCCTGATCCTCCACTCGGTCGGCAGCTTGGACATGGCTTCGTGCAGCCTACCCATGATGTGCCTCATATACTTTTCATCTAAACCAAGCATAGTTTAAAAATATATAATAGATATACTTTACAATACATATTATCAATATATAATAATTCCTTTACTTATTCTAGAACATGCCTTTACAATAATACAAAAGATAGATGTGGGATTTAGTCCCCTCGAGTAAGAAATAAAAAAAATAATACAGTGAATAGTAAAGTAATAAGTAAAAAAAAAAATAAGACGAAAGACACAAAAAAGAGCTCTGGTGGGCACAACTAGACTTTCACTTACCTCCATCCTTAAATCAATTTAAGAATTTTAAAAACAGTTAGAGATGAAAAATAAATTGCTAAAGTAACATGTGTTTTATTACTTTCACTTATCTAGATATGGAATATATAGTAAGAGAAAGTATTGTGATCATGAAAATTTTCTAATTCCGGTTTTCAACGGAAATACACGTTTTAGGGGCCCCTGAGTCCAAATAACCAAGTCCAGCAAAAGGTCTGTGTGAGTGGTAACTCCCAGGCAAAAACGAAAAGTCCTATGAAACTGAAATTTCATATTTAAGACAACTATACGCCCGGGATGTTACAGAAACTTTTTCATTAAAATCAGCTGACCCGAAGATCTACTTTATACCATGTATTTTGCACCTTTTTACGATTTTCTCAAAAACGGCTCCAACGATTTTGTTTAAACTCTATATATCAATGTAAAATTTGATGGGCTATAATATCATGTAAATTTCATTGTTATTGAAATAGTCTGATAGGGCTTAAATGCCGCTATTTTAAACTTTCTTTTTTAAAGTACCTTTGATTTTGTAGATTTAAAAAAATTAGGCTCATGATCTTATTAGCATTCATAAATAATGGCTAAATATGCAAGTTGAGTGAATTTGATAAACAACTAAAGGAGAAAAGTGCAAACATATTTTTTTATGCAATTTTTGTGTTTTTGAACACAAGAATAGTAATCCAGATGTATAATATACCGTTGGATAGCTAAAGATTTTAGAAAAAAGATTATCAGAATCACAGAATTTTAAAGTTTAATGGAGAGAGATGAAAAGTCGATAAAACTAGCTGATTATTGTAGATAAAACTATAATAGACTATTTAATAAAACACATGTTTCTATTGAAATACAAAATAATTAATTCTTTAACTATTTATTTGTATCTTTAAATGTATTTAAAAATTCTTAAATTGATTTTAACAACGGAGGTAAGTTAAAGTCACCAGTTTTTTAAATATTCTATTATAATACAACAATAGGTATTTGAATAGATGGAATTTGAAAGCTGGAAGGATATTATAATTATGGATATGAGAAGGAATAGAGTTCCATATTAATATAGGATCAGATTTGTTGAAAGCTCTCGTTCAATTTGGTGTAATATACAAATCAGAAGGACACATACGGGTGTTGCGGGAATGGATTGAGGATTTGAATAGTCAAAGATCAGAGTTGTACAATGTAACCAATTATTTCTCAATAAATAAATAATTCTAAGAAGTAATATACAATCTGCATCAGGGCTCCTTTTTTCCTGAACTAGTCGAAACAACAGCCATCATTAAAAGTGCAAAATAAACCTTTGATATATTTTGTAAAGTTGGTTTTAAAATAGATAGTAGACACTATCTCTTGCTATCTGAACTATCTCTTATTTCATAACATTCATATAAGGAGTCAAATATTTAATATTACATTGAATAAATTTTATTTATAGAATCGAAAAGTTTTACCTTGCTTCTGAAGAAGAGCCTTCCCTTCTGGAGTGTAGGCAATGAGGCCGATCAGCTCGAGGGCGGGGATATAGATGTTGAGATCGCTGGCGTCCACTGCACTGAATCCACACCGCAAAATATCGGAGAAATTTGATAACAGTTTTTCAGGAAAGGCCTGTGCCACGAGTCCGAAGAATTTTGATAAGCCTGAGAATAGAAATAATAGTAGAAATTAAATTAAGAGTTAAATTAGACCATAAACTAACATAACAATCATAAATAATCAGAAACCATAAACCATCAGAACAAACTAAGTTTAAACACTGCGAAAACCCAGGCAATCATCATTGGATCCGATTCCCACCTCAAATCTATTCCATCTCTTCTTACCCTATTACTAAATAACCATCCCATCACTTTCAGCACCTCGGTAAAAAATTTAGGCATCCATATTGACCAAACCTTATCCTGGAAACCTCTTGTGGTCCAAATTTCCCGAAGGTCAATAAGCACACTAAAGCTATTCCATCACTCCCGTCATGTCCTCCCACAGTCCACTCGTAAGCTCCTCGTCTTCTCTTTAATTTTCCCTCAATTTGATTATGGATGTGCGGTATATGGTGGCCTCTCGATGATACTAGAGAAGAGGTTGAAGCAGATTATGAATTGTTCTTTAAGATTCGTTTATAGCACATCGAGGCGGTCTCATGTATCTCATCTACCGAATCAAATTGGCTTTTTCCCCACACCCGTAAGCAATACTTCCTTGGATCTTTCCTATACCAAACCATCAACTACCAACATCCTTCCTATATCTATAATCTCCTGCAGTTCGAACCCACAATTCATCCACTAGAGACTAGATCCCTTATGTCCAACCTTTATATCCCTTCCCACAGAACAAAAAAATATGAATGCTCCGTTCGACTAGTTTCTGGAATTCCCTCCCATCAAACATCCATCATGCTCCCTCCCTCTTCACATTTAGATATCTTCTCTTTCAGTACCTTTTAGCATCCCAAAATGACACTGCCTGAGAAAGTAATTATTTTTAATAAAATGTCAATATTCTTACTATTTTTTATTTCTACAAGTATTTATTTATGATTTTTGAACTTTTTTATCATATAGTTAAAAATAATAACATTCTTTAATCTAATTAAAAAGCTTTCCTTATAAAATAGCTATAGTAAATCAATTTTTTTAACACAGGCCATGAGTCCTAATGAAAAATAAAATAACTAAGGAGGTTATAAATGACTAAATTTTCCCAAAATAATATCCCATGATAAGATTTATTATAACTAAATTTAAATTAGTGAATACCAGGAAATGTAAGCGATGATATGGCAGGATAATCATTGTACGAAGCCAGCTGATTAACGAGGTTCTTTATCACACCGTGGCGGCTCAGGAAATCGAAACCGTATTCGGTCGTTGCCAATTTGGTACAGACCTCGAGCAAGGCAAGCATAGAGAGGACATCATCAGTACCGAGAAACGTTGTCAGCCGATCGAGCAGTCCTTCGTTCTCAAGGTATTTCAGCGATTCTACTGAACTGACACCGATGTCAACAAGAACCTAAAAACAAAAATATATGTACCACACATAAGCATATTTCCTAATTTTTTATTTTAATTAATTAATTATCCTGGTCTACATAACATACCTCTATTTATTATTCACAAGCATTTCTGATCAATTCTTTGAACTGTTTTCAGTGAGTTATTCTAAATTGACTAATTATATGTTTTGTAAATTCGCAATCTAGTTAGCTATTGAAGGGACAAATCAGATAAATATTTGATGGATGATCAATTATTTGATTAAACTAGTCAATGATTTAGATAATCTTGTCCAGTTAAAAAAAAAACAAAAAAACATTGTACATAGATGTTTTATTCAGAAGATTCGTGTTTTTTTTTTGTTTTTTTTGTTTTTTTTAACTATAGGGAAGTAATTTCAACTTTTAAAGGTGAACTTCCTCTTCCTAAGTTTTTTAAGTAAGTACCGCTTTGGAATTAAAAAAATACTTGCAAAGATATCGCAACAATTTTATTTTTACATGAAAGGCTGTACCTTAATCTACTTTTCTACATAATTTCCATGAATTTTCTTCATTGTATACGTTGTTTACTGAGTGTTTAAGATGCTTCCGACAGTCGTGAGTCCCGCTGATTGTGAAGTACGATCTGTTATACTATTTCTTAGTGCTAAAGGCGTAAAACCGATCGATATTCATCGTGAGATCGTTAAAATTTACGGACATAACATTATGAGTTATGGAATGGTAAGGAAATGGTTGAGAGCATTATAGATGGCCGCACAAATGTGCATGACAAAGAACGGAGTGGGCTAGTGGAGTTTCTGCCTCATAATGAGACAATCAATAGAGCGTCTTATTGTGAGACATTAAAAAATCTGTGTCGAGCAATTTAGAAAAAAAGACGTGGCAAGTTGAGTAAGGATATCGTTTTGCTGCATGACAATGCCCGTCCACATGTGGCTAATCGGACCAAAGATCTCATCAAATCATCTAAATGGGAAACTCTAGATCATGCTCCATACAGCCCTGATCTGGCGCCCAGCGACTACCGTTTGTTCCTGCACTTAAAGAAACACCTGGGCGGTCGGCGTCTTCAAGACGATAACGAAGTCAAAACATTTATGATGCAGTAGTTAACAAGTCAGGCGGCAGAATTTTTTGAGGAGAGAATTCAAAAACTGGTGCCGCGTTATGACAAGTGCCTCAAAATTCATGGAAATTATGTAGAAAAGTAGATTAAGGTACAGGCTCTCATGTCAAAATAAAATTATTGCGATATCTTTGCAAGTCTTTTTTTTTTTTTATTGCTCGATCTATTTGAATCGTCCAATTTTCATTAATTTTGACACTCAACATTTTTTATTTTAATGACTTTTTAACCAGTCATTCTCTATATTTTCATGAATAAAAAACCTTGGATAATTTTTTTTTCTAGCAAATATTTTTAGTGTTGCAGCCGTTTTAAGTCAGCTTCACGACTGAAAACATATATTGGTAAAATATCTCTAATCCTAGTAATTTTTATGATATTGAGTCAATACAAAAACCAAAAATAAGATAAGAACATGCTTTATATATTTTGTTCTTAAAACCTATTACCTTAAAAGTTAACAAAGAGGTTAAAAAAATTCTCGAAAATTAATAAAATATGAGACTTTTATCGAGTTAAAAGTCTATAAAGAATAAGAGAGTCACCTTTTATTGGGTTGTTTCACATGAAATATCCGTTTTTATAGTTTCTGAAATACATAAAGGATTTTGCAGGTCTCTGTTGTTTTCTTCCGAATGTTTACATATTTAAAGTAAACAGTTACTAATCCTCTATCTTTGTATTATAAACATTAGCTTCCCAATCAATTACTCACTTTTTAGTATACCTCCAAATATGAACATGGAACACACGATTTTCGAGTAATATTTTAATACGAGTTTAAACTTGGCCATTCACCAGCTGAGGCCACTAGAAATATTTGCAAGGCGTTTGGGGAAGGGAGTGTTAATGAACGGACCATTCGCCGTTGGTTTGCTAAGTTTTCAGCTGGGATACCGACTTGGAAAACTTGCCCCGAGGAACATACCATGCAAAAATTGAAAGAACTGGGCATCGAAGTTCTTCCGCACCAACCATATTCTCCCGACTTGTCTCCAACAGATTACCACTTGTTCAAGAATTTAGACAACTTCGTCGAAAGAAAACTTTTTGAAAATGATGATCAAGTGAAAAGTGCGTTTTCAGATTTTGTTTCACTTCAAAGCTTAGAGCTTTTCAGTTTGGGGATAAAAAAGTTGGTATCACATTGGAAAAAATGTGTAGAAAAAGAAGGTAAATACTTCGAATAAAATTATCTTGTTTTTTATATCGTATTTTTAATAAAAATCCTTTACCTTGAAAACGGACATTTCATGTGACACAACCCAATATAATCCCAAAAACTTTCATTGAGAAAATGAATACAAGAGCCAAAAAAATTGTCCTTGATTCCTATGACTAAGAGGCAAATTAATAAAATAAAAATAGTTAAGGGGGCTAATAAATAAATTATAAATATAGATAACTCACCTCGAAAACTCGAATGGCGTAGATGTTATTGTTGCCGATATTATTTATCAGCTGCCTGATGAGGGCAGGTTGGCAGATTGCCTGCAGGCCATTTTTAGTTTTACCAAGGCTTATGAAGAAATCCACGGCCCGGCACCCGACAGAGGTGTCCTCGTCGCAGAGACAGGTGGCGGCTGAAGGAAGGAATTCCGATTCTTGACAGATCAGCGTCAGAATAGCATCGCTTCCTACGCATCTTATCAGCTAGAACAGAAATATTTGACTAGCTTATTTTCTATTTAGAAGAGTTTAATTTAAATTTTAATATATAGATCATATGTTCTTTCTAAAATATTCTTTTATCAATAATAACTATATATCATCATATTTTATAACAACGTTTCAAGGCCTTGCCTCATCTACAGTTGTATCACTAAAACAATATTTGACATCATGATATTATTACTTATTTCGGGATGAGGAAGATGGCTAATAAGTAACACTTATTGTAATTGTGCCAACGTTTCGGCCTATGTTGTGGGCCTTCATCAGGGCTAAGAGAAACAATATAACAACCAAAACAATTAGAAAACTAATCAGTTAAATAAAATATTATGATGACAGTAACACAATATGGAAACAAACATAAAATTAAATTAAAATGATAATAAGATAATTTAATTCAAGATAATACATTAATCTAACTTTATATAATAAATGCTGGGGAAGGAAAAAAGGGATAAATAAATAAAAGGGATAAAAATAAAAGGGAATAAATGCTGCTTCGTAATGCACAGGGTTTTTAATTATAGAGCACTATCTCACAGAATTAGGACCATGATATACAAAAAAAGTAGTTAGACCAGTTGTTACGAATGGTTCCACTACCTGGATGATTTCTAAGACTTCGGAACGGAAACTACTAGCATGGGAAAAAAGAGTTCTTTGCAGAATTTATGGCTCAGTTTGCAAAGATACTGGAGAATCCATACCAAGGAAGAGCTACCCTGAATGTATGAAAAACGTATTTGTTCTCCATCATGAGAGGGAACCAGGTCCTATGGCTGGCGATGTTGCATGCATGCCTTAGGAATCTATTCCCAAAGGCCTCCTTGATGACCGGCCTGATGATAGGCGTGGTAAAGAAAGACCATGTCATAAGTGACAGGACGAAGTTGAGGTCCTAAAGAGAAGGAAATTATAAGGAGGTCACCTGTGGCTTAGGGGTTACCATAACAGCTTTCTAAGCCCCGGTTTACAGGTTCAAACCCTAGGATTTTTTAATGGGAGTAAATAAAAAGCCCTTAGCAATGCCATCCTTTGGAGGTGACGTTAAACGGTGGTCTCGAGCCTGGACGATGTCAGCTACTCGTTAAAGATCCCTATCCTAAACCTGGATAAGTAAAATTTATGACTCTCACTGAAGCATTGTCCGATTATCCATAGTAGCATAAATTGACATTAGATGAATAAACAAACATGAAATTATGAGACAGCGCATGCTTGCCATGAGAGGAGGGAATAGAAAAGAATTGCAAGAGAGGCCCAGGTTCTTGCTTTAAACATAATTAAATAATAGATTTCAAATTATTTTTAATTTATTTATTATATTCCATAATTATTATTGAATATTAATATTTGTTTTTCATCACACAAGATAATCAATCAAAAACAATTTTTTTTTTTCTAGTACATATTTGATTGTTTATTTATTTAATATCACTTTATGCTACGATGGCAAATCAGACAATTCTATAGTGGGAGCCCTAAATTTTGCCTATCCAGGTTTAATTAGGAAAGGGATCTTTAACGAGCACCTGACATCGCACAGGCTCGGGCCTTTCTACACCTTTCTACATCACCTCTGAAGGACTGCATTTCTAGAGGTACTGAATATGTATTTTTAAATTCTTCCATAATTTATTCACACCATTAATCAACATTTCATGGTTCCTTGGTCGTCTTCAAAATTTTCTGTCAAATAATAAAATTAAAAATACTATCAACACTATAAATGTAACATGGTATAATTTTTTTATTCCAAAAAAATTTAAAAGAAACTACTCAGACAGTCCATCCAAGTCAGACATTTAAAATAACATAACATTGACACATCAAATATTAAGAACATATAAACTTGATTGAATTTGACCAAAAGCATAGGGTACTAAAGAAATTATTTTAATGGTTAAACTATTAAATTTTAATGTAAAAATTACGAATTCTTAAACCACCAAAAAAAATAAAAAATTACAAATTCAAATTTATAATACCTCTTTAAGAACTGTTTCCTTTACTTCTTTATAAGGATGACCAAGGGCTCGATTGAGCGATGCACCATACTGACTCAATAAGTGAGAGGCAGAGAGTGAAGGTAAGAATAACTTTAAAACGTCACATGTAATCAGTATTTGATTTCTGTGGAATATAGAACAAATGTAAATACAAAAGATTTATAAAAAGAATAATAAATTAAAAATTAAATAATCTTCTGTTAATATGTTATCGTCTTTGTCATATAGATCTATAGTACGTTTTTCCTTGAAGACTACATTGCCAACGTATCTAGATACCAGTCTAGCTGTCATAAAAAAAAATGATCCAAACTACACAATGCGTTTTTGCAATTTCTTAAAGTCCTTTGTGGTCTATTCATAACTAAAATGTTTCAAATAAGATAGGTCACTTTTACAGGTTTGTTATAAAAACAAAAATAAAAATTGAAATTCCCATAATGGTGGCCACATCAGGATTCACAGATTTAAGCCTGCCATGACTAGAGTCCAATATCTCTGTTCAGGGCTATACCTTTCTAATATTACTGAAGGATCTTCTAATTCTGTCTATATGTCTAATTTAAAGTATCCATGAAACATCAAACAAAAATTAACTGGATTAAGTTACAACTGCTATAGGAACCTTGATTGTGAAGAAACAACCTTATCAGATCAGGAAAACTTAAGCTACATTACAGACTTAAGAATTTTTGGCTAGCAAATAACTTGACATGTTAATTCACAAGTTTACTCAAGTTGTTCTACAATTTTTTATTTCCACAGTTGAAATTTTCTAATTCTGAGATTTGATATTTTTATGTTTCATTCCAAGTACAACTATATTTCAATCTATATAATTCTTGTCCGTGTAAAAGACCTTAAAGCATAAACTGAAAGATAACAAAATTGCTGCTGAAATGTATTTTGGACAGAAACTTTCCCAAATTTAATTTGAAGATTGTGAACAAAGTAGGAATACTAAGAAAAATTACCCAGATGAACTTTTAAAAATTGTCCATTAGATATGTATTATCAATAAACATTATAGATAACTCATAACAATATCCTAAAACCCAGCATAATTAAAATCCATAAACAGCAGTAGTTATAATATTAAATAAAGTAGTGAATGAATGCTTGGGTTATATTTAGGGTGATGATAAATCATTATCAAAAATGACATGAAAAGCTGGGATATATTATGAATCAATATATTGGCACGAGACTAATTTTAACATTCAAAACACTGGTTCCACTATTTAAAAAACTATTCAAGAGTTAAATTTTTCTTAAATAACCATTATTTGAAAAGTGGAAAATAAATCTTAGAAAGATAAGGTTTTGATTTTGTTTGACAATAACTACACAACTATGAAGCTGATCAATGTTTAATTGTCAGAGGGTTCAAAGGTCAGTCAGTGATCTCATATGTTTCGTTTTTATTGTATAAATTATAATAAACTTTTTAATATTTGTCACATAATTTGCCATTGATAACAGTAAATACCTGTTGAAGAATTGAGACAATCAAATAAGTAGTTGAGTTGTGATTCCCTCGCTAAATCAGCGAGTTGATGAGAATTAAGTCCAGTTAATGCAACTTTCAGATCAGACAAATTGGATTCAACTTCAACATCATTTCTTATGTTGTTGATGAAATTTCGAACATTCGCGTTTATCCCACTCATGGTGACTGACAGTTCCTAACAACAGTGTTGCCACAACCTAACTTACTCCTAAATTCTACCATCTAATTATTTAAAAATAAGTCAACACAATATCTCCCCACAGTAAAAATTTATAATATTCATATTGATAATTTATATTAATTTTTTGAACCATTTCATAACATGAGAACACTTACAACACATTGTTCTTTAGATGAAATTTTAATTCAGGGGAGGGAAGTGAATCTAATCAGTAAACATGCTCTGTACCTGATTCACTTATTATTTCTGTTTCTCAGTGATAAATGAAAATCGAGATTTCTATTTCAGGTTTTTTTTTTTAATTTAAAAATACAGAGTCCTTTAGAAGCAAGTAAATACTTGTAAATTAAAATGGTTCACATTTGTTACTTAAGAACTTAGCTGAATTACATTTATTCCAATCAAATTGTTTACCTTTACTTTCTTGTTTATATATATTTTGTTTATTATTTTATATTAATTTATTTATTAACAAAGATGGTGATTGGAAGCAGTAAGGATACCTTTGCTTTTTTTTTTTTTTTTTTGCATTCACTCTTAAATTGTTTCTTACTGCCAATGTACTGGTGCTGTCTTTATCTTCATTTTGTAATCTCAGAATTTGTAATCTCATTTTGTAATTTTAGAATGCAGTAATAAGAATATTAAAAGTACATCCTTGCAAATATAAAAAATGATTAAATAGAAAAACAATAAAGGTTGCTTGACCATATCAGGAATAATGCTTACTTTATTGTATTCTATTATTATATAACCCTGAGTTAAGGTGGCTTTATCCTAGTTATAGATGCCAGTAATTCCTAGCTTCCTTCCTCTACCAGGTTATCAGAACTCATCATCCCGGCTATATCTTCCAATCTCTTCAATTTAAATCATCAATTCAGTACCGTTCTACCAGATCCTGTCTTTCTGACCTCTACCCTCCTCCTCATCGCACTGCTGCCTTTGACAGGTCCTTTATAGCCAAAGCAACCACTCTTTGGTATTTTATCCCTCCTGAGATCCGTCATGTAAGTACTGCTTCATTCATAAAGTGACGTTATATGAATAAGACAATCTTGTGCGGGCAACACAAGACTTTTACTTACCTCCGTTTTTAGAATGGATTAAAAAAAAAACTTGTAAAAGTTAATAGAGAGTGATAAAAAGCCGAATAAACTAAGTGATTGTGGGGGATCACTTGTAGCTGGGTGGTTAGCATAACAGCCTCCTATGCCAAAGGTCACGGGTTCAAACCCGCAGGTGGTCCTAGGATTTTTTAATTGGAGTAAAAAATCCTTGGTTATGCCGTCCTTCGGAGGGGACATTAAAAGGTGGTCCCGAGCCTGTGCGATGTCAGGTACTCGTTAAAGATCCCTTTCCTAATAAAACCTGGATAGGCAAAATTTAGGGCTCCCACTGTAGCATTGTCCGATTAGCCATAGGGATAAAGTGACGTTAAAGAAACAAACAAATGAATGCTATGTTTCCTCTGTAGAAAAGCATAACCAAGGACATAGAAGGCTGTTATGTTAGCCACTAAACCATAGGCGACCTCTCAATTTTATCTTACGGAGGAAAATGTTTTAGTATGAGTTGGAACAAAAGTAAATGTGTAATCAGTATCTTTTAAAAAATATTCCATTTCTGAATCTCCTGAATCCTTTCTCAAATTTTCAAAGGACTTGAAGGTTCTTTACATGAAATTGTAAATGGGATTTAAATAAAACTAAATTATAAGAATACAGACATGCCAAAATATCCTTTAGTACATTTTGGAAATCAATGTCTTGATAATAGCAATAAGTTTCTAGGTTAGTTCAAAATCATTAATGCAATTAATAACAGGTTTTAGGTCCAACAAACATTCAATAAAAATAAAAAAACATCAGTGTATAAAATATATTTAATTATAAAAATAACATTATATTTATAAATCTGTAAATGTTTCATACTAATCTTGAAAACTGACATTGAATTAATACAATACTGATCTAGTCTGTATAATATGAAAAATGAATATTATTTCACTATTTAAAACATAAAAAATAATCAACAATGGTAAAGATACAGGAAAATAAATTTCTGTATTATTAAAAAAAAAAAAAAAAAAAAAAAAAAAAAAAAAAAAAAAAAAAAAAGATCAACTAATAATCTCTATAAATAAAATTTTCTAAAACACAATACTTCAAACTTTATCTTACACAAATGTATATAATATTTGTTTTTTTCAGCATTGGTAAATCCGTTTAACTACAACTTAATGTTAATATTAGCTAAATAATATAAGAGGCCAATTAAAATTTAATTTCAAACACTGCTCTTTCAAGTAAATTTAGGCAATTGAAAATCACAATAATGATAAACTTTAAAAAAAAAAAAAAAAATACTATCAATCAAATTAAAAAATCATAAATAGAATAAATAGTATTATAAATGCAATCGAATTAAGCTTATGATATGACAATAATTTTATTTAAATAATGTTGGTAGCCTCACTTATATTAAAAATATATTGCACAACCTTGCTTATTCAGTTCAAGAATTTCTATAATGCATTGTTATTTCATTTATTAAACACAATTTCATTCAATGATATAATTTCCTTTGAGGAAGGAATTTCAAAATTTAAAGAACAATATGTCCCATATTTAATGATTAAAATGATTGCTATTATCATCATAGAAATCATCGAAGCAGTTCAATTTAAACTCATACAAATCAAGCTTGTACGCTATTTAAATGATATCCACATATAAGATAACAACAAAAACAAAGGATAATATATTATATTTAATAGGCATACATGTATTTTTGTTCAATTATATCTTAGTTTCTTAAATTCATGTTTAGATTACAAGCTATTTCCTAAATATTTCTCTTTCTTTTTTTCAATAAATAAAATAATTATATAGCAAAATCGAATTAAAACTGTAGTAACAATTATCATTTAATAATATCAGTGTTTTGTATGTTAATACAACACAATTAACTCACTTAACTTAATGTTATGGAATGGAGAAAATAAATTAAACATAAACATGACAAAATATTAAATAATTCTGATGTTTTTCAAAATAAAAAAAATGTTGAGCATTTTAAAAAATAACAGAAGTAAAAGTAACAGTAATTGTCATAAAAATAATGTACAACTTTTTCTTTTTTTAAACATGAAACCTGTAAATTGATTTCTAATATTAATTAAATTATTAATTTAAGCCACCAAAGTAAGCATATTAAAAAATTCAATTATTTTAACACACTTTCAAAGGCATAAAAGTTTTATCGTGATAAAATTTAAGATATTCTTTTAAAGAATCGCATCTACTATATATTATTAAAATTGTGAGCTATTTTAGTTTCCAGAATTAGGAAAAAACAATTTTAATAAAAGTGTATTTTTAAAGGACACTCACACAGTGTGGAAAACTGAAACTTTACAATATGGATCAATCACAGTAAGTCTACAAGCATAATACAAGATTGTCATCACCTGAATTTACTAAAATAATGCTTAGAGGTAATTTAGTTAAAAGGCAGCCATGATTTAGAATCTGTAAAAAATTTAAGCTAATAGATGACATATAAGAAAAAGGATTTAAACGTGCAGTTCTCGACAAATATACAGTTCCAAATTTTAAATATTTCCGATAAAATAGCAAATCAATAGTATAGATTTAGGTTATATCAACTTAACAGACTAGAGAAGTTTATCTCTTTCTCTTTGTTTAACCTGTCTACAGTAACTATATTGACTAATAAATATTTTAAAACTATTAGCAAGAAACAGATAAATCGAAAAGTTCTGCTTGGAGTAAAGAAGGGCTACTGATGAAAATTAAAACAATCCAAGAAGCATTTCATTGCAGATTATCTATTTTAAATATATTTTTTTTTAGAAAAAATGTAATTCCATAGACTTAATCATGTTTCTAATTAGTTCAATTTGATTTCATCTCCTGAATAAACATTGCTAACTACCTTGGTCCCAATTACCTCAGATGATTAATTTCCTAGTGTACATTTAGTTCATTTATTCACACTACCTAGTGTATAAAACAACATTAACTAAAATTCCTTATTTTCGCTTAATCCAATAAAATCAAACCGTTAATCAATCTATAAATTTCAATAATTTATTCGGTGGATTAACATCTTAAATTAAGTAAAATATCATACAACCTTATGATAGCCGTAATTATACTGATAAAAACGAAGGTATATATAAAATTCCTTCCATCGGATTGAACAAGAGCATTGAAATACAATTCTGGTGATTAAGAAAAATGAAAAAAAACTCAGAACTAGCATTACAATAATGAAGAAAGGAATCATTCTGCTCGACTCAATAAAAGAGAAGCAATGCATTTTTCTTCATTCAAAAATTGGATTTATAGAAAGTCTAGCAACTTACGTACTTATAGATACTTATTTTTATACAAGGTTAAGTTATATTTGTTGATTTTATATTTAAAACAGAGCAGTCTTGCTTTACTATTTGAATAGATATAAAAATAAAATAGGATATCAATCCTAAACAATCCATAACAATTAAAACTAAACCTTCAAATACATAAATTGGTAACATTGATTGCTTATATTATTTAAAATAATATAAATAAGCAATACCATTTTGTATTACTGGTACTGATACTAGATAACAAAATATACAAATAAACAATAAATATGCTGACTGTAAAAAGTGCTAATTTGATAAGTAATAGAATAACATAAATTTAACAGTGAAAAGTTTCTAATAATAAATTATATGCTATCGAACATTAACTGTGAAAAAGAAAAATTGGTACCTTCAAAATGTGAAATCCAACTAGCACGATATCCAAACATTCTAATTAAGTATAGCTTTTAAAAAATACATACTTTTAAAATGTAATAATATTTAAAATGTAAGTAATATGCAAGTCCATTGTATAGCTAATGATTGATATGAACTTTGGTAAACTTTTATGCTTGAATAATCAACCCATTACACAATTAAAGCTGATAAACTTGTACAAAATCTACAAATAACTTTGTGTGGTGATGTAAAATTTAAAAGAATCACTTACCGATTCATCTATAATAATAATAACAAAACAGTTGACAATAACAAACTGTGAAAAAGGAATCAAAAGGTAATGTTAATTTATGATTAAAATAGCTTTTTCTTTACAGCAGTATAACGCTCCATATACTCATCATATCCATCCAATTCCATGAAATTTTTCATATCAAACAGATTACCCTCAGCATTAATTGTAGAAATATTAGAATGTGCTAATATTTTAGGAGGCACATCGGATAGCCTGAGACAGTTTTCTTGAATTCTCAGTGTTTTCAACCGAGGGCAATCCGCAATTTCTTCAGCTAAGCTAGAAATCTGATTTTGGTTAAGATTCAGTTCAGTAACAGATAGAGAACCAATCTCACTAGGGACTGATTCAATCTTGTTACAAGAAAGATCCAAGAGATCTAAATGTTTCAGATTGCACAGCATTACAGGGAATGCTTTCAGTTCATTCCTCTGTAACTCTACCTTTTTGAGATTCACTAATTTCGACATTGAAGAGGGTAGGGAGCTCAGTTTGTTGAAAGTAGCAGTAAGAATTTCCAATTTGACCAAGTCCCCAATTTCAGAAGGCAACTGTGTGAGGTTATTATGATCAAGATTCAGATTTTTTAAAAGTGTAAACGTACCGATTTCGGGTGGCAATCGTGAAAATTTGTTCGAAGAGAGATCTAAAGATCTCAAAACTGATGCCAATTGCTTCAATTCTGGTGGAAATTCGTCCAATCTGCCTTTTGAAATATTGAGGACTCCTGTTTTTTCGGCTGTGGCATAATGCTTCTTCAACGCTGAATTTCCCATTTGATCTGCCTTGTCTGTTAAATCATCGAATCGAGGCGGTTATAGTGAGTTACGTAAAATATTAAGAGATACGAGAGAAGAAAAAATACGTAAGACTCTGTTAGGAGAAGAGACAGCTGTCTGGTTATCTCAGTGATAAACTGACTCAGCTGACAGCACCCCCTCTGGGTCAGGTTTGCAAGGAAGCTTCATGTGTGAGCTGCCCACTTTAAGATGGAGGGCAAAGATCGGGGTATTTTCCTTCCAATATGTTAATGGCTAGTTTAAGTTACACAATTATGAACCCGATACGATGTTTACAAACCTTGGAGTATCCGTAGCTTGGATTGAGTCGTCCCTTGAGTATGTCTACAACGCCGAAATCGGAAAAACATGTACCAAGTGAGTAAACTTCACTTTGCATTTATTCTCTATAAGTTGTTTTTATTATCATTCCTACCCGATTACCTGCATTTCACTTTAACTAGACTTTTTCATGAGTGTATTCTTCATTTAATCGATCGGTATTTTTACGCTTTCGGTTAGTTTTGACGATTAGCGAATTGTATAATGTTGAGTTGACATGTAAACGATCCCGGTTCATCTTACTACCGATTGATATATTTCTTCTTGAACTGATAAGATTGTTCCTCAACAATCTAAATGAGTCAGATAATAAAATTAAAGCACTTAAACTATTAATTTTCAAATTTATCATACTAATAAATGTGTTAACAAGCAGTTATTGATATGTTTTAATCTATTTTGCACTTTTTAAACCCTATATCTTCTCAAGAATTTTAAATATTACTTTTATTAACTATTACTTATGCTGGTAAATTTACATTAGATCAATGTTTGGCTACTTCTTATATATGTAATATTAGGCAATACAACTCGAATGAAAATAATTTAATCGTAACCGAATGATGTAATGAAGTTTAATATATGTTTTTTTATTACTACAGTCCCGCTTAAGTACTAAAGTGCCACAAAATAATTCAGCCACTCGTTATAAACTGGTGAATTCTGTTGAATCTTTCTATACCCTTTAGACCTCTCTACTTTTCCCTCCACTTTACCTAATGCTTGACAGTTTTTGCTTTGCTAATTTGACCCATTATTTCTAATTAATGCATTGTGATTTCTTGGTGTGTAAATTGTAAATTTATTTTGTTATGTAATTGTAATAATTTAACATTTTATCAGAACTCTTAAAATAAGAAAAAAGCATTTTAAAAAAATTCACAAAAAAAGCTCTTGAAAATCAATCTTCAACCACTAATTACAAAGTTGATTATCAGTGCTAGTTGATTCATTCATTATTAAAATAATTTCAATACTAAATATTTCATTTTAAAATTATTTTATATATACTTACCAAAAATGTTTCTTAGAATTAACAATCTTATCAATTGTTATTAAGGATGTCCTGGTTTTTAGCAATGTTATAAGTCCTGTTGAGTTATGAGATGAAATTGAAATTTCTCAAAATTGAGAATTTTATTTATAAATCCTTAGCTCTTTAAAACTAACAATGACTCTGCATGAAATTTGAATTAATTCAAGGTAATCATCAAGGTGATTGTAATTATAATTTAATGGAAGAATGGTTGAAAATTCACTTTTTTTAAATACATTAAAAGTTGAGTGTATTCGTAGATTTCTCATGTATCTTTGTATTTTTTTTTGTTTTTAAATATAATTTTTTGACTGTTTTATAATATCATGTTGATTCCAACACTTTATTTTTTAACAATTTTAATTATTCCCTTTTTATTTGTGTTGGGAGAATCTGTTCAGAATTGTCAGCAGTAAATTTTTTTCTAAATAATGTCAAATCCCTCACTCTGTCAAACTCATTCTCTTAAAATTTCCAGTAATATTTCATCGTTTATTGATTTTTTATCTTCGTTGAAATAAAGTCCTGTGCCTAATCAGTTTTAATGCTCCTACTGAGAACCTTTCCAAATAAAAAAATTGAGAAACTGAAGTACTTAGATTAAAGGAAATTTCAAGAGCCTCCATTTAAAATCACTTCACTTCATTGTTCAACATTTTTTTCCAAAAAGTATTTATTCTTGCTCATGTAAACACATTTTATAATAATATTACAGTTTACTAATCAAGTTAATAATTTAAATCTTAATTTACATTGTAACATGATATATTGAGAATAAAAAACCTGTACCACTACAACCCATGAAGGGTCTTGGGCTCAGTACATATAGAGATTCGCACTGTTTCTAGGCCAACAGTAGTGCAGTGAGGTGATTAGGTCTTATCACGTTCAGCCGCCAGGTTTTTCCCAATTATTTTGGGTACCCACTTTATAGAGGCTGGGTCTGCTCCAAGAGGGTCTCCATACCCTAGGGTCGCCCCCCGACTGAATTAACAGAATAAATAATATTCTGTCACAGCCGGGATTCGAACTCAGGACCCGGAGCACGGCAGACTAGCGCTATATCCACTAGACCACGCCACTCCCTATTATTAATTAAAAGAGAATAATATGGTGTAAATAGTGTCTCTGCAATAGCAGAAACATAAGAAATTATATATATATTTTCCAACAAGTAAATTTAAAAAAAATGTTTTTATAGACCATTATGCTGGTTTATTGATCAAATATTTTATTATTATTTTAGAACTACGCTGGGAATATTCACTTGCTGGAACTAAATGAGTCAATAGTTTGACTAATTTTGTTTAATATGGTTATGATATATATATTAAAATCTTCTGACGGTAATCACTGTTCTCAAAACAAAGGCATATAGCACCCCATCTAGAGTTTAAGACAAGCTCCAGTCGCTGGATGGACTCTCTGGAACCAATCTTTGATCTCTGGAATCAAGCCATTGCAGGACAATATAATATGATATATCCAACAGCTTTTCAATCCATAGAGTTGCTTAAGCTCCTTTGGCAGCACTTGTTATTTTATTTTCGGCAACTATCATCTGAAGATTATCATCCCTTAGGGCATCCATCTTAAAAATCTGCACCAGTTTTCTGTTCTCATCAACTACTAAGATGTCTGTCTGATTATGTCTGTCTGGAAAACGGTGTGGTCCATAATGATAGTGTGATCCCAATAAATGTTATATTTGTGACAGAAAGAATTGGTAACGGTTGATACTTATAATATAGGGAATGAGTGCTGTTAGTATTATTGTAACACGGACGGAAACTATTTGAAAAAACTGGACTGTTCATTATTATTCCCAGTCAGGTTTCTCACTCATGATCAGTTGGTGTGTTTAGATTTTGATGTAAATGGGCTAAAGATTTTGTTGTACTGAGGCTTCATGTATTCCACTTCCTCATTACTCTAAAAAAATATGCACAGAATTTTTGAATTTTATTTTTATAGTAGTTCCATATTTTAATTACTTAGGTTAGAATAGGGAATCGCCATTAAGGTTTAATATGAGTTGTTTGTTTATAAAAGTGTATATAAAATGTATTTGAAATTAAATAGTTGAGCATAAGTATATTATGGAGAATGAGATTGTTCAGGCAGTTAAGAAATTATTACAAAAATTTGTAAAAACTTGTATTGTAATAATTTACTATCCACTGTCTTTGCCATATTATTCTTTATTATATTTAAAATACCTCCAATATATATTAGTAAATGATATTGTGAATAATTCTCAACTGGTTGTCATGATAACTGTTAAAAATAAATTTAATTTTTGAGATTCCCTAAAAACTATAATCATATCTATAAAAAAATTTAAGACTCATAGTTACAGCTGGAAAGTACATAAACACCAAAATCCTAATTACCGAATTACAACTGCCTATGATTGACCATCATATTTGTATTTTTATAATTATCTTAATGGTTATAACAATTGACTGATAAATGATATGGGCTACTTCTGAGATGTCTATTAGTATAAAACTAGAAAGGAGCTGGGTTTGAAATCTTCTATGCTCGATTTTAGGAGAAAATCAAGATCAGGTGCTACTGCGTATATCTTTACCCATGCTTAACATGTCCCTATTCTCTAATATTACCATCATATTTTCTCGTGTTCACTATCGTTTGTAACAGAAGCAGATAAAGAAATTAAGCCAAAAAAAAAAAAAAAAAATTGTTTTTTATTGGTATCTCAATTATTACTAATATAAATTATTATCTTAATTAATTATTTTCATATCTTAATTAAGTTATCATTAAAATTTAATATCATTAACTTTAGAATATTAATGTGTAATGGATCGCTGTAATATAAATCACATATTTACTTTTTTGGACGGATTTTGACTCAATTAGCTGTTATTTGTTTTCATCACTCCCCTCTCGCGATTACTTTACCTCATTAGCCTGTTGGTTTGTGCAATAAATATTTAATAAAAAAATTAAATGATTCTTTAAAATTTTATTATACATATAATTCTTTAGATATGGTACCTAATCCTATTTGGTTCCCATATATATTTGCGAAAAGAAAATTTTATTAATAAAGTGATCAATAATCAATGAATATATTGTGAAATAAATTTATTAACAAAAAAAAAAAAATCTGTAAAATTGCATTATGCCAAATTTGCAGTTTTTTCTGGTGTTACTTCTTTTTTATGTGAACAGTATATTATGTGTATCTTCTGGCACTTGGTATATATTTCACATACGGTAATCCTTTTCAATTTTCATTTAGTTAAACTATTTATTTTTGCTCCTGAGATTTGTCCAAAATTTGCCCTTTTCAATCTTTTGAATGATAAACTCGAGACTGAGAGCGAATGAGGGATGAATATTCACTGTTTGCTGTAAACAGATAAAAAAAAAAAATAATAAAAAAATAGATATTATGAGGTTGAGATTTTTACAATATTAACAATCTTTTGTTCAAAATAATTATTTTTAAAATTTACAAAAATATTTATAATACAAGTGTTTAAAATGAACAAAAAATTATCTTTCTGATAAAATAAAATAAATATATAAATTAACTGATTTGAGTATAAACTTTGCATTTAATTGCATATGTTAATAAACATTGCAGATTTTTAGTAAAATAAAATATGAATATTCTAATATTGTGAATATATTTAGACATAATGATGCACATTTATTTGTTCATTAAAAATTAGTTTAAAATAGTTAAATTAACAAAATAATGAAATTGTTTATTTATTTAATGTCCCTTTATACTGATGTGGCTAATCGGACGATGCTACTGTGGGAGTCCGAAATTTTGCCTATCCAGGTTTTATTAGGATAGGGATCTTTAACGAGTACCTGACATCACACAGGGTCGGGACCACCTTTTAACGTCCCCTCAGAAGAACGGCATAACTAAGGATTTTTTATTCCCATTAAAAAATCCCAGGGCCACCTGCGGGTTTGAACCCGGGACCTTGGGAATAGGAGGCTGTTATGCTAACCACCATGCTATAGGCAACCCTAAATAATTAAATTCTAAATTGGTTGGAAATTGCACGGCTTGAATGTTTTAAATGCAAGATTATATTTCCTATAAATTCATATCGATTACTTCATTCGCCTATCTTCATATTTAAGTTTAAATATTGAAATATTTTCCATTGTTATTTAAACTTTTCATACTATTTACAGATTGTAAAAGTGTTTTCCTTTTAGAAATTTAAGTAAGAAGCCCTGAAAAGTAATTTATCCAGGCCTACAAAAATAATCAATAAGTGGAAGTTTAGTTATATAATGGCTCAACTTATTTACTTTTAATTTTTTTTTCACATATATTTTTATCTCGATAAACGGAAATTTGTCTAATTAATTTAATCTATGTTAATTTAAAATATGATTTCTTTAATTTTTAACATAGCTGTTTTATATTAGGTGTCTACTATGTTCTATATTTAATTGAATCTATCTGTTTTATCTTATTGGTGAGTAATTAATTAATATAATAATGAGGAGGTTTTCAGGCAGAAAAAAAAGTAATAATAAATTCTTTAATTCTCTGTATTTTAATTTGATTCTCTATAGTTATTGAATTAAAATTTTATAACACTTATACAAAAAATCTGGTGCGGGTAACACACGACTTTCACTTACCTCCATTTTTAAAATCAGTGAAAGAATTTTCAAATACAGTTAGAGATAAAAAAAATATCTGGTGCGGGGAACACACAACTTTCACTTACCTCCGTTTTCAGAATCTATTAATGAATTTTCAAATACAGTTAGAGATAAAAATTAGTGAAACCATTAAAAAATTAATTCAGTGGAATTTCTATAGAAACATGTGTTTTATTAAAAGATCTGTGATATTATTATCTAAAATAATCACTTAGTTTTATCGGCTTTTCATCACTCTCTATTAACTTTTAAAAGCTTGAGTATGAGATCATATTTTTTCTAAAATCTTTAGCTTTCCAATGGTATATTATACATGTATATTACTGTTCTTCAGTTAAAAAATAAAAAATTGCATTAAAAAAATATTTTGGCAGTTTTATCTTTTACTTGTTTTTCTAATTCGCCCAACATGCATATTTAGCTTTTACTTATCAATGCTAACAAGATAATATAGTTATTTTTATAAAATATACAAAACTAAAGGTACTTTAGAAGAAGGAAATTTAAAATATCAGCATTTAAGCCCTGTCAGACCATTTTAGGCAAAATCGCTGGAACCCTTTTCCAGAAAATCGAAAAGAGGTGCAAAATGGCTCTTCTAGTAAGCTCATTTTGATGAAAAAGGTTTTGTAACGTCTCGGGCGTATAATTGTCTTTAATATGAAATTTCAGTTTCATAGGACTTAACATTTCCGCCCGGGAGTTACCACACACACACACACACACACAGACCTTTTTGCGGGACTTGGTTATTTGGACTCGGGGACCCTAAAATGTGTATTTCCGTTGAAAACTGGAATTCGAAAAGTTTCACGATCGCAATACTTTCCCTTACTATATATAGTAAGTGAAAGTAAAAACTACATAATCAATTTCTAGAAACTCACTGATAGTTTGTTTTAAATGTTAACATTTATTGAATGTCATTAAATGAAAGATTCTGACGTTTTCATATTATTAGCCAAGATATTTCAAGGATGAAAGAATTTCGATTATGGGCTATTTCTTCAGAGAGAATTATAATTCTTAATATTACAACTCAATTATTATTTTAAAATAAAAATTTTGTCTAGTTTGTTATGCGGTATGGTTTACCTCGTGCGCCTGCTGGAACAACAGACCAACTTTTTTCTATTTATTTAGGTGTACCTTTTTGAAAAAGTACACCTAACCCGTACTGCAAGTGGGACAAAAGCTATATTTTAACGGAAATAACACGTTTATAGGTTCCCGAGTCTCGCAAAAAGGCCTCTGTGTGCGTATGTGGTAAGCCTGGCTTTAAAACGAGAAGTCGTACGAAATTGAAATTTCATATTTAAGTGCTGGAATGTTACAGCAACTATTTCACCGAATTGGTAAACCGGAAGTACCACTTTTTTACGATTTTCTAAAAAAAAAAAAAAAAAAAAAAAAAAAAAAAAAAAAAAAAAAAAAAAAAAAAAAAAATGGTTCTAACGATTTAGATTAAACTCACTATAATAATGCAAAATTAAATTGATTTTAATATCATGTAGATTTTCTTCTGATCAAAATAACGTGACAGGGGGGCTAAAATGAAAAAATGTCTCTAAATAAATTGTCTTTAATTTTGTTCGTTCGTAATAAAGAACTATTTCTCAATGTTAACATTGATAAATTATGAGTAAATATGAAATATAAACGAATACTATAACCAACTAAATGAGAAAACATCAGATATTACTTTCGAGGTATATTTTATTTCGCGAACAAGATTAGCTATAAGATGTATAACATCCCGTTGGAAATCTAAAAGATTTTAGAAAAAATGTTATCTAACACACTCACCAAGTTGTATGTAGAACGTAAGAGAGGGTGATGAAAAGCGCAAGTTGTAGATACTAATTTTTATGTTAGATTATTTAATCTGAAACACATATTTTACTTTCACTTACTATATATACTAAGGGAAAGTATTGCGATCGTGAAAATTTTCGAATTCCAGTTTTCAACGGAAATACACATATTAGGGTCTCCTGAGACCAAATAACCAAGTCCCGCAAAAAGGTATGTGTGTGTGTGGGGGGGGGGGGGGAGTAGCTCCCGGACGGAAACGGTAAGTCCTATGAAAATGAAATTTCATATTTAAGACAAATATACTCCCGAGACGTAACAAAACCTTTTTCATCAAAATGAGCTTACCAGAAGAGCCACTTTATACCATGCATTTTGCATCTTTTTTCGATTTTCTCGAAAAGGTTCCGACGATTTTGATTAAACTCGCTATATCGATGTAAAATTTAATGGGCTTTAATATCATTTAGGTTTCATCCGGATAAAAATGGTCTGACGGGGCTTAAATGACGATATTTTAAATTTTCTATCTCTAAAGTACCTTTAATTTTGTTTATTCTATAAAAATAACTATATTATATTGTTACCACTGATAAAAAACAGGTAAATATATAAATTGAATGAATTCGATACCCAATTAAAGGAGAAAACAGAAACAATATTTTTTTAATGCAATTTTTCGTTTTTGAACATAAGAGCAGTAATATACATGTATGATATACCGTTGGAAAGCTAAAGATTTTAGAAAAAATATCATCTCATACACAAGCTTTTAAAAGTGAATAGAGAGTGATGAAACGAACATAAAACTAACTGATTATTTTAGATAATAATATAATAGATTTTTTAATAAAACACATGTTTCTATATAAATTCAATTTGATTAATTCCTTAATAATTTCACGTATTTTTATCTCTAACTGTATTTGAAAATTCTCTCATTGATTTTAAAAATGGAGGTAAGTGAAAGTCGTATGTTGCCCGCACCAGATTTTTTATGTTAGATTATTTAATCTGAAATACATATTTTTTGTTATATTTTATGTACGAATAAAGGTTATTATTATTATTACTATCATATATATAAAAATCCTAAAAGTTAACGGAGGGTGATGAAAAGCTAATAAAACAGACTGATTGTCATAGATAATTATATAATTAACTAGCTGTTGCTCGCGAATTCGTCTGTGTCAATTTCTGTTTTTATAATAGACATTAAGAAGTTTAAAATAAAAATATATTGAACTGTCCGGAAAGTTCGTTGAGAAATTTGGACAACAATTAAAATTGTTAAAATTTATATATTTAATCTACAAAATAGTTTCCACAATTAGCGATTACCCTTACCCAACGGCTTGAAAGGTCCATTATCCGTTTTTTTCAAAAAATCACTATCCTTACTCCTGAAGAACAATAAAAGCTCCGTTTTGACGTAATCTTCTTAAGAGTAGGATTTCCCTTGTAGACAATTTTCGAGAGAAAAGAAAAGATGGAAATTTATTTATAGTTTGGTTTTGTGGAAAGAGATCAAAATGTATGGATCTCTTCCAATCCCGCCAAATACTGAGCATCACCTTTCTTGGATGCAAGCCGGTCTTTGGTGTTGCGAGCGGCGTCGTTCCAGGCAACCCCCAACATTTGTTTCGGCTGGTATAGATGTAGAGAATCCATTTTTTGTCACCAGTAACAAATTGTTTCAAAAATGGATCCTCCACATTTTTTTCAGCAGCAAATCACAACATGAAATCCTTTCAATAAGCTCATGGGGAACCCAAACGTCGTAACGACAGACGTACCCGGCCTTCTTTAGACGATCAAAAACGGTCGATTTGCAGGATCTTAACTCCGCAGCCATTTCACGAACAGTAATTCGTGGATTGTTTTTGATGACCGTGATCTCTGATCCTCAATAAAGACGAATTCAGTATGTAAACATAGTTAATTCCATGAGGATGGATAAAATCGATTCCTACGTGTTTAAATGTTTGCCCATGTGATTTATTAATTGTTACGACAAAATTTAACTTAACATTGAATTATTTTAAAATTTAAAGGTAAATCATTTGGAATCGTTGGGATGCGAGATCAATTTCCCCGGTTTTTTTTTTTTCCAGATTTTTCACTGATTATTCGGTCCTATTGGTCGCAGAGTAACGCTATATAGCCTATAACCTTCCTCGATAAATGGACTATCCAACACAAAAAGAATTTTTTTATTTGAACCAGTAGTTTCTGAGATTAGCGCGTTCAAACAAACAAACAAACCCTTCAGATTTATAATATTAGTATAGATTATTTAATAAAACATATGTTTCTATTCAAACTTAATTTAGTTATTTCTTTAACAATTTATTATAATCTCTAAATGTATTTAAAAACTTCGAAAATTGATTTTAACAACGGAGGTAAGTAAAAGTCGTCGTGTGTTGCGCGCATCAGATTTTTTTGCTATTGTACACATCTAAATATTTATCCTTTAAGATATATAAATAATTAGATCTATTCCTCAAAGGACTCCTCCCTCCCTTCAATACCTATTTAGGGACGTTACATTACCCCCATAAAATATTATTCCCCCTCCCCCCTCACAAAATCAAGTGCTCCCACGTGCTGTTGCCGAGATACCGGAGCCCATCATCCACACAGGCCCTTATAGGATAGCCCGTCCTACGGAGGCCCTTAACCTCGCTCTATCTGCCTTCTTCCTCACAGGGTAAACATTATTATGTATAAAAAAAAATATGGCTATAAACAGTAAAACTTACATTAAACGATAATTTTTAAAAAAATATATATTTCTCACGTACTTAATTTAAAAAAATCTGGTGCTGTCAACACATGACTTTCACTTAGCTCGACTGTTAAAATAAATAGAATCCGAATAACAAAAAAAAAAGTTTTTTAAAAAATAATAAATAAATAAATGACTCAACTTTGTGTTGTTAGTTTTATGTATGTCATAGAGAATTAAATTTCCTACAAATTGAAAAAAGAATCATTGAAATTGGTTCAAAACTTGCAGAGATATTGCGTTTTGAAATTAACAGTGTTCATATACCACTATCCTTTGGATTATTATTGCTTTTCATTTTAGCTAATTGCTTATTACCAGTTATATAGATAGTTATGCCTTAATATAGTTATTTGGATATAATAAACCGTTTTGTAATAATTTGTAAAATACAGCGTTTATATATAGAGAGAAGAAGAGATAGAAATAATTTTAACTTTGACTTTAACTTACCTAAATATGAAATATATAGTAAGGGAAAGTATTGCGATCATGAAAATTTTCGAATTCCAGTTATCAACGGAAATAAAAGTTTTAGGGTCCCCTGAGTCTAAATAACCAAGTCCCGCAAAAAGGTCTGTCTGTGTGTGTGTGTGTGTGTGTGTGTGTGTGTGTGGTAACTCCCAGGCGGAAACGGTAAGTCCTCTGAAACTGAAATTTCATATATATGCCAAATATACGCCCGAGACGTTACAAAACCTTTTTCATCAAAATTAGTTTACCAGAAGTGCCACTTTATACCAAGCATTTTGCACCTTTTTTCGATTTTCTCGAAAACGGTTCCGACGATTTTGATTAAACTCTATATGGACGTAAAATTTGATGAACTTTAATACGATGTAGGTTTCGTATTGATTGAAATAGTCTGACAGGACTAAAATGCCGATATTTTAAATTTTCTTCCTCTAAACTACCTTTAATTTTTTACATTCATCTTAATGACATTGATAAAGGACGGCTAAATATAGTAAGGGGAAGTATTGCAATCATGAAAATTTTTGAATTCCAGTTATCAACGGAAATAAAAGTTTTAGGGTCCCCTGAGTCCAAATAACCAAGTCCCGCAAATAGGTCTGTGTGTGTTTGTGGTAAGTCCATCACAAAAACGAAAATGAAACTTCATATTTGAGATAACCATAACCCCGAGATGTTACAGCAACTTTTTTATCAAAATCAGCTTATCAGAAGGGCCACTTTATACCATATATTTTTTTAATAATAATAAAAATAACTTTATTCTGGTACCATGTCCCTTAAGAATAACAATATCGTACAGTAAATATACACTTCAATATATATATGTCTGGCCGAGAGACCAAAAAAATAAATTTTTATTTATAAATGTTCAAAAAAAAAATAATATAACCTATTTATATAGATATATAAAAAATATATAGAAAATAAACAAATGGAAAAAAAAAATGTTATAAAATAATAGAGCTGAAAAATTTCCTAGTAAATAAAATAAATGAATTAATCCATAACTCTAGGATTTTGATAAAATAAAAAAAATCTGTCCTTCGTTAAAAGCAGGATGTTGGATTAACAATTATACCATTAGTGTGCGTCTCATTGGGATCCTATAAGGTGATTGAAAAGATGGGATTTGAATGAGAGAAGGGAAGAGGCATGGCGAATATGATTAGGTAGGAATTTTCAGAGAGATGCAGAGCGGATATAAAAGGAATTATCAAATGATTTGGTTCTATGGGTGTAGGAGTAAAGATCGAAATGGTGTATATTTCGCACCTTTTTACGATTTTCTCAAAAGCGGCTTCAATTTTGATTAAACTCGCTATATGGACGTAAAATTTGATGGACTTTAATACGCTGTAGGTTTCATTCTGATTGAAGTAGTCTGACAGGACTTTAATGCCGATATTTTAATTTAATTTTTTACATTCATCTTAATGACATTGATAAAGGACGGCCAAAAGATTAACCATATCATCTTAATGACATTGATAAAGGACGGCTAAATACAAGTTGGACGAATTTGATGACCAACGAAAGGATAAAAGAGCAAAACTATTTTTAAATGTAATTTTTGGTTTTGTGATAATTAGAACAGTAATATAGACGTATAATATATCGTTGGAAAGAGAAATGTTTTAGAAAAAATATTATGTGATACTAACAGTTGTAAAAGGTAATATAGAGTGACGAATAGGGAATAAACATATTACTGATTAACAATTTAATATAGTTACATCATTCTTAATCATATGTTTCCAACGATTTTATTTTTTAACTTAATAATTTATTGACACCTGTATATGTTAAAATCAGCTAATGAGTTATATTTGATAAACATAGCATGGGTTGGCATGAGGGAGATAGTACCCAGTGGTGCATCCTCCTGACATTCAAAAACAAACTATTTTTTCAGGCTAGGAGGTCCCTCATCCGACTCCTTTTCAGCCTACGCCGAGTTATGTTTGCTATGTCAGTTGTAGCCATGTTTTGTACAAGTTTGTTTCTATGTCCATTTAGTTTGTCGTGAAATCGTTTGTAAGTCAGTCGAATGTGGTTTATAATAGTTGGAATACGTAAGTCAGTATGTAGGTTATCGTTTGACACATATGGTGGTGAGTTCATTGCCAGTCTTAAAAATTGCGATTGAAAGGTTTCTATTTTTCGTATGTGTGTCTTTTTAGCGGGTCCGTATATTTGGCAAGCGTAAGTCCATATTGGTTTTAATAAATATTGGGTTGATGCAAAATTAATGCAGGTTTCCTCTATTGCAATATCTTAATTCCAATTGTCTAAACAAAGCTAATCCTAACATTGATCATTATTATACCAAAACAAACCTTATCTAATACCCTCTCTTTCACCATGAATTTGTTTAGTAAAATCGTTTTGTTCAGTGTGTTCAAAGGTCTTGAATCGAAAATGTCTAAGTGCGATTTTCGTCAAATTTATTTTTACGAATTTAAATTAGGGCGCAGCGCTGCGCAAACGGCTCGTAATATTAATGAAGTGTGGGGTCAGGGGGCTATTAATGAGTGCACGGTGCAGCGTTGGTTCCAGAAGTTTCGCAGAGGAGATTTCGACCTCGAAGACAAGGAAGGTCGGGGCCGTCATCTTGCTCTGGACAACGACCAGCTGAGGTCAAAAGTGGAAGAAGACCCAACCAAAACCACACGAGAAATGGCGGCGGAACTCGGAACTCAAAAATTGCAACGTCTTTGCCCAGCATTGATGAATCGGAAGGGGCCGATCCTGCTCCACGATAACGCCAGACCACACGTTGCACAACTAACGCTTCGACGACTGCACGAGTTGGGCTACGAAGTTCTCCAACATCCGCCTTATTCACCTGACCTCTCTCCTACAGACTTCCACTTTTTCAGGCATCTGGACAACTTTTTGAGGGAGAAAAATTTTCAAAACCAGGACGACATTGAAAATTCTTTTCGTGATTTCATTGAGTCCAGGGATTCGGATTTATTTTCTGGTGGAATAAGAAAGCTTGTTGAACGTTGGCAAAAGTGCATTGATTCAGATGGAAATTATTTTGATTAAATATATATGGTTAAAGTAAAGATATGGCGTATTTACAATACCTACTAAAATCCTGCATTAATTTTGCATCAACCCAATAAGTGTAAACATTGAGTTTCTGTCTGGTGGATAATTTAGAACGTATATGTAACATTGAATATAATAGTCTAAGTCGAAAGTTTAGCGTTTTACGTTTTGTCTTGACGTGTGGGCCCCATGTCAATCTTTTGTCAAATATTAGTCCTAAGTACGTTACTGTATTTGTTTGCGGTAAAGGGTGATTGTCTATTTAAACTGAAGAAGGGCAGATTCCGCGTCTAAGTGTAAATGTAATATGTAGTGACTTGTAATGGTTAATTTTTAACTTCCATTTCTTTCACCAGTTTTGTACGTTCCAGCGAAAATGAATACACGTTTTATTAAAATCAACATAAAATATTTTTCAAATTGAATTATATTTAGTAGTTTTTATATTTATTTTAACAGTCTAGTTAAGAGGAAGTCGTGTTTTCCCCGCACCAGATTATGTTTGTTTTGTATGTCTTTCTTTTTTATCTTATTACACCGACTTATTATTTTTTTATTTATCTGAACCCCTGCCTGCCTTGAGGCAGTACGGTTACTTGCAGCTGCTATGAAACTAATTACATTAATAGCTGTGCACATAGCATGCTATTCTATCTTCGTAGTGAGTAGCATCTGCGGATGTTCGGTTGCATTCTTCAATCTTCTCTGCTATCCAAGAACAAGTGGCTTGGACTTCCTATACTTCCTTTCCTGTACTAGCACAAAAGCTTTTAATTCGCGAGCCAGAAACGAAAAATGAAACCCATTTTACCAAAATGTTTAGTATGTTTTATGCAAAACATCTATCTTAGTAGGGGTGGGCATAATTGAATGACGATTATCGGATCATTCGATTATTTCAATCATTCGAATTAATCGATTATCGGATTAATCGGTTTGGAGAAACGAATGATCATTCGAACTTAATTGTTTAACGATAATCGAGGAATTAAGGAGGAAATAAGGAGTTATCAGTAGCTCGGATAATCGGACGAACTTTTTTTTTTTTTTGTCATTACATAAATTATATGCTTATTTGCACCTAGGCTCAACCATTATAGAGACGGGAATTGTGGCATATCGTCTCTCAGAATGCATATTAATCATTCGATTATCTAAATCATCGAAGTCCGATCATTCAATTATGTCCACCCCTATATCATCGTAAAGCAAAAAATCTGGTGTGGGCAACACACGACTTTCACTTACCTCCATTTTTAAAATCAATGAAAGAATTTTCAAAAACAGTTTGAGATAAAAATACGTGAAACTATTAAAGAATTAATTAAATTGAATTTATATAGAAACATGTGTTTTATTAACAAATCTATTATATTATTATGTAAAATAATCAGTTAGTTTTATCTTCTTTTCATCACTCTCTATTAACTTCTAAAAGTTTGTGTATAATATAATATTTTTTCTAAAATCTTTTGCTTTCCAACGGTATATCATAAATGTATATTACTGCTCTTATGTTCAAAAACAAATAATTGCTTAAAACATATTTTTTTCTGTTTTCTCCTTTAGTTGGATATCGAATTCATTCAATTTATATATTTACCTGTTTTTCATCAGTGGTAACAAGATAATATAGTTATTTTTATAGAATCAACAAAATTAAAGGTACTGTAGAGAGAAAAAAAAAAATTAAAATTTCGGCATTTAAGCCCTTTCAGACCATTTTTATCAGAATAGAACTTGCATGACATTAAAGCCCATTAAATTTTACATCGATATATTGAGTTTATTCAAAATCGTTGAAGCCGTTTTCAAGAAAATCAAAAAAAGGTGCAAAAAGCATAGTAAAAAGTGGCTCTTTTGGTTAGCTCATTTTGATGAAAAAGGTTTTGTCACACCTCGGGCGTATATTTGTCTTAAATATGAAATTTCAGTTTCATTGGACTTACCGTTTCCGCCTGGGAGTTACCACACACACACACAGACCTTTTTGCGGGACTTGGTTATTTGGACTCAGGGGATCCTATAATGTGTATTTCCGTTGAAGACTGGAATTCGAAAATTTTCCCTTATTATATACTCGTACAGTAAGTGAAAGTAAAAAAGATTGATATCTCGTTTTTCGCAACAAAAAAAAATTATTTTGTAATACCTATATATCGTTTAATATTAGACATACAAATGTCTTTTACCACTCAAATGAAATCTTATTAAATACTTAATGATTTACTTTATAACGATTATCCTCTTAGGATGAGCCGTTTCAACGATAGTAACCATAATTATGTTAGAAAAGAGTGATATTCCCTTTTTGTTATCCACACGTTTCAAATTGGCAGATATGTATTTTTTATAGATAGATGCTTTGCATAAAACACACTATAAATTTTGGTAAAATGGGTAGCATTACTCGTTTCTAGCTCAAGGACTATTTGTAGTACGGGTAGTTTTGTATTGTTATCAGCTGAGGAACACATTTAACACATTCGCACTATAAGGCTCATTGTCAATGCATTATGATTATCGTGATCATATTGTAACTTTTATTGGTTTACTATTAGCCAATAATTAACCAGCCTATTTAAAGTGAACAAATGCTGTTAATAGCATAATGCTACTTATTGTAAAATATTTAAAATGATTAAAAAAAAAATTGCTATGAAGAATAATTAACGTCATGTAACATAATTAAAAAACAAATCTCTCTGATAAATTGAGGACTAATATTTCAAGATACGTAAAATCTAAAAATCGTATAGAAAAAACTATGTCCGCCGTCCGTGGCTTTTTCTGAAACTACTCGACTTTTTTTTTCGAACTTTTGCAAAAGAGAAATACAAGATCAACCGACAATGATCCTAACATCCCTTCTGTAGTTATATGTATTTTAAAATGGCTTCGTATTAAAAATATCTTGCTCTGGTAATTAAAGCATTTTTTGAGATATAGAAAAATGCATTGAGTTTTAGAAACAGGACACCGCGATTAATTTTAAAAAGGAAAACACTTAAAATCTATATATAAGCTCATGTATGTACGAGGCATGTTTTTTAAGTAAGTACCGTTTTGGAATAAAAAAAAGACGTGCAAAGATATCGCAATTATTTTATTTTTACATGAAAGCCTGTACCTTAATCTACTTTTCTACATAATATCCATGAATTTTAAGGCACTTGTCATAACGCGGCACCAGTTTTTGAATACCTTCCACAAAAAAATCTGCCGCCTGACTTGTTAACCACTGCATCACAATTTGTTCCTGCACTTGAAGAAGCACCAGGTCGGTCGGCGTCTTCAAGGCGATAACAAAGTCAAAACATTTGTGATGCAGTGGTTAATAAGTCAGGCGGCAGAATTGTTTGAGGAGGGTATTCAAAAACTGGTGCCGCGTTATGACAAGTGCCTCAAAATTCATGGAAATTATGTAGAAAAGGTAATTATGTAGAAATTATGTACAGGCTTTAATGTAAAAATAAAATTATTGCGATATTTTTTTAAATTTCAAAACGGTACTTACTTAAAAAACATGCCTCGTATGTGTCCGTTGCACAGTGAGAAAAAATCACGATTTAGTGACCAAAATTCTATCGCTCGCTGTCAGGACGTAAAGTCCTGTGTCCCTCAGAAGCTTCGTTCGCAGTTATTATGACTTGCTATGAAATATACAGTAAGATATTGTCTTGTTACTTTCACTTACCTATATATGAAATATATACAAGTAAGGGGAAGTATTGCGATCGTGAAAATTTTCGAATTCCAGTTTTCAATGGCAAACAGTCCGGTATCTGGGTTTCTTACTAGACAAACGACTGACCTGGAACCCACATACTCGACTTAAAAGACAAGAGCTCAACAGAAGATACGGACAATTATATAGACTACTGAACAGAACATCACAACTTTCCGTTGGAAACAAACTATTAATTTACAAGACAATTCTCAAACCAATGTGACCTGGTTGACGCTGAATGAGAGGCGCTGGGAACTCATGTTTGCCACTCCATCCACTTCTGGGTGTAGGGTTCGATTCTGAGTTCCCAGGGGCAGTATGTAAATAATGTATATAGGTATGAATGTGGCCAAGATTTTATTTACTTTATATTTTATTTTTATTTTCATTTGTTAGTTAAGTTTACTTATCTTATTTCATCTTCATGTTATTTTATATTATATATATATATATATATATATATATATTATATATATTTTAATTATTATTATTTATTTATGCATTATTATTATTATTATCACCTTTTTTTTTCTTTTTTTTTATATTGTTATGTCTGTTTTGTTTTTTACTGTGTACATATGGTATGAATGACTTCTTTTAGCCCTAATACTTATTGCCCAAGATAGTGGCAGATTGTATTATTCCCAATAAAGCAATATTATTAGTTTTCGAAGGAAATACACGTTTTAGGGTCCCCTGAGTCCAAATAACCAAGGTCTGTGTGTGTCTGTGTATGTTTTTTTATTTTTTGTATTGAAGGTAGGGGAAAAATCTTTCATAGACGATGTGTGGCTATATAAACCCACAATAGCGTAAGTTTCCTAATTACTAAAAAACACCTCCCTATTCGCCTTCACCACCCCACGGAACTACCGTCAGGCATCACTTCGCGGGGGGCAGTATGGCTAAGTGCCTACTTCGGTAATGGACATCTTTATCTTATGTATCTATCTTATAAGTCTTACCTGGCCGCTCCTTTACGCTGTTGAGATCTAAGCGTCTTTCCGACTTGCGCCGCGTATTCTATCACAGCATTTCAGTTTTCTTCTTTGGTCATCATTAGAGTGACCAGGTTTTCTGGAATAGCATTCTATCCAAGAATGCTCTCTAGTTCATCCTTTTCTTCGGCAAAAATTGGGCAACGAAAGAATGCATGCTCCACTGTTTGATCCTCAGACAGGAAACTTAGACACGATGGTTCATCCTCTATTTTGAAACGTGCTAAATATGATTTTAGGCAGCCATGCCCTGTATGAGTTGCGTGAGGTAGGAGTTACTTCTTCGTGCTTTCTAGAAACCCATGTAGCTTCGTCAGGAATTAGACGGTGGGTCCATCTTCCATTGGATGAGGCATTCCAACGTCTCTGCCATTTTTCTATGGTATGAGACCTCTCTTCATTTGCAACCGTCGCCCAATGAGCATTTAGATCTTGCCTTCTTCGAAAAATTCGTTCGCGTTCCTCAGCTAAAAGATCAATAGGAGGCATACTGGCGATAATGTGTGTGTGTGGTAAGTCTAGCTCAAAAACGAAACGTCGTACGAAATTAAAAATTTCATATTTGAGACAACTATATGCCCGAGATGGTACAATAAGTTTTTCTTCCAAATCGGCTGAACGGAAGATCTACATTATACCATACATAACTCCATAATTTTTGATAATCCGTCGAGGCGTCTGAAAAGAAGATGGCTTTGAGACCTTGTTTAGATTCACTATTAAAGAGTGTTGCCAATGAGCAGTTTCTCTTAATTTTTTTTTTTTATTTATTTTATCATTAATAAGCATATTTACTTGTTGTATTGTAATATACAGTTCCAAGTTTCAATTTAAAAAAATTGTTTTTGTACAACTTTCTTTACTTTCTACTGACTTATATATGAAATGTACAGTAAGAGAAAGTTTTATTTATTTTGTTTATGAATCCATTAATTTGAAATCGTCAATTTTCTTTAATTTTTCCGCTCGACATTTTTGATTTTCGTGATTTTTTGACCAGTTCGTATTCTTTATCCTTTCGTGAATAGAAAACCTTAAATAAAAAAACAATTCGGGCCAATACTTTAAGTGTTACTGCCGTTTTAAGTGCCAGCTCCGCGGGCAAAAACAGTAACTGAAAAATCTGTCTTATTCCTGTATTATTAATGTACTATATAAAAAATTTAATTTATAGAAAATGGTTTTATTAAAATCTTTTATAATTTACTAAAATAAACAGTTAGTTTATTTCTTACATCACTTCTATCATTGAAATTCTTAGAAAGACTTATGTATGAAGAAAGATATTTTTTCTAATAATACTTTTTTCTTAATATATTTTTTTTACATTTTAGTATTTATTTAATACTGCCTTCACTATTTAGGTAATAAGTTGTAAGGACAAAAAATACAAAGTATGCCTTTATCTTATTGTTATTTTTATTGTTTGATTTGATATAAAAAAAAAAAAATACAGTAATTAGAAAGATTTTCCCATTACATATTATTGCCCGTGGAGCTGACTTAAAACGGCTGCAACGCTAAAAGTATTTGGGCCTGATTTTTTTTTATTTTTTTTTTATTTATGGTTTTCTATCCACGAAAGGATAACGGGTTTCAACGAAAATCAAAAAAGTCGAGCGGCAAGTTCTGGACGATTTGGAATGGATTGGGTTGTTTCACATGGAATGTCCGTTTTTATAGTTTCTGAAATACATAAAGGATTTCGCAGGTCTCTGTTGTTTCCTTCCGAATGTTTACATATTTAAAGTAAACAGTTACTAATCCTCTACCTTTGTATTATAAACATAAGCTTCCCAATCAATTACCCACTTTTTAGTTTACCTCCAAATATGAACATGGAAACACGCGATTTTCGAGTAATATTTGGCCATTCAGCAGCTGAGGCTGCTAGAAAATTTGCAAGGCGTTTGGGGAAGGAGTGTTAATGAACGGACCATTCGCCGTTGGTTTGCTGTTTTCAGCTGGGGATATCGACTTGGAAAACTTGCCCCGAGGAAGACTTCCGTCCGTAATTGACAACGATGTCCTCAAACATACTGTAGAAGGAAAGTGCATCTACCGTTTCCAGACATTTAAAGTGTATTGGGGAAGTAAAAAAAGCTCGATACATGGGTATCTCATGATCTCAGTAAGCGGCATGTTTATAAAACATACCGTGTGAAAATTGAAAGAACTGGGCTACGAAGTTCTTCCGCACCCACCATATTCTCCCGACTTGTCTCCAACAGATTACCACCTGTTCAGGAAGTTAGACAACTTCGTCAAAGGAAAACTTTTTAAAAATGATGATCAAGTGAAAAGTGCGTTTTCAGATTTTGTTTTCACTTCAAGCCGAGTTTTTCAGTTCGGGGATAAAAAAGTTGGTATCACATTGTAAAAAATGTGTAGAAAAAGAAGGTAAATACTTCGAATAAAATTATCTTGTTTTCATATCGTATTTTTAATAAAAATCCTTTACCTTGAAAACGGACATTTCACAACATGACACAACCCAATAGTAATGGACTCTTATATCATTAATTCATATTGCCTTTGAGCGTACCAGCTTTTATTCTTTCTTAGTTTAAAAATATTTAAAGACATCGCTGAAAGCTGAAGTCCATGACGTCACTCATATGACGTAACGGAAGGACGCCTTTTCCTCCTTGAGATGCGGAGAGGAGAACCTCCTCATGCCGTCATCGATTCGGTTCAGCGACACCCACTCCTCGAGCAAGTCCAGTGTTAAATGTTAACCTACCCCCTCCCTCCTCGTTCAAAGGGTCTTGTCTTTCGTGAAAGATCGTAAAGGGCCTAAGGTACACGTGTAGGTTCCCGATAACTTCAGCTGTACGGATCACCTAACACATAAGTGATGGTGTTTTAAATTTAAACCCGCTCGGTTTTCTTCCTCATATTATTTTTGCACATCCTATTATAAGGTCGATTATAAGGAACTCAGGTGGTTAGCACTGAAATTAAGGTGACTGAAAATAAGTAATATCATCCAAGCTGATGCTGAAAATGCCATAACTTTTCAAACCTTGGTTTACGTTTTAGTCAAGCCCTGGAGTGAGTAAGGTTAGATTTGATATGGAACTACTTTTTGTTTAGTTATTTTATTGGTTTCGCTAATAGCTTTACGATGTATGTTATAAGAGAAAGTACTACCATCATAAACACAAAATGTATTCCATTGCAATACTGTAGTTATATTCAATACATATAGAGAGCTTTGTACTGTTTCTAATCAAATGACTGTGTGAGGTTAGGCATTTGCTTAGGCCGCGTTCACGCTCAGACCACTTTATAGAGGCTGAGTTTGCCCCGGGAGTGTCTCCCTGCCGTAGCCGGCCTTCGAACCTGTTACAGCAATCAAGTGCTCTATCCTTTTGATAACGCAGCTTCTAATATCTGTGAAAAGAAAAGTATGTTTTATATCAATTACTATTATAGGAGAGTAATTTAAGTTATGAATATATTAATCGGAACATTCTCTTCTAATTTGTTTATATATTTACTTATCAATCGCGGAGACTCAAATGGGCGAGTAAAGTTGTTGGGCTCGATGACGAGCGGATTCCGAGAAAGTTGGTATTTGCTGATCCGACTGGTAGGCGTCCAAAAGGTAGGCCGAAGCGGAGATGGGAGTATTGCGTTAAGGCTGATCTCGGGAGCTTAGGCTTGAATGGTGAACATTGGACGAGTCTGTGTAGGCGGAATTTGGTGGTATCGGCATCGAACCTTCGGGTTCGCTAAGCCTATTATTATTATTTATTTATCATAACATATCAAACATGATTATTACATTACGTTTCGAGGTACCTTATTCCTCATCTTCAGATTTTCAAATATTATATTTATTTCCATATTGTATCTCAATATAGGTCAATTACTATTATAAATTCTTCATATTAAGCTCATAGATATGAATAATAATTAAGTTAAAATCGATCTTTTCATTATCACATATTCATTGTTTCAACCTTTTGTTGCTGTGCACTTGCAACTATCATGTATACTCTAGTATCTAGAGATACAATATGGAAATAAATATAATATTTGAAAATCTGAAGATGACGAATAAGGTACCTCGAAACGTAATGTAATAATCATGTTTGATATGTTATGATAAACAAATTAGAAGAGAATGTTCCGATTAATATATTCATAAAAAATATGTTTTTATTATGTTGTATAGGTTGGGAGAGGGGGAGGAGAGTATTCCCGTTCTAGGCTTCCACTAGTAAATATATACAGTTGTAAATATTGCATATATGTATAAGTGATTTTAAGATATTTGTTTGTTTGTTACCTTTGTATTTATTTGATTTATAGTTTGTTTGTTTTTCCATTAGCTCTGAATAGAAATCCAAATATTCACAATTTATGAACTCCCAAATTTATAATTCTCTTTGTTCATTAATTTTTTTCTCGTAAGTAGTGCAGGTGTCTAAAAAAAATATAATCTGTAGGTCTGAATAACCTTCACCCTGCGTCGTAAACCGTTGACATCCTGCCCTACTGTTTCCTTCAACAACACTCCGCTTGTCCCAGTCGAACAGATCCGATATCTAGGAGTCCATCTGGACAAACGTCTTTCTTGGAATCCTCACACAAGACTGAAGAAGACACAAGAAACTGCCCGACGTTTTAGACTACTGCATCAAACATAATCACAAAAGACTCATCTACATTACTATCATAAGACCGATATGGACTTGCGGAGTAGAGCTTTGGGGCTCTACTAAAACATCAAATTCTTCCCGTGTCCAATCCTTACAATCAAAAATCCTTCGAAAAATCCTCAACGCTCCTTATTTTGTCACGAATCAACTCATCCATTTAGATCTGAATGTTCCCTATGTTGCTGACTTGGCTTGAACCAGGTACTACTCCTTTCATGACAGACTCTATTCCCACTCTAATCCACTAGTTTCAAACCTTGCCACCTCAACAATCCCTGATAATCCTCCGAGGTGTCTGGAAAGAAGATGGCCCCGAGACCTTCTGGTTCAGCATAGTCTTTGGAGATCTGCCAATGGGCAGTATCTCTACATGTGAATCATGACAGTATAAGCTTGTATCACATTTACTGAATGTATTTTAAAATACACTTCTAAATATCAATCAATATATATTTAAAAAAAAAAAAAGAGCCTTTGGAAAATGTGCTTCTTTTCCTTTGTGGAGCCTCTGTCTATAATATCTAGCGTTATCATTAAACATACTCTTTTCATCAGAAATAATAATTATAGATAGAAAAGAGTCGTATTCGTTTTTGCAATGAAGTTTTTAGTTTGTTTCGACAAACTTCATAACGTTGATATGTTTGGCGGTCGTTTAATGAAACCCGATTTTCAAGCTTTTTTACCTTTCCCATCGCCATGAGATGGTCATCGACGGTCGATTTGCCATGGTCAAGTTCCCCTGCAAGTTCTTAAAAAGTTGTTCTGGGGTTTTCTTCTACCAAAGAACGCAGAACATCGACAACAAGAGAGGAAGTACTTCTCCTATATCATTGTCTTCAAGGTTAAAGGTTAATTTTTTTGTTTGAATAGTTAAATAGTTCACTGGTTAATGCTGTCCTCGCTCCAGATATGTTGATGTTTCTGGCCCTATCGATATCAGATGACTTTAAACTCGTAAAAATAATTATAGGAATATTACGCATTGACATCATAGTAAAAACTGAACTATTTCTAAGTAGCGAAATGCTTAGATGTGAACAAACACCGTTTGGAATAAGATTAATAAGTGTTGTTATTCACCTGTTAGCCACCTGTAGGTTTCAACCTTCGACTTTGGGCATAGAAAGCTGTTATGCCAGCCACTACACCAAAAGTCATCTCCAACCACCTTCTTGTGAAATAAACATTTTAGACTCCTACACTGATTAAAATAAGACTGCTCTATCTAGGCGTTAGGTTTAATAAATTTATCTGATCGAAATACATATAGCCATAAAGCAGTCATGTAAATGTTTCCTATTCAATTGATGTTATAATTCATGTCGCAAACCCGCATTATTTGTATATAAATTCTCCTTGAACGTACTCTTATAATATAAACTGGTTTAACTTTAAGGTTATCTCAAAAGAATATCTATAAATAAATATTGTGAATAAAACATGTGCTGCATATTATGTTGTGAAATGTGATTTGCAATTTGTGTTGAGACTTTGATTTTTTTTTTTCTAATTTAAATATATGCAGTAAAACCTCTCTACAGCCATATGATCCTACGTATTTGTACTTGGTAGAGGTGTATCCGCTAAGAAAAAGTACATGCAATTTCATAATAAATAATGTTCATTTATTCTACTAGTTTCAATTAATGACTTTTATTAGTAAATTTTCTGAAAATTAAGTTGATGAAAAGGACAGATAGGTATTAACTGAACTTATTGTGAAATACGATAAGTTTAGAATTCTCAAAGGATACTATAGAGCAATAATTAGCGGGTTCGCGTCGAGTGCAAACATTTTTCACAGTTAACTTTATCATGTTTCAAAATCCATTCAGTAACTATTTGGTTGTTAAATAAGTTCGCATCGTTTTTAAATATTTCAATTTAATCCTTTCTATGTTTATAAATTCATGTTTACTTGGTCAATAATATCTTATACACAAGCTTGTAGAAGTTAATAAATAGTGATGAAAAGCCGATAAAACTAACTGATTATTTTAAATAATAAAATAATAGATTTTTTAATAAAGCACACGTTTCTATTGAAATTTAATTTAATTAATTATTTGATCTTTTTTCATCTCTAACTATATATAAAAAATATGGTGCGCACAAACACACGACTTTCACATTCTTCCCTTGTTAAAATCAATTTAAGTATTTTGCAATACATTTCGAGATTAAAAATTAGAATTAATTAAATTGAATTTATATATAAACATATGTTTTATTAAAAAATCTATTATATTATTATCTAAAATAATCAGTTAGTTTTATCGGCTTTTCATCACTCTTCATTAACTTTTAAAAGCTTGTGTATAAGATATTATTTTTTTCTAAAATCTTTAGCTTTCCAACGGTATATCATAGATGTATATTACTGTTCTTATGTTCAAAAACAAAAAAAAATCATTAAAAAAATAAGTTTCCAGTTTTCTCCTTTAGTTGTTTTTTCAAATTCGCTCAGCTTGCATATTTAGCTATTATTTACCAATGCTAACAAGATAGTATAGTTATTTTTATAGAATCTACAAAATTAAAGGTACTTTAGAGGAAGACAATTTAAAATATTTGCATTTAAGCCCTGTCAGACTATTTCGATCAGAATGAAACTTACATGATATTAAAGCCCATTATATTTTACATCGATATAGCAAGTTAAATCAAAATCGTTAGAGCCGAGAAGTCGAGAAAATCGTAAAAAGGTGCAAAATGCATGCTATAATGTGGCTCTTCTGTTAAGCTGATTTTGAGGAAAAAGGTTTTGTAACGTCTCGGGCGTATAGTTGTCTTAAATATCAAATTTCAGTTTCGTACGCGTTATGGTTTTTGCGCTAGACTTACCACACACACACACACAGACCTTTTTGCGGGACTTGGTCATTTGGACTCAGGAGACCCTAAAACGTGTATTTCCGTTGAAAACAGGAATTCGAAATACTTTCCCTTACTGTATATTTCATATATAGGTAAGTGAAAGTAAAATTCTTGAATTGATTGAAACAACGGAGGTAAGTGAAATTCGTGTGTTGCGCGCACCAGATTTTTTAAAAATATGACTTTCTCCTCCCGCTACGTTCGTGAACTCTCACAATACCTCGCTCTCACGAATTTTCTCCTACCTCTTCTCTTACTATATAGCGAGGTCAAGGAGTAAGCTTGAAGCACCTCGTTACCACAAAAGTCGCAAGACACCGGTCGTGAGAACGACAATTTTTCACTGGTTTTAGACGCCAGTGACCTCTGTGAATTCTACTGTATCTATCGATACTTGCTCTATAGTTACTATTTCATTATTGTGTCAGCCATTACTAGCCGAGACAGGAAATAGCAATGCACAATATTATAATGGGCTTGGTTGACAGCCTGCCAAACCGATGCAATTATGAAATACACGTTTATTTTTGCTTTCTCTCCCTCCTTCGTAATTGACGGTTTTAGACTATTATTTTGCTAGTTTATTTATTCTTCGATTAAATATATTAGTGGTAGATCAGTGTAGCATCGATTTATTTAGAAAATAGTTTAATAAATGTATTGATTAAAGGTATTATTTTTTAGCTAAAAATGAAAATTTTGATTTTTTATTCTATCCGCGTAAAGGAAAAATACTTTCTCATTGGTAAAACTATAGATATTGGATATGTCTATCTATAATCTATTGTTTTTTGTTAATTTTAGAGTAAAAGGGAAACTTAATTAAATTAATAATTACATTCAGTTAATGTTTATTCAAAATAAAACAATTTAAGTAAAATAGTGGTTTGACTTTTTTCATTCGGACCTATATACCTCCTAAATCGGTAGATTCTAATGATAAGAGTTATTATACACTAAATTTATGAATAGGAAACTTTCGGAAAATGTTTAATACGAAAAACACCAACAGAGCTAGAAAAAAAACGTGAATTTTTTTTTTCCTAATCCCTTATTATCTTTTTGATACCTCACCTTATGGAAGCTAGAGGTTTCACCTTTTTCTGCATATTTGCAATTGAAGGAGCCATCTCTCTGCATGTTAATTTTTAAAATGTTTGCATTATTATGTAATAGATCCGGTGATGGGGCTTACCTTTTAGTCTGATTTGGCCTTACTACTAAAATTAAATCTAGAAGTTTATTTACCAAACAATTTTTGCCATCGCTAGGGTACTCTAGGGGTTGTAATCTCACAAAATAAGGTGTTCGTTACAAGCTTTACTTTTTCAAAATATATATATATATATATATATATATATATATATATATATATATATATATATATATATATATATATATATATATAATAATAATAGGCTTACGATGCCGATACCACCAAACTCCGTCCACACAGACTCTTACAGTGTTCACCGTTCAAGCCCAAGCTCCCGAGATCAGCCTTAACGTAATCCTCAAATCGGCGCTTCGGCCTACCTTTCGGACGTCTACCAGTTGGAACAGCGAAAACCAACTTTCTCGGAATCCGTTCCTCATCGAGCCAAACAACTTTACTCGCCCATTTGAGTCTCCGCGATCCTATCAACTCAATTATATTCACAGGATACAAGTTTCGCAATTCCGCGTTGTGCAACCTTCTTAAGTCCCCAGTGGCCTCATCTCTCTTCGGACCAAATATGTTACGCATTACCTTATTTTCGAAAACCTTAAGCCGTTGTTCATCCTTCAAAGTAAGGTGCCACGTTTCACATGAGTAAAGGACCGTCGGAAGAATTATAGTTTTATAAATTCTAACCTTTAAGTTTTTAGAAAGAAACCGCAAACTAAGTAACTTAGCAACTGAATAATAAAACCCATTTCCCACCTTTAACCGGGACTTTATTTCTTCCTGGATTTCATTTTTTCTTGTTATGATTGAACTTAAATACTTGAATTTCTCTACGTTTCTGCTACTAATCATTTCGTCTTATCGGTATTTAATTCGAGTCCTATTTCTTTACCGGTTTTTATTAACACACTTGTATTTAGTTGTATGGTTTCCGTGTCTTTACCTAGCAGTACCAAATCATCAGTATACCCTAACACCGGGAATCCTGTCACCCATATTTAAACCTTTCCCGGTACATATCACCTTTTCTATGACATATTCTAAAGGTATATTAAATAACACAGGTGAAATGGAGACACCATGGTTCAAACCCGATCGCACCTCAAATCTCTCGGAGTAATTATGACCGATTCTAACTTTATGGAATGACAATTTTTTTTTTTTTTTTTTTACTTTTTCAAAACAAATTTGTGTCATTTATTTGACTTTTTTTATTTTAATCAATATAGCTCATTAGCGACAAATATTATTGTTGGAAATAACTTTTCGGTACAATTTAAAAAAAAATATTTATAACGAAATTTACAACAGTATATTACAATACAACAAGTAAATATGCGGGTTTATAAAATACATGCAGAGAAACGGCACGTCGGCAGCAATTCAGTAGTCAATCTAATAAATTAGTGAATCTACTTCAGAAACTAGTGGGTTAGAGTGGGAATGTAGTTTTTCATGGGTGGATTCATACCCGGTTAGGGCCAAAACAGTAACATAGGGAACATTAAGGTCTTTGTGGATGAGTTTATTCTTGACAAAGTAAGGAGGATTTTTCAGAGGATTTTGGATTGTAAGGATTGGATACGAGATGAATTGGATGGTTTAGTGGAGCCCCATAGCTCTACTCCGTAAGTCCAGATAGGTTCTATAATAGTCATGTAGATGAGCATTTTGTAGTTAAGAGGAAGGTTTCAAAGTTTGTCTAGTAAGTGTTGAAGTAGTCTAAAACGGCGAGCGGTTTCTTGTCGTTTTAGTCGTGTATGAAGATCCAAAGTTAGACTTTTATCAAGATGGAGTCCTAAGTGTCTGATCTGTTCAACAGGAATTATATTGGTTTTAATGAAAAATGTTACCAATGCTTAAATATATTCAAATTATACATTGAAGAAAATAAATTTTGTTAGTAAACAATTTCTTTCTCCACGTTCTAAACTTCGTCAATCGCTAATTATACTTCAAATATACGCACGTGCGTCAGTGAACTCTATTCCTCCCTGACCGGGAAAAGCAGCGTATTGCAGATAGAGTGATCCACGATCTATCTTTTCTCCCTTTCATTCAGCAATTTTATATATATATATATATATTTTATATATAAAATTTATTAAATATATGTTTGAACATTTTTCTACTGTTCTTAGGTTTCAGTCAATAAATAAACAATTTTATTTTTGTAGCGTTTGAGAATGTATTGTTCTCATAATCATGCCTTTACAGTGGACAAACAAAAAAATCTGGTGCGGGCAACACACAACTTTCACTTACCTCCGTTTTTAAAATCAATGAAAGAATTTTCAAATACAGTTAGAGATAAAAATACGTGAAAATATTAAAGAATTAATTAAATTGAATTTATATAAAAACATGTGTTTTATTAAAAAATGTATTACATTATTATCTAAAATAATCAGTTAGTTTTATCGGCTTTTTACCACTCTCTATTAACTTTTAAAAGCTTGTGTATAAGATAATATTTATTCTAAAATCTTTAGCTTTCCAACGGTATATCATACATGTATATTACTGCTCTCATGTTCAAAAACGAAAAATTGCATTAAAAAAATATTTTTTCTGTTTCTTCTTTAGTTGGGTATGGAATTCGTTCAATTTATATATTTACCTGTTTTTCATCAGTGGTAACAAGATAATATAGTTATTTTTATAGAATCAACAAAATTAAAGTTACTTTAGAGAAAGAAAATTTAAAATATCGGCATTTAAGCCCTGTCAGACCATTTCAATCCAAATCAAACCTAAATGATATTAAAGCCCATTAAATTTTACATCGATATAGCGAGTTTAATCAAAATCGTCGGAACCGTTTTCAAAAAAATCGAAAAAAGGTGCAAAATACATGGTATAAAGTGGCTCTTCTGGTAAGCTCATTTTGATGAAAAAGTTTTTGTAACGTCTCGGGCGTATATTTATCTTAAATATGAAATTTCAGTTTCATATGACTTACCGATTCCGCCCGGGAGTTGCCACACAGACCTTTTTGCGGGACTTGGTTATTTGGACTCAGAGGACCCTAAAATGTGTATTTCTGTTGAAAACTGGAATTAGAAAATTTTCACGATCGCAATACTTTCCCATACTATATATAGTAAGTGAAAGTAAAAACAGAACATTAATATTTTTATACAATAATTAATATATGATGTTATTGTTAGAGATATAGAAAGGAATAAATTTAACAATGAATAGTCATATAGTAGTTAAATAGATATTTCAATTATAATTTACATTAAAGATATTATTAGAAATTTACTTACAATTTTAGATAAAATAGTGTATTAAATAGAAATATGTGTATATAATAAATTTTGACAGAACGCTGAAGCAAAGATACAAAGGCATAGTTCAAGTATGGAGGATTTTCCAAATTTATGACGTCAGGAGTCTAGAGTTTTCTCCTTTTGTTTTCATTTTATTTTGTATTTATTATTACTATTATTATTATTATTCAGACTTTTTTTTTCTTTCTAATATGTGTTTATTAAATTTAAGTAACATGCATTAAGGTTTTTGGACCAAAATGTTAGTGTTCTGTTTTTTTGTTTTTCACTGTTAAGGCATGATTATGAGAACAATAAAATCTCGAAACGTTGCAAAAACAAAATTGGTTATTTATTGGTTGAAACCTAAGAACAGTAGAAAACTTAAATTATCAGCAGTCGGGAACTGATCAAACAATATTTATATCTTCAATACTCATCAAATAAATATGTTTTCCTTTGCTTGAGAAACGCTTGTTTTCAAAGAAAGCGTGGGAAATCCAGTGGCTAAGCTGCTTGGAGTACTGGGGAAAACCTAACTTAATGGAAGGAAACGTGTAAGGTAATAGGAAAACTGGCGAGGGAGAGGAAGTATGCAATATGTATGGGAAGATATGACTTCAAAATAACTTGAAGTCTTTTATACTTGTAATATTCCTTTTGCCATAAGAGCCCTCGCTGCTCGACGATAGAGACTGGCAAGTGAAAGCTGAAAGTGTGTTATAAGTTTGCGATAGTGATTTGTCTTTCACTTTCAATGGGTTCATAATAACCGCATTTCCCATGTAACCTTATCAATTGTTTTCTTAATTTTTTTGATGCTACAGTGGAAGTCCTAAATTTTGCCTATGCAGGTTAAATTAGGATAGGGGAGCCGGTAGGTGAATGGCTAGCACGCTTGTCTCCCACGCCAGAGATGTGAGTTCGAGTCCCAGTCCTAGCGGGACTTTTATAAGAATATAATTAAATGGGGATTCACTCACAGCCTCTCCCCCGGGTAGTGAGACTCGTCAGCCTACTGGTGGCAACTCGCAAAAGTAGGAGTGATGACCCTACCCTAAACATTTCATCGAGAAACGTGAGTCTATTCTCCCAGGAGTCTATACCACGCGGCCAAGGGCCTACACGGCCTGTCGCGCCAAAGAAAAAAAAAAAGGTTTAATTAGGATAGGGATCTTTAACGAGTACCTGACATCACACTGGCTCGGGACCACCATTTTACGTCCCCTCTGAAGAACGAGATAACAAAGAATTGTTTACTCCCCTCAAAAAAAAAAAAAAAAAAAGCCCTGGGCTTTTTGCCGGGTTTCAACCCGTGAAATAGGTTGTTAAGCTAGCCATTATACCATAGGTGACATTCCTGGGTCCTGTAAAATATCCTTTGATAGATATAGAACCTTTAAAAATAATCATCTCAAGTGTTTGGGTTCAAGGTTGAAATGTTATGGACTATCTATATTACCCTAAGTGTGTGTTGTGTGTTGCATTATTTTTGCGTATCAAGATACATTTAAAAAATCTATTTCAATTCATTTGAAATCGTCCAGACGTTACTGCTAAACATTTTTGATTTTCACGATTTTTTATAATAATTATTTTTTATCCTTTCCTGAATATATAGATTAAATATAATACTTGTAGTGTTGCAGTCGTTTTAAACCAGCTTCGCGGCTGAAAATGTGAGGAAAATCTTTCTTGTAAATTTGTAGTTATCAAAAGTAACACAAAGGTAAGTATATGCTTAATATTTTTTGTTTCTACAACTCATTACTAAACAGTGAAGAAAGTTATTCAAAAAATTCTCGAGAAAAAAAAAACCGAGACTCGTTAGTAAAAAATCACGGAAATCAAAATGTTGAGCGACAAGTTTAGTGAAAATTTGACGATTTGAAATGGATTGACCAACATATATCCCGAAATATATATCACATCATTAACGATCTGTCGAATAAAATACAACCTCTTAAGGAACAATAAATGTGCATCATATTTAAAATCCTTGGAAATACAACGTAAAACGTTCCTCTCACTTTTTTTTTCTTTCTTTGATCTCTACTTCAGACAATCCACCGGTCGTCAATATTTTTGTTTTCTACTCCTCAATATCTAAATTTAAATGTATTCCTAGAAATATATTCGAGTATTTTCAGGTTAATTTTGCTTATAAATAGTACATTATCTACGTTATAATTTAATGGCAGCTCCGGAATGAGTAGATTTAGCTTTCGGAAGAACCTCGTGGGCGAGGGGTAACGGTCAAGGTGTGAAATTAGTCGAGTTTCTATGATTTTTAAGGAGCATTACCTGGCCAATGTTCTTCGGGTCAGGTGTTCGAATCCCGGCTGTGGCAGATTAACTATTTATCTTGTTATTTTAGTTAATATTATTAACATGGCTGTCACAAGGTCGATACGGATTTACGGAGTTGATCTGTGGGGTTCTTCTAAGCCATCAAATTCTTCTTCTACACAATCTTCCTAAAATTCTCAATGCTCCCTTACTTTTTAACGAATCAAATCATCAATAAAGATCTTTATGTTTCTATAACCGAACCAGGTAATGTCATTTACGTAAAAATAATATTAATATTCAAATAAATTATTTTAATAATTAATTAATGAGAAATTTTCGCGCTTCCTGTAAAATTGCCTTGAATAGTTATAGTACATTTGGTAAACACCGTTTTCAATTCTTGTCTTCGGAACCTCGAGACGGTCACATGTATCCCACCTCTATGGTTAGTCAAAGTGGCTATTTCCCTCGATTCGAAGACAATAGTTCCTTCGTACATTTCTCTATCAAATCATTCGCTCCCATCATCACTACAGCCTCCTGAAATGTAAATCCAAAACCCATAGCCAGGAAACCAGATCCCGTCTTTGTGATCTCAATATGCCTTCCCACAGAACAAAAACATTTGAATGTTCCTTCTTAGCCCGGTCCACTGTTTTATGGAACAATCTCCGATCAAACATCCGTCATGCTCCTTTCCAATCTTCATTCAAATCTCTCCTTTTGTCAACACCTTCTTGCTTCCCATCCCGATGTTAACTAATATGAGTATAGCTATTAAAGTAAGTGAAAAATGTTTTTTCATCAAAGATAGTAAAGTCTATTTTCATTTAATATTCATTCTTAATTTTATTTATTCTATTGTTCTGTTCTTTTTAAATTGTATATTATACTATAATCTTATTGTACTTTCTTCTCTCTCTCATTTGCTCATTTAAATACAATTGTATATATTTATTGTAATCATTAATGCTTTTACTATTTTGTGTTCTTTGTCCTGTAAAAGTTCTTATTTTTCTTGTTCATTTATGTTATTCTTAACGGATTTTGTCCCACTTTTGTTTTTCCTATCTCCTTTATTGTTAAAAAACTCCAGTAACAAAGAAAACAATGTTGCCAAACCAATTAGTGCAACAGTACAGGCCTTATCCGAACTTACGCTACCTTTGAGGCATTTCAAGTTTGGCATTCCTAAGTCCACTGTATGTGGTGGTTCCGACTGCAGGCTTTCGCCTCAACAATACTAGATCGGGAGAGACCCTCTTCCAGGCTTATGAAAAAATAATGGATTCAGACTGCAGAGTTCAGACCCCTTCTCTCAGCGAGAACGTCGACCAAAAGGACAGTGCTTTGCTACCGCCCAGGCCTGGGTGGTGGTGCAATATCTCTGAAGGGAGGGTTGGCACAGGCCTTTAGCCCATCAAATAACTTGTCCCGCAATTATAATTTTTTTATAAAACATATAAACATTTTTTTTTCACTCATTCATTCCATTTATTATATACGAGAATGTTGTATTGCACATGACATTCATAACATATTATTCTATTTGGTTGTGTCACATGAAATGTCCGTTTTCAAGGTAGAGGATTTTTATTAAAAATACGATATGAAAACAAGATAATTTTATTCGAAGTATTTACCTTATTTTTCTACACATTTTTCCCAACGTGACACCAACTTTTTATCCCCGAACTAAAAAACTCTGAGCTTTGAAGTGAAACAAAATCTGAAAACGCACTTTGACTTTCCCAATACACTTTAAATGTCTGGAAACGGTAGATGCACTTGCATTTAGTTGTGCTGAGAGTCCTTTAACTGTTTGTTAGGGGTTTCCTTCTACTGTATGTTTGAGGACATCGTTGTCTATTACGGACGGAGGTCTTCCTCGGGGCAAGTTTTCCAAGTCGATATCCCCAGCTGAAAACTTAGCAAACCAACGACGAATGGTCCGTTCATTAACACTATTCCTTTTATGGGAAATTAAATTCCCACTCTGACCTACTAGTTTCAATCCTTGCTTCCTCTTCAATTCCTGATAATCCTCAGAGATGTATGTAAAAACATGGCACCGAGACCATGTAATTTAGAATATTTTTGTAATAATGTCAATCGATTGTTTCTCTACGTGTGTATCATGTCCTATTTAAAAAAAAAAAAAAAAAAAAAAATACGTCAATAAATTTATCTTTATTCCTGCTTTGTTTGAAAATAGTAATAGTAAATTATCTCTACCTTTTCTTACCTTCTATGGTAGGTACTATCTATTCTACGCAAACTCAATTCGTCCCATAGACATATATATATATACAACACGCGCGTCCCATAGAGCTGAGGAGAGAAGAGCCGTTATCTCTTATCTCGAGGACATCTCCGTTCCGGAAGGGTTAGTCTTAGACTACAGAGGGTCCGGAGATTACAGGGCGGCCCTTTCTTAATTAGCTATAAAAGGCTTTATTCATCCTCAAGGAAGTAAATAATGGTCTATTAATATATTTTTTCTCATTAACACCTTTTTTTGTGTTTTGTAGTTAAAATAAAAAAAATTAAAAAATGTGTCTTTAGTATTGCGTGATGACTAGGGAAAACGATATATCATCGATAGCATCTATCTATCATTTTCTGCTTTTCCCAGCCAGAAAAAAATTGAGTTTACGTACAGACGGGCGGTTTGATAAAGGTAAAGAAAGAAGAAATTAAGATACTAGCAAAATTTATTTTTAACCATATATGTACATTTAAACATTGGTACATTAGTAACTTTTTTTATTGAAACAAACATAGCTCCTAAACTGATAAAACAAAAATCTAGATAAAGCCTGCCCACAAAAGCGCCAACACTATAAAAATGCAGGCAAAACGTGACTTTTTTCATTTAATACAATATAGCTCATAAACTCTAGGCCCTAGCGACAAATGTTATATAAGGAAATTACTTTAAATTTTAATGCGAATTGTAAGAACTAAAACTAAGGAAATAGGGGTCCCCTGAATCCAAATAACCAAGTCCCGCAAAAAGGTGTGTGTGTGTGTGTTGGTAACTCCCGGGCGAAAACAAATAGTCCTATGAAACTGAAATTTTATATTTAAGACAACTAAACGCCCGAGACGTTACAAAACCATTTTCATCAAAATCAGCAGACCGGAAGATCTACTTTATATTATGTATTTTGCACTTTGTTTAGATTTTCTCAAAATCGGCTCTAACGATTTTAAATTAAACTCACCATATCGATGTAATCTTTAACGGGCTTTTATATCATGTAGGTTTCATTCTGATTGAAATAAAATGACTGGGCTTTAATGCCGATATTTTAAATTTTCTTCCTCTAAAGTACCTTTAATTTTGTAAATTTAAAAAAAAATTGAACATCATCTTATTAGCATTCATAAATAACGGGTAGATATGTAAGTTGGGCGAATTTGATAAACAACTAAAGGAGAAAAGTGCAAACATATTTTTATATGTTTTTTGAACACAAGAATAGCAATATAGATGTATAATATACCGTTGGATAGCTAAAGATTTTAAAGGTTAATGGAGAGTGATGAAAAGACAATAAAACTGACTGACTGTTGCAGGTAAAAAGATAATAGATTATTTAATAAAACACATGTTTCTATTGAAATTCAAAATAATTAATTCTTTAACAATTTATTTGTATCCTTAAATGTATATAAAATTCTTAAATTGATTTCAACAACGGAGGTAAGTGAAAGTCGTGTGTTGCGTTTTAATATCATCTAGGTTTTATTGGGATGAAAATGGTCTGACAGGGCTTAAATGGCGATATTATAAATTTTCTTTCTCTAAAGTACCTTTAATTTTGTTGATTCTATAAAAATAACTATATTATCTTGTTACCACTGATGAAAAACAGGTAAATATATAAATTGAATAAATTCGATACTCAGCTAAAGGAGAAAACAGATAAAATATTTTTTTAATGCAATTTTTCGTTTTTGAACATAAGAGCAGTAATATACATGTATGATATACCGTTGGAAAGCTAAAGATTTTAGAAAAAATATTATCTCATACACACGCTATTAAAAGTTCATAGAGAGTGGTAAAAAGCCGATACAACTAAGTCATTGTTTTAGATAATAATATTTTTGTTTATTTATTTAACGTCACCTTATGCTACTAAGATTAATCGTACGATGCTACAGTGGGAGTCCTAAATTTTGCCTATCCAGGTTTTATTAGGAGATAATAATATAATAGATTTTTTAATAAAACACATGTTTCTATAGAAATTCAATTTAATTAATTCTTTAATAGTTTCACGTATTTTTATCTCTAAATGTATTTGAAAATTCTTTCATTGATATTAAAAATGGAGGTAAGTGAAAGTCGTGTGTTGCCCGTGCCAGATTTTTGTAGATTAAAATGTAATAGATTTAATATTACAGATGTTTCTATTGAAATTCAAAATAATTGATTCTTTAACAATTGATTTGCATTTAAAAATTCTTAAACTGATTTTATCAACGGAGGTAAGTGAAAGTCGTGTGTTGCGCGCACCAGATTTTTTAAATATAAGTTTAGTAGTTTTTAAATATAAAAATTAATTAAGTTTTTAAATTAATTTTAACAGTCGTGGTAAGTGAAAGTCGTGTATTGCCCGCACCAGATTTTTGAAGTCATCGTCACAAGTGATGGCTTACCTCCCGTAGAAATGCAAATCGTCTAGTCATATTTCTGTGAACTTTTTTTAAGCTTAATCTAGTATTTTCCACGATTACTCGAAGTATTTACATTAGGTACAGAGTAGTTTCGGAAATACTCCCCCACTACTTGATGTGGTTCCGGTAGAGCTGCGAGGAGGTTCTAAAAATAGTGGGGCTCGAGCGAGGCGCTGTTCGAGATAGCGTTCAGTCCCTCTTCTACTCCTCTCGGGGCAGTGTCTGTCTGATACCTCTTTGTCAAACATCAAGTCATAGCTCGTTGGATTGTATATCGAATAGTTTATATCGAAAATTGTTTCTTCATTACTAGTGAGTGAAGACGTCCTCGAGTTCAAAAACATCTTAAACGAAGCCTTATCACTTAAGGTATTTATTTAATTTGAACTTGAATATTAATAACCATTATTTAAATATTCCTACAACTGTACTATAATCTCAATTTAATTTTATCACATATTATTATTATAGATGGACTATAATTACCAAAAAAAAAATATATATTTTACTGATTGTAAGGATGACTCATCCGAAATCAATTGTTAACATTTTGTCAGTTTGTAAATATGTAAATAAATAAAATTTTCTTTCTTCTTCTTCAACTATTAATTAATGGAAGAAATGTGAAGTTTTTATTATATAATAGTAGTTCGGAATAAAACGTTTGGATAAGTAATATATTGCTTAAGAACCGGCAAAATAACTCACCATTAATTCTTTCAGTTCACTATCTAGTCTTGTCAAAGTGAATATTGGCAATTAGTTGAAAACACTAAACAACGAAAAAAATACCTTTATAATCATTCTTTAACTATTCATACAACCGTACCATAATCTCAATTTTATTTTATAACATATCATTTAGCCTAATGGCTATAATTACAAAAAAAAAATAATAAAAAAAAAATTACTGATTGTAAGGATGACTCATCCTAAAACATTTTGTCAGTTTGTATATATGTAAATAAAATTTTCTTTCTTCTTCTTCAACTATTAATTAATGGAAACAAAGTTATGTTTTTATTATATAATAGTTGTTCGTCATAAAACGTTTGTATAAATGATATAATTGCTTAAGAACCAGTAAAATAACTGACATTTAATTCTTTCAGTTAACTATCCATTCATGTCAAAATGTTGACAATTACTTGAAAACAAAAAACAATGAAAAAAATACCTTTATAATCATTCTTTAACCTTTCATACAACCGTACCATAATCTCAATTTTATTTTATAACATATTAGTCATTTAGTCTAATGGACTATAATTAACAAAAAAACAAAACATTTTGCTGATTGTAAATATGACTCATTCGAAATCATTTGTAAACATTTTGTCAATTTATAAATTGAGTTTATTTATTTTTCTTCTTCAGCTATTAATTAATGGAAAAAAAGTTATAGTATCATGCTGAGATGCTTGCAATAAATAGTGCAGAGCATGATTTTACCACCAGCACCAAGAATGCATTTATTTGCACATACTCGAAATCGGCTCTTAATGGTTTAAAAAATACATTTTCTGCGGACCCACTAGGGATAAATACATTTTCATTGTAGAGGGTGTGTTAATATTATATAATTTAATTTATAATAAAATTAATTATTCGGAAGAAACATATATTGATAATTAAAAGTATTGTTCTTAATTCTTCCTTATAAGTTGATTTTTATATTAGCAATAATTAGGAGTCAGCCATGTATGAGTTAAGTTCAGAGTAAAATATATATTAATTTTGTTTAAAGCTTTGTCCACATTAAATTTTATAAATTTCATTAAAATTTATAAACAAATAAACAAAAGAGAGAGGCTAAAGAATATGTTTGTTTTGATGAGTGGTTCCGCCTGTTTAATTTGTATACGATTTAATGGCTTTTAGATAATTTATTATGTACTAAATTTTAAATAAAATGGATATATTTTTAACTATAAGATAGAAAATGTTCAAAATTCATTGCACCAGAAGAGCTACTTTGTACCATGCATTTCGCACATTTTTACGATTTTCTCGATAACCACTCTATCAATTTTGATGAAACTCGATGCATCAATGTACAGTTTAATGGGCTAAAATATAATTAGAATATCCAATATATAAGAAAAATAATTACTTTCTTTTCAAAAGATATTGAATTTTTTTTTTAAGCATTCAGCTCTGATATGGCTTAAATGTCAAATTCTTAAATTTTTGTTTTCTAGAATAGCTTTAATTTTTTAGATTAAAAAAAATAACCATATCATCTAATCAGCATTTACAAAAAAACAGGTAAAAATGTATACTGAACAAATTTGATTACCATCTAAAAGAGTAAAGAGCAAATATATAAGTAAACGATTTTTATTATATAATAGTAGTTCGGAATAAAACGTTTGGATAAGTAATATATTGCTTAAGAACCGGCAAAATAACTCACCGTTAATTATTTCAGTTCATTATCCAGTCTTGTCAAAATGTTGACAACTATTTGAAAACACGAAACAACGAAAAAAATACCTTTATAATCATTCCTTAACTATTAATACAACCGTACCATAATCTCAATTTTATTTTATAATATATTAGTCATTTAGTGTAATGGACTATAATTAACAAAAAAAAAACATTTTGCTGATTGTAAATATGACTCATCCGAAATCATTTGTAAACATTTTGTCAATTTGTAAATCGAGTTTATTTATTTTTCTTCTTCAACTATTAATTAATGGAAAGAAAATGCAGTTTTTGTTATATATTAGTAGTTTGGTATAAAACGTTTGTTTTGTTTAAAGTGATATAATTGCTTAAAAATCTGTAAAATAACTGACAGTTAATTCTTTCTCTTCACTATCCAATCTTGTCAAAATGTATATTGACAATTAGTTGAAAACACGATTCGACGAAGGAAAAAATAGATTTTCTATCATTTCATTAAACAAGTCATGAGCGACGACATTTCGTTTTGTATTTATTTAAATGTATAAATAATATTGTATCATGTTTTGTTCAGATTTTTTTTAAATTATTTTTTTATACTAGTTAACACAAATAAAGTTAAGGTTTTATTTGGTTTTGTCATTAATATTTTCAATATATGTTCTAAAGAAAAATCCCCAAAATCAATGTTGATAAGTTGAATAATAATTTTTGAATCTTATATTTATTAAAAACAATATTCTGGTATATGGTAAATTAAAACGTCGTATTTCAAAAAGTACTATAACCATTATAAAAAAAAAAAAATTGAGAGGTAGCGTGAACATCTCTCATTAATTAATTGTTAAAACAATTTATTTGATTCTTTTCATATAAATTTTTAGAATTTATTTTTACTATAGGGTTGTGTTGCATGAAACGTCCGTTTTCAAGGTAAAGATTTTTTATTAAAAATACGATATATATGAAAACATGATAATTTTATTCGAAGTATTTACCTTCTTTTTCTAACGTGAGACCAACCTTTTTATTCCCAAACTGAAAAACTCTGAGCTTTGAGCTGTCGCTCAGTGAGATCATGAGGTATCCATGTATCGAGCTTTTTTACTTTCCCAATACACTTTAAATGCCTGGAAACGGTAGATGCACTTGCATTTAGTTGTGCTGAGAGTTGTTTAACTGTTTGGTAGGGGTTTCCTTCTACTGTATGTTTGAGGACATCGTTGTCTATTACGGACGGAGGTCTTCCTCGGGGCAAGTTTTCAAGTCGGTATCCCCAGATGAAAACTTAGCAAACCAACGGCGAATCGTTCATTAACACTCCCTTCCCCAAACGTTTTGTAAATATATCTAGCGGCCTCAGCTGCTGAATGGCCGAGTTTAAACTCGTACATAAATATTACTCGAAAATCGCGTGTTTCCATGTTCATATTTGGAGGTATACTAAAAAGTGGGTAATTTATTGGAAAGCTAATGTTTATAATACAAAGGTAGAGGATTAGTAACTGTTTACTTTAAATATGTAAACATTCGGAAGAAAACAACAGAGACCTGCAAAATCCTTTATATATTTTAGAAACTAAAAAACGGACATTTCATGTGAAACAATCCAATATATTAATAAAATTATTTTTACGTTACGAAAGAAAATGTTTTAGTATGATTTGAAACGAAATTAAACGTGTAATTAGCTCTTTTTTTAAATAATTGAATTTTAAATGACTTTAGTGTTCTTTAGATGAAATCGTTAAAACTAAACCTTTAAAATGCAAATTTGTCACAAAAATAATCAATTTCTATCAAAAATGTTCTTTAGTGCCTGTTGTAAACCAACGTCTGAATTATCTACTGACAATTCATTTAATTTTCCTCCCTTTAGTATATTTTTTTTTTTTTCAGTCCTGCTAGAATGTATATTCTCAAATGTAATTAAAACTATATAAATATGTAATACATAGTGTAAAATACTATATACTCTTATATGATTGATTTTTTACAAACAATACGTTTTTTACGCGTTAGTTTTTCATCAACTATTTATTTAGTGAAACTTCAACCAAAAAATAAGTTTGGTATCCTCACCCGGTGCGTGTCAACGAGATTACATTTTGAGTTGTTTGTTTAGTTAGGAATACGCTCATTTTTAAATAAAATTATTCACCAAAATAAATCATGGATTTTAAATTTTGTATCATAAAAAGTAAATGTTTATAAATAATACCCGAATAATTCAAAATTAGAATTTATTTATGTATGAAATGGCTTTGTTTTTCTTCAAGACATAATTTTTAATCAATCGCATTACCTTGTACCTGTTTTTCTAATAAATTTAATTATTACTTCATACAGTTTTTCGGCCTGCATTACTTTATATGTTTTATTTTTTTTATTACTTTATATCAGTGCTGTTTTCATTATATTTTTGTACTTATTTGAATTACTAATCAAATAATTTATCCATTTAAAATGTTATCGTTATTTTGTATTTTTAATTTAAAAACCAAAACAAAATAATTGAACTGTAACTAGAGTTATTTTTTGTTATGACCGATAATTAAAAGAAATAACGCTTGTAAATATTGTTGAATTTCCTTAAAATACTTAATAGTATTAGTGTGTTAGTCAGTGTATTCTCTATTTATCATCTTATCATAGTTGTCCGGTCTATCTGACAGGACGTGAGATAACAATAATTTAAAAATTATTTCATTTAAAAAAAAAGTTTTGTTATCTAAAATATTATACCGAAACTAAATATACTCGAAAATTTCAGCTATAATCAGAAGGTATCTAGAAGTGTCCAATAGAATTACAATTAATATATAATATATATATATATATATATATATATATATATATATATATATATATAATATATATATATATATATATAATGTATTATGTTAATAACCAGCATTATTAAAATACTAGGAAACATTAAATAAAACGCTGCAAATTATTACACAATGGTTTATTATTTCCGAAAAATTATATTATGGTGTTGCAATTAATTATAGCTGTGTAGACAATTAACTTATATATTATTGAATTAATCAAATCGCTTAAATAAGACGGACCAGCTACACTGTCAATTTATATTCAACGAAAATTTGCAGTCACCTCTGCTAAATTCGGAACGTTAAATCTCTACAGTTTCTGGACTGATTTCTATATATACGAGACATGTTTTTTGAGTAAGTACCGAATTGGAATTAAAAAAGACGTGCAGAGATATCGCAATAATTTTATTTTTACATGAAAGCCTGTACCTTAATCTACTTTTCCACATAATTTCCATGCATTTTGAGGCACTTGTCATAACGCGGCACCAGTTTTTGAATACCCTCCTCAAAACATTCTGCCGGCGTTCTCGGTCACAGTAAGATACAAAACACTACGAGAATGTTGAGGAAAGCAGTCGGACGATAGGGGAGCCCGTGGCTGAGTGACTAGCGCGCTAGTCTCTCTCTCATGCTACAGGTTCTGAGTTCGAATCCCAGTCCCGGCGGCTACACTAAAAATTGCGTCGTGAAACATGAGTGTAAACTCGAAGGAATTTACACCGCGAGGCCCAGGGCCTACACGGCCTGTCGCGCCACTGGAAGTCGGACGATGATGAAATAGTAAAGCGTCTGTTTCCTCTCACCTTTTCGTCCACTTTCTGCACCAAATCTTCGAAGGATCGTCCCACTCCGTTCTTCATCATGCACATTTGAACGGCCATCTTTAAATGCTCTCACTCACCTCTTTACCATTCCATCACTCATAATGTTTTGTCTGTAAACTTCAACGATCTCACGATGAATATCGATCGGTTTTACGCCTTTAGCACTAAGGTTAACAAGTCAGGCGGCAGCATTTGTTGAGGAGGGTATTCAAAAAATGGTGCCCCGTTATGAGAAGTGCCTCAAAATTCATGAAAATTATGTAGAAAAGTAGATTTATATATATATATATATATATATATATATATATATATATATATATATATATATATATATAATATATGTTTATTTTATTCATTTTTTTAGTTTTGTTGGGAATTAAATACCCTAAATTGATGGAATTCTACTTATCCGAAAACGTAACCAAGTTTCAAATTTCAAGGAGGATTATATTATTTTTTTTGTTGGACGATTACAAATGTGTTGAAAATAATAAATAAACAAAAATCTTTTTTATTAATTTAGAAAATAAAAAATATTAAAGATTTTTCAAGGCCTGGAATAATACTCCCTTACTTATTTTATGATAATTTAATTTTATGTTTCTCAGTATATTACTCTTGGGTACGCCATAATTTAATATCTTTATTAACAAGAATGTATTTTTAAAAGCAATTTTTAGTTGTTATTTTTTCTATTCTGCAACATTCCTTCGAACTGCATGTTTGGTAATTATTCACTTGTATTGTCTCAGTTGATTGCAATGACCTCGCCTGTATTTGTCTTGTGTTTTCATCTACGTGATGTTATCTGGCATTACTAAACATATTTTAAATCCATAAATCTTTTCTTTTTACAATAAAAAGTAATTTAATTTAGAATTAAAAGGCTTAATTCTGTTTTATTTAATACTCTAACATGTCATATCCATTAAAAAAAATTTCTTATAAACCAACGAATTATTGAGTTTTTGAACATATAAAACAGTAATATAAATGTATAATATACCTTTGGATAGCTAAAGATTAAAAAAATTATCTAATACACGGAATCGTAAAAGTTAATGGAGAGTGATGAAAATCCGAGGAGACTAGCTGATTGATTTATTAATTAATTCTTAAACAATTTATTTTTATCTCTAAATGTAATTAAAAATTGTAAAAGTCGTGTGTTGCGCGCACCAGATTTTTTTTTAATTTTTAAATTTATGAACTATTCAAGATTTTCATCCATTGTTTGTTTAACGATTGTTCTCAGCAATCTGTTGGACGAATTGATATTCATGTACCTTCTCGTTTATTATAATTTTTTATTAATTAACGCAATAAAGAATATTAATAAAAACACTTAAATGAGCACACCTTAACTTTCCTTTGTGTTCATCTATTTTATTTCACAACCATTCACATCTCTCAACGTTTCGGGGTTGTTTCCCCATTCTCAAGACTTATTTTTTTAAAAAACATTTTCTCACATATAACTCACTATTTAACTTTAAATGTTTATTTATTTAAGGTACCTTAAGGTGAAGTTAAGGTGTGCTCATTTAAGTGTTAATATTAAGGAAAACTTCCAGAAAAAATAAGAAAGGAAAGAAAATATTAATAAAGACAAAATAAATTATTTCTTGAATATTACACCTTTTTTTATTTAATAATATTTGTCTATCGTTTTTTTATTTACTGTGTCATCTTAGTTGAAACTCTGTATTAGTCGCGATATGTGGTCCTGTTAAAAGCATCCTTACCTTGTCTTACTTTACGTTTGGTAATGACCCACTATTAAATTATTGAATTGAATTTACGATACTTTTTTAAATACATATATTGAAATATACGAGTGCAATATATATATATATATATATATATATATATATATATATATATATATATATATATATATATATATATATATATATATATATATATATATATATATATTACTTATGAAAAAGGTCCCGTGAAGATACAGGTTTTATTTCATAAATTTATAACTTTCACTATTGTTAGTGTTAAATTGTCAGATTTAGATATATATATATATTAAGATCAAATACAGAACTTAATGGTTGAAAGAGGTTCAAAGAGACTTAAAAATGTTCAATATCGAAAATTTTGAAAACGAAATAAATTTTCAAATATTAAATTTGAGCCACGAATATGCGACAACGAGGAAAAAAAAAAAAGAAGTTCTCTGTGAGGAGTAGTTGGTAGGCAGACAGGAATATCAAGTGAAGTCAGGTTCAGTCCCTCTTTTCAGGGAGAATAGTCGATATTGCATATATATATATATATATATATATATATATATATATATATATATATATATATATATATATATATATATATATATATATATATATATAAAAGATATGAACAAATTCCTCTTTAATTATACCATGAAACGCATGATGACTCATTTTGGGATTCCCTAACGTAGAAAGATAAAAATTGTATCATAGATTGAACTGCGCTGTCTAACAGGAAATGCATTCCAGTTTGATATCATGCTCATGGCACCATTTAAAAGAACATATTAATATCACAGACTATTTAATTTAAATTATGTATTTTGAAGAAATGTGTTGCTAGTTGACCTATGTAAGTAATTGTAAAGTATTGGGTTGTTTCACATGAAATGTCCGTTTTTATAGTTTCTGAAATACAAAAAGAATTTTACAGGTCTCTGTTGTTTTCTTCCGAATATTTAATATACACATATTTAAAGTAAACAGTTACTAATCCCCTTCCTTTGTATTATAAATATTAACTTCCTAATCAATTACCCACTTTTTAGTATACCTCCAAATATGAACATGAAACACGCGATTTTCGAGTAATATTTTTGTACGAGTTTAAACTGTATTGGGAAAGTAAAAAAGCTCGATACATGGGTACCTCATGATCTCACTGACCCCATGTTTCAAAACATACCGTGCAAAAATTGAAAGAACTGGGCTACGAAGTTCTTCCGCATCCACCATATTCTCCCGACTTGTCTCCAACAGATTACCACCTGTTCAGGAATTTAGACAACTTCCTCAAGGGAAAACTTTTTGAAAATGATGATCAAGTGAAAAGTGCGTTTTTAGATTATGTTTCACTTCAAAGCTCAGAGTTTTTCAGTTCGAGGATAAGAAAGTTGGTGTCACGTTGGGAAAATAAAAATAAAAATACTTTATCTTGAAAACGGACATTTCATGTGACACAACCGAATACTTGTTTTTTCTTTATTTACTTCCAGGCCCCATGCTCTATACTCCTCCAGGAGCTTCTTTATTATGTACTTTGTATCTTCACTGTCGATAATAACAACGCAATAATAACGCGGAACATTTTCTGACTCTATTGTGTGCATCAGTTTCCACACACAAGAAACAAATACTACAAATCTTAAATTCCACGACTAATGTGAATGATATTATGAATGAGGAATGGATGTGATCGTATCAATTACTATAAATCAAATATAAATTTATAAAAAGAAGTTGATAATAGAAAACGAAGATAGAAATATTGATCAATGACGAGTCTCTTATCTTACGTTCTGGATTTATCGTTCATTGCTAATAGATATTTCCTCTGAGATAAGGGCTCATTCATGTTTATTTGTTTAAGATTTATTTCTATACCGTTTCCTGCTCCTGATGTAGTGTAGTATTGGGTTGTTTCACATGAAATGTCCGTTTTTATAGTTTCTGAAATATATAAAGGATTTTGCAGGTCTCTGTTGTTTTCTTCCGAATGTTTACATATTTAAAGTTAACAGTTACTAATCCTCTACCTTTGTATTATAAACATTAGCTTCCCAATCAATTACCCACTCTTTTACCCAGGATTACTCAACAGTCGGGTGAGGTATCTGTTAACCACAAGGGAGGAGAAATTGGGTGATTTACTGTTATCGAATCAGCGGCCCGGGTCCACCATATTACGTCCCCTCGACGTAATCAATGATTTTTGATTCCCTTCAAAGAATCCAAGAGCCATCTGCTAGGTTTGAACCCACGACATTGGACGTTTATTATTATTATTCTTGCCACTGCACCACTTTCATTCTGATATAAATAGTCTGACAGGTCTTTAAAGCCCTTTGATTTTTTTCAAAATTTTAAATTTTCTTCCTATAAAGCACCTACAGTTTTTTTTTAGATTCGAAAATATGAAATACATTAGCATTGATAAAATACGGCTAAATATATATGTTGAACCCATTCGATAACCTATGAAAGGAGAAAAAAAGCAAACATATTTTTAGGTATTTTTTGGTTCTAAATTCTTTAGTTTTTTTTTTTTTTAAATCTGTCTTTATTATTAAGTTCTTAAATTGATTTTAAAAACAAAGATAAGTGTAAGTCGTTTATTGCGCGCACCTGATTTTTTCCTCTAACAATATCTGATCATTTGAAACAGAAAACTATCTTTTCTGATAGCTTAGAACCATAAAGCTTCCTTACTAAATGCGTTCCTCTGTTCCATCAGTAAACATGAGTCCTCAATCTATATACATTTTAATTATATCATAATTGACCCTCTTTAAACTCAATTTTTTTTCCACCTCCTGAACCATTAATCTGTCCAAGAGATATAAAAGTCTAAGTTATCGATGTCTTCTGTATTGATACAGTATGCTTTGTGCTCATATCGACTCAGCGAAGTTTAGCAGCCCCCTGAATTCCAGGTTTTCTTTCTCTCCAATTTTATCGATAATATTTGATTATGTATTATCAAATTTATTAAGAAAAGTTCACGTTTATCGTAATTGAATATTAGATTATTGCTCAGTAACTCCAGGCATGCCAGATCTATTTTAATCAGTCAACAGCATACGAACTGTTATTCAGTTTTTATTGCACGTTTTTCTTCATGGAAAAACAAAATCAATTATTCCACGTGACAGGGAAGGCGACATTAAACGATAGCACTAAATAATTTCCTGGAGTAATGTGACGTGCCGGCCATATCGTGTTATTTATTGCCCCGCCCGTCGTATACTTTTCCCGGACGGTGCCCCCGTCAGGTTAGATAATACCTGAATACGGAATTATCCCGGCGGAAGGAATCGAGTCCTGCGGTGGAAGGATAAGGATGGAAGGACATTTAATCCTGGACCCAGCTCCCGAAGGAAGGTTACTCGCGACCCTAACCTCAAGATGACGTAGCCTAGCTGTGACGTAATCCTCTGTGATGGCAAACCATAACTAATTGTTCTCGAGGTGGCTCCCACCAAGGTCGAATAATGTTAGTTTGTTTACCCAAGTATCTCAATCATTTTTTTACTTTAAACATTCATATAAAAATTATCCTGGAAAATTCTTTTTATGTCAACGTCTTATGGGGACTCTAATATGGGCGTTCGCAGGATTTTCGTTTGGTGGGAGGCGAAGGAAAGTTGTTTGAAAATTATTTAGGGGCAAGTAGGATAAACATACAGGATAATATCAATAAAGTAAATGATAAATTGGAAAATACCAGACTTCCGAAAATATGTTACAACCGACTTAAGGACCTTGTGCTATGGTTTTGACAGGCCGCTTCTCTAAGCCAGCGTTAGCTTCAAAAACAGTATTGATTAATATTTTAAATGTATGTATAGATTATATTTACTGAAACCATTCAAAGGGTATAGCGTTTACCAATCCCAGCATTTGGCAGGCAGGGGAAGATTAAATTAAACAGTTTTCAAAAAATGTCATTATTATTTAAAATTAGCTAATACATTTACAATATATTTACTGACATTAATCAAAATCAGTCAGCTGTGCCTTTTTCAACAAAATGGTAAAAGGTGCAAAATACGTGGTATAAATTGGGTCTTCTGGTCAGCTGATATTGATGAAAAAGTTGCTGTAACATCTCCGGCGTTTCGTTGTTTCAAGTACAAAATTTCAGTTCCGTATGTCTTTTCGTTTTCGCGCTAGACTTACCACTTTTGGACGGACGGTCACACACACACACAGACGGATCTTTTTTCGGGACTTTTTTTTGTTGTTTGGACTCAGGGGACCCTAAAACAAGTATCTCTAGAACTTTAATCCAAAAATTTTCTCGATCGCAATACAACTTCCCACTACTACATACTTCATATATAGGTAAGTGATGAACATTTGGAATGGGGTGGCTAAGTTAGCGCGCGTTGCCTAGCAACCACAGAGGACCAAAATTTGGAAACCAAATTATTACGAGTTCGCGTCTCGTGCCTGGGGAGCTTTTATCTCAGCATTTATCCCCTGCTCTCACCTCCTGGTCCGAGAAACCCCGTCCGTATATCCTTCCAAGGCGAGAAAGGGGTGCACAAAAAATAAAGTAAATTATATTTCTTATAATATAAGTTATATAATATATAATATAGTTATATAATATATATATGTATATAAGTTATATAATATAACTAATTATATAATACTTTCACCTATTTTATATATATATATATATATATATATATATATATATATATATATATATATATATATATATATATATATATATGGGAAAGTTGCCTATATCGTACCAGCGCCTAAATCGTACCACTTTAATATTTTGTAAAGTACAGTATAAAGCAGCAATCTACAGGCAAAACCTAGAACTAGGATTCATTTCAGCCATCTTGGTTAATAATAAACGTTGTGACGCTGTACGTTTCATTGTGGTGTCGATTTATTTAAAAATCAGTGTTCTTTTGTAAATTTTAGCGTTGTGATCTAAGGATATTCTGAAAATCCAGGTGAAAAATTGTATAACTTATCATAACTATAGTAATTTACATTTCTTAAGCTACATTTTCATATATAGAAACTTCACCTGAAATAGATTTTATTTTGGTTTTAGTAGCGTTGTTTCGATCATTACTCGGTTGCCTATTTCGTACCAATGCCCAGTTGCTAAAATCGTACCAGTACGAATTAAGAAACTTATATTTTTTTTTTTGCGATTCTTTGATTAAACGTTGTTATTGCTTAGCTGAAGCCTTTGCTTTGTTCTGCTACAGAATGAGCATCAAAAGGCAATATGGGAAATGGTCAATAGAAGAAATGTCGTTAGCAATAGCTCCTTATAGAAACGGGAACCTAGGTTTTAAAGAATGTTGCAGACAATATAACATTCCCAAACCAACTTTTTAAAGGAATTTAGAATCACGCTATGTAATTGCTAATGAAGATAAAAAATCATTAGGGAGAACTGCTACATTATCTCCTGAAATAGAATCTGCTCTGGTACAGCATATCATCAATTTAGAAGAATTTATGTTTGGGTTAACAATTAATGATGTCCGCCGACTCGCCTTCGAAATAGTAGAAATAAATAATTATTTTTAAAAGACTAATAATGCATCCTGACTTGAAAGTTGGTGCACCACCCGGTAGCGTTGTTGAAATTTCTGAGTCAGGATACATTAACACCGATTTGTTTGTAAAGTGGCTGCAACATTTCATTAAGTGGGTAAAGCCATCAAGAGAGCGTAAGGTTTTGCTGGTTTTGGATGGGCATACGACCCATTCAAAAAATATTGAAGCTCTAGACATAGCTAGGGAAAATGGAATTATCCTTTTGCAGTTACCGGCTCATACTACACACCGCCTCCAACCTCTGGATAAGACTTCTTTTGGTCCTCTACAATCTTTCTACGTTCAAGCAGTTCAAAATTGGCTTGGATCTAATCCTGGACTGGGCAAAACACAGTTTCAGGTATCATAATTGATGACTGAAGCGAATAGAGTAAAGCAGCTACAATAGCTAATGCCGTGAGTGGGTTTCAAAACATCGGGATATGGACGTTCCACCAAATAAGGACGTGAAGTTTCAAGCAAATTTGTTTCTAAATTTTATTGCAAATAAAACACTTTCTTTTCATTGATCATTTTGTTTATTTTAACCTTTATTAAATACCTGGTACGATTTTGGAAACCACTGGTACGATTTGGGAAACCGGTTTCCCAATTCGTACCATTTGCAGGGTTCTATTGTAACTTATATATTTCAGAAATATTTTGTTTTTTAAAATTGAAAAAAATATTATTACATGCGTCAGTATTTTCCCGAAAAAAATAAAATGTTAAAAGTGGTACGATATAGGCAACCTTCCCCTATATATATATATATATATATATATATATATAACTAATATATAAGTTATATAATATAACTAATTATATAATACTTTCACCTAATTATATATATATATATATATATATATATATATATATATATATATATATAGGTAGGTGAAAGTATAAAATTAACTTGTTTTTTTATTTTTCATTTAACAACCATCGGAAACCTAATTAGGCCATAGCATATTATATGTTAACCTTATATGTTTGTTTTGTTCTGGACTTTATTTAATTTAATAAAGAAATGTGATGTAATGGTATACTCCGGTATTATTGCTAAACTCCGCGACATGGGATATGCGGTTACAGGATTAGACGCTGGGATGGTCTTGCCGTCTAGACGGTGACTCAATAAACTGCCTCCTAGTCTCTTCTAAATAGCTTCTGTCTCTTCAGGCCGATGCTAACTAACTCTACTGCTTCGCCATCTTTATTTCGTTTGCTTAGTCACGATATTCGTCTAGTTTCGGCAATAAGTTGCAATAGAAAATCATTTAAGTAGCAGGCTCAGTTTAACAGATCCGCTTAGTGATACTTACAATCTTCTTAAATCATTTTGTATTATTCGTCGTAATGGTTTATTGTAATTGACCAAACAATAAATATTTATTCCCTCGACCCTAAAAATTTTAGAGCTTGTGTTTCAAGATGCGTAGAATCCAAACTATAATGAATAAAAAAAAAATCCGTTTGTCCGCCGTCCGGGACATTTCACCGAAACTACTGGACCAATTTTTTTAAATTTGCCACAAAAATACATGTATATGCAACGATAATCCTAACATCTAGTCGTTGATATCAGTTTGTTAGTTTTTAAATGGCGGCCGATTAAAAGAGATTTAATTACAATAACTCAGTTATTTTTGAAGATAGAGAGAAAATTCATTATTGTTTTTTTAACCGAAAAACCGCGAATAATTATATAAAATAGCAAAAAAGAAAAGAAAATAATGGAAATTTTACCCACAAATACGCTCATAACTCAGTTATTTTTTGAAGATGGGGACAAATATGTAAATGCTTTTGGTTTTTTATTTTCAGTGATGAAATTTTGAAAAAAATTACCCTTCTTCCCTCAAAATTTGATAGCTTAGGTTTCAAGATGCGTAGAATCCGAATAACGAATAAATCATCAATCTTGGGGATCACTTGTAGCTGGGTGGCTAGCGTAACAGCCTCTCATGCTAAAGGTCACGGGTTCAAACCCGCAGGTGGTCCTAGGATTTTTTAGTGGGAGTAAAAAATCCTTAGTTACGCCGTCCTTCGGAGGGGACGTTAAAAGGTGGTCCCGAGCCTGTGCGATTTCAGGTACTCGTTAAAGATCCCTATCCTAATAAAACCTGGATATAGGCAAAATTTAGGACTCCCACTGTAGCATCGTCCGATTAGCCATAGTAGCATAAAGTGACGTTAAATAAATAAACAACAACGAATAAATAAATCCGTGTCTCCTTATTAATAAATAGATCCTTTTAGTAATGTACTAGGGTTTTCCATCTTCAAAGAACATGAAAAGATCGTTAGAATGGAATTATTTTATAATTTTGAAATTTAAATATTAGGATATCCCGTCCCATCTTTACACTTTCCTTTCTACCTATGCTGACGACACTTGTGTGTTATCAGTCAATACTGATCCAACTATTGCCTCTCAAACTCTCCAATCCCTCATCAGAGACCTTCAGGTATGATGTCAGAATTGGAGAATTATAATCAATTCCAACAAATCCCATCAAATAACCTTTACCCTTCGACGAGTCCTTCAATAACATTCCGCTAGTTCCTTTTGAACAGATCCGATATCCAGGACTTCACCTTGACAAACACCTTACTTTGGTGTTCTGGGGCTCTACTAAACCATCAAATTCTTACCAAATCCAATCCCTACAATCCAAAATCCTTCGTAAAATCCTCAATGCTCCTTACTTTGTAACTAATGAACTGATGTATAAAGGCCTTAATGTTCCGTATGTTGCTGATTTAGCCGGAACCAGATATCATTCCTTTCATGAAGAACTCCATTCCTATTCTAATCATCCAGTTTCAATCCTTATTACCACTTCAATTCCCGATGATCCTCCGAGGCGTCTGAAAATATTATGGCCTCTAAACCTTCATGACTATTTTCTTTTAGCCTATTTACTAGATGTATTGTACTATACAGTTGTAAATATCAATAAATAATATATATAGATATATATTAGGAAATAACTTACCCTTGTATTTTTTGTTTCCTATAATGCATCATGTATCCATAAATGTTAAATTTAACCTTTTTTTTTGTTTCAGGTAAGATCTATAACTTTGGTCTTAGACTGGTGTGTGGATAGATATGTGGATAAGTGGATACGTATGTAGAAAATATGAAACGTATGTTGTGATTTTTTTTTTTTTTTTTTTTTTTTTTTTTATTGGCATGTAATATGGTATGTACTAATTTCGCTAAAAAGAAAATTTAATGCCAAATTTCAAGTTAAGTATATTGAAATAAAAACTGTATGACTATGTGCCTGATGCGATAATACGTTTCTAGCTTTCAATTAAAATAGATTGCTCAATGATAAGCAGCTCGGAGTATCTCTAAGTGCTAGTGAAGTATAAACGCACTCTAAAAGCAGCCAGAAGTATGTTTATAATAATGAGGTGTATTTTAAGTCACATGGTGGTACAATATCCTATATTACTTCTATTCACTATCACTTTTTCTTTGTAGATTCAGGGTATAATATATCATCTAAAACACTCCTTATTGCCAATCCCGTATAATGAAATCATAGTTAAGACAGAACAAAGTCTGTCGCGTCAGCTAATAAAGTTATACATTTTAATAAATATGTTTGTTCTTTAAAACATTAATAAATTATTAAAACATCGTGTGCGGGCAACACACGACATTCACTTAACTCTGTTGTTAAAACCGATTAAAGAATTTTCAAATACCATCCGAGATGAAAATAAATCTTTAAAGAATTAATTATGTTGAGTTTCAATAGAAACGTGTGGTTTATTAAATAATCAATTATATTATTATCAACGACAATAGCTGTTTTTTTCAGCTTTTCATCACTCTCTGTTGACTTTTACAATTTTGTGTATAAGATAATATATTTTCTAAAATGTTAAGCTTTCCAGCGGTATATTATACGTCTATATTACTGTTTTTAAGTTCAAAAAACAAAAATTGCATAAAAAAAAGTTTTTGCTCTCTTTTCCTTTAGTCGTAAATCGAATTCGTTCTACTTATATATTTATCCGTTTTTTATAAATGCTTAAAAAAAAAAAATGGTTATTTATATTGAATCTACAAAACTAAAAGTACTTTAGAGGAAGAAAATTAAACATATCGGCATATAAACCCTGTCAGACTATTTAGATCTGAATGAAACCTATATTATATTGAAGCCCATTGAATTGTACATTGCAATATATCCAGTTTAATCAAAATCGTTAGAGCCGTTTTTGAGAAAATCATTGAAAGATGTAAAATGCATGGTATTGAGTAGCACTTTCGACCAGCCAATTTAAGTAAAAAGTTTGCTGTAATATGTCCGCCGTATAGTTGTCTGAAATAGTAACTTACATTTTCGTACATTTTGTTTTTGTGCTAGACCACACACACATTATTTTTTTTTTATTTTTTTTTTTTATTATTTTTTTTTTTTTTGTACTTGGTTATTTGGACTCAGATGACCTTAAAAAGTGTATTTCCGTTGAAACCTGGATTTCGAAAATTTTTACGATAGCAACATTTTCTCTTGCTATATATGTGATATATAGGTAATTGAAAGTAAAAAAATAATAAGAACTTAATGATTTTTCCCCCCTACATTTTTTTGTTAACATTTTTAAGATTAGACAATGAATTCCTTGCACAGCACGATCATCGCTTGTGACTAGGTCACACCTCAGACGTGGAAGACCACCGTTGTCCTTCCCATTGTCGCTATATAACTCCCTGTACTCCCACACTCGGTAATCCTCGTGTATATGGGCCAAGCGGTCTCCCGTAGGACGGCAAACAAGAGCCGTTGGTGGTCCGTCCCGGGTGAAACCTCTTTCACAGTTGGAAACTCTCCTCGCGGTGAAAGCGTCTAATCTGTCCTGTCCTTCGATGACAGTCGATATAATGAGGTCGTCACTCCGTCATGAATGCCCGATCAGTTATCTTCATTGTTTGCAAGATATTTTTGGTATGTAATTTATTCTACCTTTACAAATTAACTATGTTTAATAATAACACATGCTCATAACCCGAAGGTTCAATGCCGAATCGTCCAATAATCACCGTTAAAGCCCAAACCCCGAAATCAGGCTCAACACAATCTTCCCATCGACACTTTGGTCTACCAGTCGGTTAAGCGAATACTAACGTTTTCGGAATTTGTTCCTCACTGAGCCCAACAACTTAACACGCCCATATACAAGCTCCGCGACTCCGCGTTGTGCAACCTTCCTAACTCCCCAGTGGCCTCATCTCTCCTTGGAAATATTTTACGCAGTACCTTATTTTGGAAAACCTTAAGACGTTGTTCATCCTTTAATGCGGCCACGTTTCACATTCGTTAAGAACGGTCGAACGAATAATACTTTTGTAATTCTAACCTATAGGTTTTTAGGCAGAAGCCGCGAGCTAAGTGATTTCTCATCTGAATAATAACACGCATTTTCCGCTTTAACCGAGACTTTATTTTCTCCTGGATATCATTTTGTTTATTATTTTTAATAATGAACTTTTGTAATCGAAAAAAAAAAAAAAATAATAACCCCCCTAAAAATTTGAGAGATTAAGTTTCAAGATGCGTAAAATCTGAGTAACGAATAAAAAGTAATCCATTTCTTCTAATTAATAAATGAATAAATACAAAAATGTGCTATTTAAATGAGAATTAAATTTTGGACCAAATGAAAAAATAATGATTGAAATTGGTTAACAACTAGCTTAGATATTGCGTTTTGAAATCAGCGGTAGTGTTATGATCTGATCCTTTGAATTATTGCTTTTCATATTACCTAATTGCCTATCAACAGCCATATAAACAGTTATACCCTAATATTGTTATTTGGAAATAATAAACCCTTGTGTGTTGTTTTTTCTTGTTATCATTGAGTCTAAATCTCCTCTACGTGTTCAAACATATGACCTGATATATCAATTTCACCAAGATCGTTTCGTTTCAGGTATGTTTGGGCAGTAGAAAACTTCTACTAGAAAAGCCCCGAAATGTTCTTGAAATTGCGTGGTCATCTCTCTTTCATACATTTTAAGAGTCATGATAAGTTCTGGATCAACTTTATCTGATTGTATTGGATAGTATTTAATTTGTCTGTATAGATAATATAAAGAAGTTCGTGGTGTTTTTCATTATTTCAATTTAATCCTCTCTGTGTTTATAAAGCATGTTTATATGGACGATAATGTTTACATATTATAAACAAAGGGATTAGTTAGGATGCTTTTATGCATCAGTTTCAACCGAGATTCCTTACCTTTATAGAGGTAATTTCGCTTCCTCAAAAGGTTTGAGAAAAAAAAAATCTTCATTTTATGATTTTTTTATTTTCGAAAAGGAAAATCTGCTCCACAGACAGTTATCACAATTTGCAGTGTGTCCATAAGTGCTTTACTCGGTTCAGAACCGGAAATTTTGACTTGGAAGCGCTCGGGTCGTGCTGAGGTTCTGGGAGGACGGAATTAAAAATTACCTGAAAGATGGTTAAAGATAGATACATTTTTTAAATTTTTTTATCAGAGTTCATGTGCGCCGAAAAGAAAAGGTTTCGTAATGCCGAGACAGAAACGATTTTAGGAATTATAGATAATTGAGTATTTTCTCTGGGATGGGACACTTTCTCCGATTTAGCTAACCACAGCTTTGGCAGACAGTTGAATCATCTCTCAGGCAGCTGGTAATTAGTTCTGTTTTCGTCTGAATCTGCATTATTTTTTCGTATAATTTATACCATGCTATAATTTTTGGTGTTACATTAATAATTAAGTGTCTATGGGAAATAAAATTTATAATTTATGCTTATCTCTTCAAGTTTTCCCTATCTTCAATAATATCTAACCGAGTTTTGGTGGGATACGTCTATTATAATTTGTGACTTGAATATTTAGATCAACTGTTTTTTTTTCTTTTTCTGTTTATCGCGCTTTACGGATTCTAAACTTAATATATATTTTTCTCTACCTTCAAAAATAACTGAATATGAGTAAAATTTCATTTTATTTCTTCTTTCTATTTTTTATAATTATTCGCGGTTTTTTAGTTAATTAATAAAATGTTTCTCTATCTTCAAATATAAATGAGTTTTGGGTATATGTATAGGCAAGCTTTAATTTTGTTTTCTTTTGTTTATCGTGCTTTACAGATTCTAAAACTCTCTGCATATTTCTCTCTATCTTCAAAAATAACTGAGTTATGGGCGTATTTATGGGTAAAATTTCATTTTTTTCTTTTCTTTTTTAGAATTATTGACTGGTTTTTTTTGTTTGTTAAATAACACTACTAATTTTTTCTATAACTTTGAAAATAACTGAGTTACAAGCGTATATTTAGGCGAGATTCCAATTATTTATGTGTAAAATTTCAATTTTTTTTCTTTTATTTATTATTATTTGCGTTATTTTTATTTTATTTTTTGGTTTAAAAATACATATAATTTTTTTCTCTATCTTCAAAAATTCGTAGAAAAATTCAAGTATTTAGGTTCAATGATAACAAGAAAAAATGAAATCCAGGAAGAAATAAAGTCCCGGTTAAAGGTCGGAAATGCGTGTTATTATTCAGCTGCTAAATTACTTAGCTTAAAGGTTAGAATTTATAAAACTATTATTTTTCCGACGGTTCTTTACTCATGTGAAACGTGGCAGCTTACTTTGAAGGATGAACAACGGTTTAAGGTTTTCGAAAATAAGGTACTGCGTAAAATATTTGGTCCGAAGAGAGATGAGGCCACTAGGGACTTAAGAAGGTTGCACAACGCGGAATTGCGAAACTTGTATCCTGTGAATATAATTAAGTTGATAGCATCGCGGAGACTTAAATGGGCGAGTAAAGTAGTTTGGCTCGATGAGGAAGGGATTCCGAGAAAGTTGGTTTTCGCTGTTCCGGCTGGTAGACGTCCGAAAGGTAGGCCGAAGCGTCGATGGGAGGATTGCGTTAAAGCTGATCTCGGGGGCTTGGGCTTGAACGGCGAACATTGGACGAGTCTGTGCAGGCGAAGTTTGGTGGTATCGGCATCGAACCTTCGGGTTCGGTAAGCCTATTATTATCTTAAAAAATAACTGAGTTATTGAATTAAATCACTATTAAACGGCCGCCATTTTAAAAATAACCAGCAGATATGAACGTATAGGTGTTAGGATCATCGTTGCATGCCCTACTATTTTTGTAGCGAATTTAAAAACAAATTGTATCCAGTAGTTTCGAAGAAATACCGCGGGCGGTGGACAAACAGATTTTTTAAAATTAGTTACCTGGCTTCTACGTATTTTATCATTTATTTTTATTTTTGGTGAATTATAAAAGTTTATTATTGAAAATAATAAACCAAAGATATAGAACAACTTCTTAAGAGAAAAATCATTGACTCGTCATCAGTTAGCCTTGAGGAGGCATTGCCTGGTAGCGCCAGTGGAAGGAATGCGTCAGCGTAGGGTGTGATCTGAATAGTTTATTTGTTTTAATTACCCATAGGTTCATCTCCGACCTCTTTGGAATTCTAACTAGCCTCACTTCAAAATTACCCATAGGTTCATCTCCGACCTCTTTGGAATTCTAACTAGCCTCACTTCAAAATTACCCATAGGTTCATCTCCGACCTCTTTGGAATTCTAACTAGCCTCACTTCAAAATTACCCATAGGTTCATCTCCGACCTCTTTGGAATTCTAACTAGCCTCACTTCAAAATTACCCATAGGTTCATCTCCGACCTCTTTGGAATTCGAACTAGCCTCACTTCCACTAACTAGCTCCCTCGCTTATTTTAAATTTTAATCTTTCCCTCCCGAGGCAGTTCAGAGATGTCTACAAAACTTCACTTACAATGAATGTTATTGTTTTGAAAATAATTATATTGGGTTTTTAGGATTTTGCAGGTCTCTGTTGTTTTCTTCCGAATGTTTACACATTTAAAGTAAACAGTTACTAATCCTCTACCTTTGTATTGTAACATTAGCTTCCCAATCAATTACCCACTTTTTAGTATACCTCCAAATATGAACATGGAAACACGCGATTTTCGAGTAATATTTTTTACGAGTTTAAACTCGGCCATTCAGCAGCTGAGGCCGCTAGAAATATTTGCAAGGCGTTTGGGGAAGGGAGTGTTAATGAACGGACCATTCGCCGTTGGTTTGCTAAGTTTTCAGCTGGGGATACCGACTTGGAAAACTTGCCCCGAGGAAGACCTCCGTCCGTAATAGGCAACGATGTCCTCAAACATACAGTAGAAGGAAACCCCTACCAAACAGTTAAAGGACTCTCAGCACACCTAAATGCAAGTGAATCTACCGTTTTCAGACATTTAAAGTGTATTGGGAAAGTAAAAAACTCGATACATGGGTACCTCATGATCTCACTGAGCGGCAGCAAGACACCATGTTTCAAAACATACCGTGCAAAAATTGAAAGAACTGGGCTACGAAGTTCTTCCGCACCCACCATATTCTCCCGACTTGTCTCCAACAGATTACCACCTGTTCAGGAATTTAGACAACTTCGTCAAAGGAAAACTTTTTGAAAATAATGATCAAGTAAAATGTGCGTTTTCAGATTTTGTTTCACTTCAAAGCTCAGAGTTTTTCAGTTCGGGGTTAAAAACGTTGGTGCCACGTTGGGAAAAATGCGTAGAAAAAGAAGGTAAATACTTCGAATAAAATTACCTTGTTTTCATATCGTATTTTCAATAAAAATCTTTTACCTTGAAAACGGATATTTCATGTGACACAACCCAATAACTGTAATATCCCTCTATATATAAAATGATTACGTGATTTCTAAACCACAAGACGGATTTTGATACGGTTTGCACCATCATTTGAGGCATTTTTTTCCTAAAGTTTTATAAGTAAAATACATCCAAGTTCTCTGTCTTTATTAGTGGTGATGAACCTCTCGCACGAGTCGTTCGAAGCTGAAATTTCGGATTTAATATGTATCATACATCATTGGAGTGCTCAAGATTATATATATAAACACTGGACTCTGTATTACCAGAAGCACTGTATATTTGGCAACACTGAAACAGACTAAATTCAGAAAAATAGAACGTTAAATTCTGTGGGAAATATTTGAGGCAATACACAGAGATGTAATTGCATGAAAAGACCTACCGATTAGCTTTACCACCACACTGACAGACTCACTGACATGATCAGAAAGCAAAGACTAACATCATAGGGTTTTTATTTTTACGTTATTCGACTTTTCGTTGTTTGTTGTAAATATTGTACGAATGTGGTCTCATATCATTATTACTATTGTTCATTTTGCAACAAATTGTAGTATGTCTTAATATGTATCTTTAAAAAAATGTATACGTTCACATGCAGAGAATGGGCAACACCAGACTTACAAAGAGAATCTGTGATGTGGTACTCTGTTGAACCATGAAAACAAATTGATATAATGAAATGGAGGAAGACTTAAGGTTGTTGGGGGTCAAAAAGCAAATGATAGGGTACAGAAAGGAATTCGGAAACACTAAAACTTATGGTAAACGAGAAGAGGAAGACAGTAGCATTGTGGGCAGGACAAAGGAAGCCGGAGCACGGTCAGAGGATGAAGAGATTTCGGAAGAGAGGAAGAAGGTGGCAAAGAAGTGAAAATGTGGCAAGTGAGATATTAGAGTTCAAACTCTGTCCATAAGGGCAAACATGATAAGAATATATATATATATATATATATATATATAAAATTGTTAATATTATAAACTTATAACTTAAACTAAGACAACCTTGAGACTGTATTATGCCAGTGTAACTCACATCACTATCAGTCACGTACCATCGTGAGGTGTCCACTTACCTGAATTCTTTCTCTCATACGGGACCATGTTATATCTCTGTTAACATACAAATCTATGTCTTCTCTACCTCTTTACATATGAAACACTGTTTCCTTATAAAATCTTAACCTTCTCAACATTATATGTCATACTAGTTTGTTTGTTTATTTAATTTATTAACGTCACTTTTATGCTAATGTGGCTAATCGAGCGATGCTATAATTGGAGTCCTTCAACGAGTATCTCACATCGCACAGGCTCGGTACCCCCATATTACTTCCTCCCCGAAGGACGGCGTATCCAAATATTTTTTATTCCTTATAAAAACTAGGGACATCTGTCGGATCTGAACAAGCATAGAATAGGGGTGGGCATAATCGAATGTCGATTATCGGATCATTCGATTATTTCAATCATTCGGATTTATCGGTTTGGAGAAACGAATGATCATTCGAACTGAATTGTTTAACGATAATCGAGGGATTATGAGCTCGGATAATCGAACGACCTTTTTTTTTTTTTTTCTCTCCCATAAATTATATCCAGCTCAGCCATTATAGAGACCGGAATTGTGGGGCATATCGCCTCTCAGAATGCATATTAATCATCCGATTATGCCCACCCCTAGTATAGAAGGCTGTTACGCTAACCACCACACCACGGATGACCCTCTATACCTTTTCTATTAGTATCTTACAGTAACCACTTCATTAATTAAATATTAATGCCAATTGGCAAACATTGTTTTCTGTTTTGGCCTGTTTCACTGTCAATTAAACAAATCATATCCCGTCTCATCACCTTCTTTATTAAGAAAATAAGTGGAAAGTACCAATTTCTGATTTACTAAAATTACTAGGTACGTAACTAGACTATATGAACCGACGAGTAGTTATAAAACTAGCATAACAATAGAATTGGCCCTATTTGAGGGAAGATGCCCTGATGATGTGAACAGCCTGGTGGATAGTTAGTAGAAAAATGATAGTTCTACAGATACCATTCTGCAAGCGGTGCATCATTACATCTTGATGAGTCTTCAACATTACTTGATTAACGCGAAACTTGTATGTAATTTCATCTAACTGCATTTTTTTTTTAAGATAGGGACAAATATGTATAGAGTTTTTGAATAAGTAAGGCACGATAAACAGAAAACAAACAAAAAAATCTGGTGCGGGCAACACACGACTTTCACTAAACTCCATTTTTAAAATCGATTAAAGAATTTTCAAGTACTGTAAGAGATAAAAATGAGTGAAACCATTAAAGAATTACACAAATTAGGATGGACAACATGTTAAGGTTTTCGAAAATAAGGTACAGCGTAAAATATTCTGTTCAAAGAGAGATGAGGCCAATGGAGAGTTTAGAAGGTTGTATAACGCGGAATTCCTGAACTTGTATCCTATGAATATAATTGAGGTGATAGTATCGCGGAGACTCAAATGGGTGTGTAAAGTTGTTGGGCTCAGTGAAGAACGGTTTCCCAAAAAGTTGGTATTCGCTAAACCGACTGGTAGGCGTCTGAAAGATAGGTCGAAACGTCGATGGGAGGATTGTGTCAAGGCTGATCCTGGGGGCTTGGGCTTGAACGGTGATCATTAGGGGAGTCTGAGTAGTCGGGTATTTAGAGGTATCAGCATCGAACCTTTGAGTTAGGTAGGCCTATTATTATTATTATTATATTCAAATAAGTTTTTTTTTTTTTCAAATAAAAACAATCCACATACCTCAGAGACTTAACCCTCCAAATAAAGCATCATAATGGCGGGTATGTAGCAATGTAGCACTGTAGAACACAATCAGGTTTCTTATACTGAGACTGTTATTGAAGAAACTAGACCAATAACAAATATGATATGATACACCAGATATTGTGCGCAGGTTCAAACCCTATAGTTGGCACCAGGCTGTTTTTAGAAGGGTCAAAAATTCTTGGATCCTTTGGAGGGAACGTAAAATGGTGGTCCCGATCCTGTGCAATGTCAGCTACTAGTTAAAGATCTCTATCCCCATTTAATTCGGATATGCGCAAAATTTATAACTCCCACTGGAGCATAGTCTAACTAGCCACAGTAGGATAAAAGTTACGTTAAATGAATCAATCCGCTGCACAGACGGTTAACAAAATTTGCAGTGTGTATGCCGACGATGGCACCGTCTTTCCCTTCAGTGTTTTATTCGGTTTATAACCGGAAATTTTGACTTGGAGACACAAAGCCGGTAGTCCTTCAATTGTTGATGACCAAATTCAAAAATATTTCCTAGAATCTGAAGTTTTTATTAAAATTATTTATAAAAAACTCTTCGAAGTTATTTTACAACCCAATAGCAGCCGTGATGCGTGGCCGGTTGAACCAAGGATTACTGAAACGTAAAATGGCGGAACCATCGGGTGAGGTATCGCTTAACCACAAGGGAGGAGAAATTGGGTGATTTACTGTTATCGAATCATCGGGCCATGAAGTAAGGAAAATACTTCCTCTATTGCAAAGTTCAACCCTTGCGTCATAATCACTTAATTTTATTTATATCACCCTCCTGGTCTGAGCACTTTGATTTGGTTGTGTCCGATCGAAGGTGTTACATCGATCACTCAGGCTTTCAGGCGGTGTAATAATTTTAGTTATCGCTTCTCGAGACAAACTTTCTTAAAACTATACTTCACTGTTAGAAATGGGTGTGTGTGTGTGTGTGTGTGTGTGTGTGTGTGTGTGTGTGTATGTATATATATATATATATATATATATATATATATATATATATATATATATATATATATATATATATATATAATTTTTTTTGTCCAATATATGTTAAATCGCCTTCTAAAAAGTGGCTCACGTAAAAGTTGATATTTATTCACACACATGTACAGTCAACTCTTTATTGAATCTGATAGTTGATAATTAGCGATGGAGTTAGCGATAATTACTGCATTTTAAACATTTCAATATTTTTTTCTTTCACCTTCCCAATTAACGATATATTCAATTTTGTATTTTATTTGAATTTAGTGACCCACCCTTGCTTCTTACTAGTGAAATTTAAATGTGGTGTCATATTAATGTTTTATAATGTACAGTTCGACCAATTAGGAGTTAACCTAAATTATTATTTTTTTAATTATATTTTGATTGAAATTTACTACTGTATTCAATACAACAAGTAAAATGCTCAAATATAATAAAACACATGAAATCAATATGAAGAGATACTGCCCATTGGCAGCACTCTTTAGTAGTGAGTCTAAAAAAGAAGGTCTCGAGGCCATCTTCTTTTCAGACGCCTCGGAGGATTATCAGGAAATAAAGACGAAGCAAGAATTGAAACTAATGGATTAGAGTGGGAGTGGAGTTTTTCATGAAGGAGTGACACCTGGTACGGGCCAAATCAGCAACAAATGTAACATTAAGGTCATTGTTGATAATTTTATTCGTGACAAAGTAAGGAGCGTTAAGGATTTAGCCTAGGATTTTGGATTGTGAGGATTGGATACGGGAAGAGTTTGATGGTTTAGTAGAGCCCCAAAGCTCAACTCCGTAGGTCCAGATTGTCATGTAAATGAGTATTTTGTAGTTAAGTGAAAGGTTAGTGCGTCTAGTAAGTGTTGGAGTAGCCGAAAACGTCGAACAGTTTCTTGTCTTTTTAGTCTTGTATGCGGATTCTATTTTAGGCGTTTGGCAAGCAGAATTCCTAAATAGCGGATCTCTTCAACCGGGACAAGCGGATTTTCATTAAGGGACACTGTAGAGCAGGATATCGTAGGTTTTCGACGAAAGGTAAAGGTAATTTGTTGATTTTTATTGGAATTAATTTTAATTCTTCAATACTGAAACCATACCTCAAGGTCTCTGAGGTGGGATTGAAGAGTTAAAGAGACAATTGTAGGATCGTTATTAACGCAAGTGTCATCGGCAGAGGTAGAAAGGAATGTGTTCGGATGGGTTGGGATATCAGCTGTATAGAATGTGTAAAGAAGGGGTCCTAGGATACTGCCTTGAGGAATTTCAGCAAACTGGGTGAAAAGAGATGAATAGGAACGGTTGTGGTTTATTTTGAAAGATCTGTCAGAGAGGTAGGACTGGATGATAAGTATGGAAGAGGAAGGAATTTACGGGGTTTGTACAACAGTCCTGGGTGCTAACCTAAATTAAAAAGAGTATCTCAAGAAGTCATTCTCAGACGTTTAACTCTTACGACTTTACTTTCTTTCTGAGACACCAGATCGCAGCCCGACCGTTTTGATTTTGTTTTAGCCCCTGATCCCATCGAAAGCTAACTGCCAGTCCCTTTTTTTACTATCATCCATATATCATACTTACTTTCGCGACAGTGATTTCGTAAATTTCTGTTTCCGACGGCACCGTTGGACGGATTTCGAATCTGAAAAGTGCATTAAATTCAAGATTTTGTTTTGCATTTGCGCTGTTTTGCACTTTTTTGAAAAAAATGCATAATAACGATTTTAGATTTCAAATTTTAAAGAAGGAAATTTGAAAACTACTTTCCCGGAATCTGCTCTCGATTAGATAGAGCTAAAACAAAATCGAACGACGTTGCTGCGATCTGTTGTTTCAGAAACAAATTAAACTGTCGTCCCCTTTAGCCTTAAGGTACTCTTCATGCTGCCCGTCCTGATGGAGGTCCTCAATGTAGGCCGAAACGTCGGTACACAAATGAAATAAGTTTCTTATTGGTGTGTTTTCTTGGTTACGCACCCTTAAACAACTTCTCCATCATTAAATTCTTCACTTTATTTTATATTCATTTATTTTAATTAACTATTGGTATGATTTTAACTTTCTATTGTATTTCTATATTGGTTCTATCTAATAAATACATTGCCCATATTAAACCCTAGCCTATCAGTGCTACATCCCCTAGGCACCAGATGATGTACTAGACTCGTAGGAAGCGGAGACAGCCAGATCCGGTGTTGGCTCCGATAGTAGCTACGTCTGTACCAAGTGTATCTCTGCCTTAATAGCGGCTATTGTATACTGTTTTACAATCATCTATCATCAGCCAATCAGTAATATGGAGTAGTCATATTATAAGATCACTAACTATTTTATTTCACCAACTAATAAATAACAAAACTGAATTTTAGACCGAAAGAAACCCAGTGCAAGTTATATCGTATGTCGTATAAATTTGCTCTATCTGTGTTAAGGTTCTAAAACTTTATTTTATTGTAGTAACCTCATTTGTAGGCATAGGGAATGATGACCCTACACTACGAATTTCATCGTGAAACGCGAGTGTAATCTCCCAGGAGAGAGCCTGCACGGCCTGTCGCGCCACTGGAAAACAAAACAAAAAAAAATACAACCTCATTTGTATGATATTATTTATTGTTTTTTGGTAACTGTTTTATTTAGCAATAGATATTATATTCAAATCAAGCTATACAATTAAATACAAGTGCGTTAATAAAAACCTGTAAAGAATTAAACTGTTATTCTTCTGACGATTCTTTACGGATGTGAAACGTGGCCAATTACTTTGAAGGATGAACAACGTCTTTTTCGAAAATAAGGTACTGCGTAAAATATTTTGTCCCGAGAGAGATGAGGCCACTGAGAGTTTAGAAGGTTGTGAATGTGATTAAGGTGATAGCATCGCGGAGACTCAAATGGGTATGTCAAGTTGTTGAGCTCTGTGAAGAACGGATTACCGAAAAGTTGGTATTCGCTAAACCGACTGGTAGGCGTCTGAAAGATAGGTCGAAACGTCGATGGGAGGATTGTGTCAAGGCTGATCCTGGGGGCTTGGGCTTGAACGGTGATCATTAGGGGAGTCTGGGTAGTCGGGTATTTAGAGGTATCAGCATCGAACCTTTGGGTTAGGTAGGCCTATTATTATTATTATGATATTCAAATCAGTTTGTTTTTTTTTTCAAATAAAAACAATCCACATACCTCAGAGACCTAACCCTCCAAATAAAGCATCATATTGCCGGTATGTAGCAACGTAGCACTGTAGAACACAATCAGGTTTCTTATACTGCCACTGTTATTGAAGAAACTAGACCGATAACAAATATGATATGATACATCAGATATTGTGCGCGAGTTCAAACCCTATAGTTGGCACCAGGCTGTTTTTAGAAGGGTCAAAAATTCTTGGATCCTTTGGAGGGAACGTAAAATGGTGGTCCCAATCCTGTGCAATGTCAGCTACTAGTTAAAGATCTCTATCCCCTGATCTCTGGGACTTGAGCTTGAACGGTGGATCATTGTGCGAGTCTGTGTAGGTGGGTATTTAGTGGTATCGGCATCGAACCTTCGGGTCAGGTAGACCTATTATTATTATATTCAAATCAGCTTTTTTCAATTAAAAACAATCCAAATACCTCACATACCCAACACTCTAAATAAATCTTCATAAGGGCTTATAGGGGGATACTCGTTACAGATCTCTATCCCTATTGAATTTGGATTTTCGCAAAATTTAGAACTCCCGCTGGAGTATAGTCTACCCAGCCACAGTAGCAGAAAATGACGTTATATAAATAAACAAACATATATTGTGTATAACCCTCATAGTAAACCTTAGCATTTACTTTCAAACCAATTTAATATTTATGCCTTTCTACCTGATATGCTTATCAGTATTGACTCTAGGTCCTAACCAAACCGGCCTAACCGATCTTGTTATGATTGAATTATTTGACTCAGTTTCTCACTTGCTAACATACTAACATACTATTGATGACCTACTAACATACTAATTATTCACTCTTATAAAAAAAGCAAATGTACTCTACAATCCAGGAAATATCTTGGGTTCAGAACCTATTCGTATTCGGCCAACGGGCGTTCAAGGAGGTGATTAGGCCTAAATCGTGTTCGGCCGCTAGGTTTTGCCCCAATTATCGGTATCCATTTTATAGATGCTGGGTGTGTCCCAAGAGGTCTCCATATCCATATCGCCTAGTATTTTTATTTTATTTATTTAACGTCACTTTATGCTACTATGGCTGATCGGACGATGCTACAGTGGGAGCCCTAAATTTTGTCTATCCAGGTTTTATTAGGATAAGGATCTCTAACGATTACCTGACATCACACAGGCTCGAGACCACCTTTTTACGTCCCCTCCGTAGGACGGGCATAAAATCCTACGGCTAGCTGCAGGTTCGAACCCGGGACTTAGGGCATAGCAAGCATAACAACCTCCTACCGATAACCCCTATAAATCCATAGTTATACCTTCCTTCCGAGGGGACGTAAATTGGTGGTACCAAGCCTGTGTGAATTCAAGCATTCTTTAAAGACCCCACTGTAGCATCATCCGATTAACCATAGTTAAATTAAGTGACGTTAAATAAAAAAAACTGACAAACAAAGCACACCACGCCGCTCCACATTCACCGATATATGAACATTTAAAGATACATACCATAAAGAACTAAGGCTTTATCGGTTAATGTCGAAGTATTTAGCTCTGTGTCGGCTTAATACAGTATGTAGTGTCATTAATGTCAAGGCATTCCAGTACTTCACTCTCACTTACAAAGGTTAAGGTATCGTAAGTCGTACGGTAACAGTTACAGTTTAAGGTATAAACTTGCATACGATTCAACTAGTTTAAAACGATTTTAATGATGTAATAAAAATTTCATTAGATATATAACTTTAAAACTTCTATCTAGCCGCTACGTTTTACTGCTATTTTATAGCATACCCTAGACTGATGATTCCCAACATTTTTTTATCGCGGACCCCTTAATCCATTCATTACAATGACAAGGGCCCTCTAAATTAAAAAAAAAAAAATGAGCATTTGTATAATCGTGTATACATATAAACCTCTTTATCTGGTTTCAGCTAAATAATATAAACGTCCTTGAAAATTGCAGTTCTTTCTAAAAAGTACTAAGTTATTATGAAATATATATATATATATATATATATATATATATATATTATATATATAAAATAATCACCTAAATTGGTTAAAAAACTTAATGATTTTTTTTCCTTAAGTTTATTTATTTCACGTCCCTTTATGCTGCTGTTGCTAATCGCAAGTTGCTACAGTGGAAGTCCTAAATTTTGCCTATCTAAGTTTTATTAGGATAGGATCTTTATCGAGACCCCCTTTTAACGTCCCTTCCGAAGGACGGCATAACTAACGATTTTTGACTCCCATTAAAAAATCCTAGGGCCTCCTGCGGGTTTGAATCCAGGGCCTTGGACATAGGAGGCTGTTATGCTGACCACCTAGCTACAGGTAACCCCTTTTTCCTAAATTTATTTAGCACCTACTCCAAATCATGTAAATTTAAGATGCATTCGACTAACAGTAACTTTTTGTTATAATCTCGTCAAAACTGTAATTTTAATAAGGTTTCTTAAAAACTGTGTTCCTCACTCCTAAAAAGGAATCTTGATCTGAGCATTTTTTTAAAGAAATTATTATTTATTTTACGAGATTAATTATATTTTTAGGGTTTTTACCAAGCATAAAACTTTAAAGGCTCATTTTAAAAATTGAATTACGATTTGAAATAGGGTAATTTTAAAACCAAATTTATTTTCCACATTCACTAGAACCAAAGATATTAAATAAGATGTGTTTTTCGCGCACAAACCTTCAGATTTTTTACGCGACTCCTGGGAAGAGTTGGCCCTTAATATTTTACCGTGGTTTGATGTCTATTTTCACCCGAAAAAAAATCTGGTGCGGGCAACACACGACTTTCACTTAACTCCATTTTTCAAATCAATTAAAGAATTTTCAAATACAGCTAGAGATAAAAATGAGTGAAACTGTTAAGGAATTAATTAAATTGAATTTCAATAGAAACATGTGTTTTATTAAAAAATCTATTATATTATTACCTAAAATAATCAGTTAGATTTATGTTCATTTCATCACTCTCTACTAACATTTAAAAGCTTGTGTATGAGATAATATTTTTTCTAAAATCTCAAGCTTTCCAACGGTATATCGTACATATATATATTACTGTTCTTATGTTCATAAACAAAAAATTGCATTAAAAATATATTTTTTTCAGTTTTCTCCTTTAGTTGGGTATCGAATTTATTCAATTTATATATTTACCTGTTTTTCATCAGCGTTAACAAGATAATATAGTTATTTTTATTGAATCTACAAAATTAAAGGTACTTTGGAGAAAGAAATTTTAAAATATCGGCATTTAAGCCCTGTCAGACCATTTTAATCAAAATGAAACCTGCATGATATGAAAGCCCATTAAATTTTACATCGTTATAGCGAGTTTAATCAAAATCGTCGTAATCGTTTTCGAGAAAATCGAAAAAAGGTGCAAAATGCATAGTATAAAGTGGCTCTTCTGGTAAGCTCATTTGGATGAAAAAGGTTTTGTAACGTCTCGGGCGTATATTTGTCTTAAATATGAAATTTCAGGACTTACCGTTTCCGCCCGTATGTATATATATATATATATATATATATATATATATATATATATATATATATATATATATATATATAATAAGTGAAAGTAAAAATTATCAAAATCATTTGGACTCTTTGGGAATCCTCTTCTTGTACGTAACAAATATTAAATATAAAATCGATGATACCTTATCGATTAGTATGTCGATAGCTGATACGGCGCCAGGCCAAGGTGTGCATTTCGTCCTTGAGCTGTTGCAGCCAATCCACTCTTTCCTTGAAGTCGTGAAGCACGTGTGTCCGATCTATAAGATGCATCTTATCTCTGTATCGATTTTTAAAACCAGTCTGATCTTCGACTCGATTGTGTTATTAAAATCCAATAAGTGTTTCCAATGAATTAAGTCTCTTTTTATCGACAGTTATCCTAATATATTCATTTGTATCAGGAAGAAACTCATTTATTGACGGATTTTATCACCAAATTAAGGATCATTCCTGAATATATTAAAAAAAAAATAAAAAGAACCTGTTCTCTTAGGAACTATTCGACAAAATTAACATAAGAAGTGTTAATCTGTTATTGTAAAACTTATTCAGCAATATCCATTACCATTATTTACATTTACAGGAAAGTAACGCGTGTGTTAAATCCTTACGTCCGCACTAAATCCCCAACTGCGCAATTTAGAAGAAGTATTTCTCCTTTTACTTTTTTATGTATGTACTTATCTCTATGTGTAATAAGTTAAGTAAGGGGAAGCATTGCGATCGTAATACGAAAAGTGAAGCTCATTCTTTCAACGGAGATACATATTCATGTATTTTAAAAAAATCATTAGCCAATCCTCAAGTTTTTTTTTTGTTTTTTTTTCTCAACAAACAATCGAATCAGTAAACATAACATAGCTTCTTGGAAAAGCTCTAACGAACATTCTAGTTCCCATATTTTCCGTTCCACGCAATGAGCGTTTTTTAAAACGGAAAAAAACATCACTTCTTTAGACACACACAATCTCAGAGTCAAGTATGTATCTTTTTTCATATTGATTAGGATCTTTTTTTCATCGCCTATTTCTTTCTCCCTTTCCATACTCATATCTTTCTCCGTTACATATCCTGACATGTCATTGTTAGTTTAATATTACATTATTTAAAATTATTATTTTTTATTCATACTGTTTCTCTTTTTTAATGACTATGTTCTTTTTATATATTACCTATACTCTTAACTATGTTTTTAATATATTACCGTCATATATCACTTCAAAATTGTTCATATTTAAAATTTTAATTGTTCACATATTTTTTCTTTGTCATTTGTTTCATTTGATTAGTCTCTCTTTATATATTCCTATTACAATATTATCATCTCAATTCTGTTTACTTCCATACTTTATAACTGTCATCTTAATTTTGTTTATTTCCATACTTTATAACTGTCATTTCATTATCATATTACATTTAATTTTATTTATGTTCCCATATTATATTACTGTCATATTATTATTATATACCTAACGCAATATTAAGTCTATAATTACATTGGTTGTTATCTTGTTTCTTTTAGCCCTCATGAAGGCCCACATTGTAGGCCGAAACGTCGGCACATAATTAAAATAGCACTTATTTTAAATGTGTTTCTAATTTATGACCGCACCCCCAACCATCTTCCTCATCTAATTTCTCAACGGTCAACAAAACTCCATCATTATGATGGTAAAGTGGGAGTCCTTAATTTCACCTATCCAGGTTTATTTAGGATAGGGATCTTTAACGAGTACCTGACATCGCACAGACTCCGAACTTTCTACGTCCCCTCCGAAGAACGGCATAATTAGTGATTTTTTTTTTTTTTTACTTCCATTAAAAAATCCTAAAGCCACTTACTGACTACTTATTTTTTCGCGATTACTTGTAGCTAGGTGGCTAGTATAACAGCCTCCTATGGCGAAGGTCACGGGTTCAAACCCGCAGGTGGTTCTAGGATTTTTTAATGGTAAAAAAAACCTTAGCTAAGCCGTCCTTCGGAGGGGACGTTAAAAAGTGGTCCCGAGCCTGTGCGATGTCAGGTACTCGTTAAAGATCCCTATCCTAATAAAACCTGGATAGCCAAAATTTTGGACTCACACTGCAGCATCGTCCGATTAGCCATAGTAGGATTAAGTGACGTTAAATAAATAAACAAACAAACAAGACTACTTATTTTTGTCTACATCTTCCGTTATCGTTTATTTTTTTATGATATACCAGCATCCTCACTTATGATTGTCAGTTTAATATTATATTACTTCAAACTTGTTCTTACAAAACTGTCAAATATTACTTCAAAAGTTTCCTTATTTAATACTTTAATTATTCGCCTAGTCTTTCATTATTTTCTTCAAATATTTTCGTACCAATGCTGTCATTTTATATTAATGTTAGAGGTAGATTAGGGCTGATTAATTTCTTCCAAATTCTTAATTTTTTATTAAATCACCAATTCAACGCTTCAGGATCTCACTCTCATCATCAGGACTCTACAAGTAAAATTAAAAATTACAAATTAAATTAAAGTAACTATAGTGAAGTGAATTATTAACAGGTAAATATACAAGCTGAACGAATTCAGTATCCAACTTAAGGAGAAAATAGCTAAAATGTTTTTTACTTTCACTTACTATATATAGTAAGGAAAAGTATTGCGATCATGAAAATTTTCGAATTCCAGTTTTCAACGGAAATACACATTTTAGGGTCCCCTGAGTCCAAATAACCAAGTCCCGCAAAAAGGTCTGTGTGTGTGTGGTAACTCCCGGGCGGAAACGATAAGTCCTATGAAACTGAAATTTCGTAAATTAAGACAAATATACGCCCGAGATGTTACAAAACCTTTTTCATCAGAATGAGCCTACCAGATGAGCCACTTTATACCATGCATTTTGCACCTTTTTTCGATTTTCTCAAAAACGGTTCCTACGATTTTGATCAAACTCGCTATATCGATGTAAAATTTAATGGGCTTTAATATCATTTAGGTTTCATTCGGATTAAAACGGTCTGACAATTTTCTTCCCCTAAAGTACCTTTTATTTTGTAGATTCAATAAATAACTATATTATCTTGTTACCACTGATGAAAAACAGGTAAATATATAAATTGAATAAATTCGATACTCAACTAAAGGAGAAAACAGAAAAAATATTTTATTAATGAAATTTTTTGTTTTTGAGCATAAGAACAGTACTATACATGTATGATATACCGTTGGAAAGCTAAAGATTTTAGAAAAAATATTTTCTCATACACAAGCTTTTAAAAGTTAATAGAGAGTGATAAAAAGTAGATAAAACTAACTGATTATTTTAGATAATAATATAATATATTTTTTAATAAACACATGTTTCTATATAAATTAAATTTAATTAATTCCTTAATAGTTTCACGTATTTATATCTCTAAATGTATTTGAAAATTCTTTCATTGATTTTTTAAAATGGAGGTAAGTGAAATGTCGTGTGTTGCCCCCACCAGATTTTTTAAAATATGTGTTTTTAAACAGAAGAACAGTTATATAAGATGTACAATATACCGTTAGAAAACTAAATATTTTGAGGAAAAATATTATCTTATATCCTAAAATTGTAATAGTTAATTCAAGTTAAGAGTCAGAAAAGTCTGAAAATTATGAAAAGAGTGAAAAAAATTAAATAGTTAAGAGAGTGATGAAAAGCTAATAAACTTAAATGATTATTATACATAATTTTGTATTGTTATAATATTTATTGCTAACAAAACAATATAATTCTTTAAACTTTTGTCAAATTTAACTTTGTTTTGTAGTTCTTTAATTGATTTTAACAACCGAGGTAAGTAAAAGTCGTGTGTTGCCCGTACCAGATTTTTTTATTACAGTTATCATTATCATTAAACTAAAAACAAAAGTATACATCTACAACGCATAAGGGTCTTGGGCCCAGTACATATAGAGATTCCAATGGTCTAGGCCAATGGCAGTGCAATGAGGTGATCAGGCCATTATCACGCTAGCCGCCAGGTTTATTTCTCTAATTTTTTTGGGGTGCCCATTTTATAGAGGCTGGGTATGCCCCAGAGGGTCTCCATACCATCGGGTCGCTTCCCGACTGAATTAACAGAATAAATAATTTTCTGCCACAGCCGGGATTCGAACCCAGGACCCGGAGAACAGTAAACTAGTGTTCTATCAACTAGACCACGCCGCTCCTTATCATTGTACTTAACTTATTATTATTTTTTTCTTTTAATTGTATTGGTTGTTATCTTCTTTTCTTAGCTGTGATGAAGGCCCAAAATGTAGGTTGAAATTTTGTCAGAAAATTAAATAATATTATCTTTTGGTGTATATTTCTTGATGACCTCACTTTTAACCAACTTTTCCATTTTAAATTTGAGGTCCATCAAAAAATTGAGGGAAAAAAAAAACATTTTAAGTCCATGTATTTATGTTTATTGAGAATGTCGTTTTTTTTCTTTCGTGTTTTTTTTTTGTTTCCTTGTTCTATACCCTTGAGGAAAATAAAATAATGTTCCGTCATGTCTATTGTTTCCTTCTTCATCTAAACATTGTAAAGTTGCGTGTTCAGATGTTATGACTGCGGAGCGTCCGAGGTGTTTTTAGACTCTTTATTAATGTTTTTTTATTCGCACGACCCTGATTCCAAGTGCTTACAAAAAAATATGCCTCAGAATATTCAGTAGATTCGCAAGCGTTATAAGCAAAAATAAGTTTTTTGAGCAAAACCTGTTTAGTTTTGTCAAATGTGAAACGTAATATTGGAGAATTTGCTTGGGATTTCAATCACTGTTTATTTAACGTCACTTTATGATACTGTGGCTGATCAGATGAATCTACAGTGGGAGACATAAAGTTTGCATATACAGGTTTAATTAGAATAGGGATCTTTAAAGAGTACTTAAAAAATCTTAGAACCACCTGTGGGTTTGAACCCGCGACCTTGGTCATAGAAGACTGTTATGCTAGCCGTTCCACCAGAGGTGACCCCGCTTTATTTGTTGTTATCTTTATTATAATCTGCCATTTCAGAGACTCTGATGAGTAACGCAATTAATATTTTGTAAGAATCAATACAAACACTATCATAACAAGCAAGCGAATGTAAAGAACCTTTTTAGGCAAACTATAGTGATAGATCTAAACTGATTTCGATTTTCTTTTTCTTTCTTTTAAACCTGAAATCGCACAGACTCGGGACCACGGCATAACTAAGGATCTTAGGAAAGAACCCTAGGACCACCTGCGGATTTGAACCCGTGACCTTAGGTATAGAAGGCTGTTATGCTAGCCATCCTGCTACAGGTGATCCCAGAATTGATTCAATCATTGAAGAAACACAGTAAATAAGAAATCTTCTTTTTAATCTGCCGACGTTTTATTTGAGGTATCTGTGCAATGCGTGAGTAATTCTTTTCCCTAGTCATGGCTACGCAATAATTTTTCATTAAGTTAATTGAAAATAATTTACCATTGACCCATCTCGGACCACCATTATAGTTCAGTTGACCGTTGAGAATATTAGACGAGGAAGATGGTTGGAAAAAACACACATTAACAAGTATAACTTATATTAATTGTGTCAGACGTTTCGGCCTACATGTGGGCCTTAATCAGGCTAAAGGAACAAGATAACAACCAATGTAATTAGAAAATTAATAACCTACCTAACTTATTATTAATTTTTCTATTACATTGGTTGTTATCTTGTTTTTCTTACCAAAATGAAGACCCACAACGTAGACCGAAACTTGGCTCACAATTGCAATAAGTGTTATATTAGTGTAAATTTTTTTTATGGGGGAGCCCGTGGCTGAGTGGCTCTCACGCTAAAGGTTGAGTTCGAATCCCAGTCCCAGAAAGAAATTTTTCAAGCATTTAATAAATGGGAATTCACTTACAGTATCTCCTCGTTTATCTGAGATCCGTAAAAATAATAATAAAATAAAATCTAATCTAACCTATAAAATAAAATTAAAACTCCCAGAAGGTTGCTAGGCCCTGCACGGCCTGTCGCGTCACTAGAAGAAAAAGAGTGTTTATGACCACGCCCCCAACCATCTTCCTCATCTAATAGACCTTATGTACAAAAGTAGTTTTTTATTTAAATATATAAAACTTCTAAGACCCCAGAAGTTTTGTGCCTATAAATAAAATAACCTAACCTAAAACTTCTAGCATAATTAGAAATGTACCAAGAAATTTAAAAAATTATGTGCCAATCTTAATTTTAATTTTAAATCTTTTTGAGTTTAAGACATTAAACCAGTAATAAATAATTTTTAGATAAATTTTATGCGATCCATCTAGAAAACGTGAATTGGGTTTTATTTTTTATCATAATTGACTTTTGGGTTATCATGGTTTTTAGTTTATTTTATTTTAGTGAAAATATACATTTTGCGAGGACTTGTGTGATGAAATCGGATGAATGATTTATATATATTTCTATTCAAACTATATTTTATTGAGTTAAATTAAAATCTATCCTAATTAGGACATTTATAATAGTGAAAAAAAAATAGTGATCAAGTACAGTATCTATGTAATATATTAGGATGTATAGTCGACTGTAGAAACTATTATATGTGGAATATAAGGAATCAGTCATTTTTTGAAAATCATTAAATTTTGCCAACGTTTCGGCTCAAGCTTGTGACCCATCATCTGGGCATAAGAACAAAAGAGATACATATTAATATGATAATGAAAATTTTCTTTTGAATGTAGTGACAATGATAACATTTGAAATAAAACAGAAAATATTCCAACATACTTAAATGTATCTATAATATTTAAGTATGCTGGTATATTTTCTGTTTTATTTCAAATGTTATCATTGTCACTACATTCAAAAGAAAATTTTCATTATATATTAATATGTATCTCTTTTGTTCTGATGTTTGTAGCCCTGATGATGGCTCACAAGCTTGAGCCAAAACGTTGGCAAAATTAAAAGATTTTCAATAAATGACTGATTCCTGACTATTCCACCTATAATTATCTATGTAATATTTATATATGTATATTAAATAGAAACAAATATTTTTTGAATACCTTGTACTCTTAAATATACATTCATTTATTGATTATATTATAATAAATGTGTTGTATTTATTTTTACGTAATTAAATATACTGCTTTATTGTTAGTTGTATATATATATATATATATATATATATATATATATATATATATATATATATATATATATATATAAATAATTGGAAAGCAAAATAGATGGGTTAATCGGGAAAAAAGGTTATGACCTTCCGTTACGAAATATTCCATTAAATATTCGAGGAAGAAACCAGACTCGTCAATATGGAGGTGTCGCTCTCGCCTTGAACCGTTTGTCACTAACAAGTTTTTTGTATTTTTTAGATCGTTCTTGTATAACTAAATTGATATTAATTATATTGGTTCCTTTGATTTATTGGTTTATGTAGTACCAATCTAGTCTATAATGTGACAAGACGTTAAAAATACCTTTTTTTTTTTTTTTTTTTTTTTTTTTTTTTTTTTTTTTTTGAGATATATTACAATTTGTTACAAAATGAACAATAATAATATAAAAATACTAGTTTTAATATTTTACTTCTCTGTCGTAGTATAGGATTTAATTATTCTTTTGTTGTTTAGCACAGTCGCTTTTTTTTTTCTTCAAGCAATCAAAGAAAATTAGGTTAATGTAAAAGTTTAAATACCTTTCTGAACTCGTGGTCTACAGGTAGTCAGACATACAAGTAGTAACATGTAGTAATGCAGTAAATTTAAACAAATAAAGGTTTTAAGTAAGGAATACATATAATAAAAAATAAATCTTTTCATTAATACCTCTATTATGCATTATGAAAAATCAGAGAATATGAATTTACCGACATGGAATCCTTACTGTCTGCTGTTCTCGGGGTCCTGGGTTCGAATCCCGGCTGTGACAGAATGTTATTTATTCCTTTGAATAAGAGTATTGAGACCCTCCTGGGGCAGATCAAGCCACTAGAAAGTCGGTACTCGAATTAATCGGAAAGTTACCTAGCGTCTTAGTATGATCTCGGCCTAATCACCTCCTTCCTCAGCCGTTGGCCTATAAACAGTACGGATCCCAAGATCTTTCATGGCTTGTAGCGGTATAGGTATTTATTTTTATTTTCACTTACTATATATAGTAAGGGGAAGTATTGCGATCGTGAAAATTTTCGAATTCCAGCTTTCAACGGAAATACACGTTTTAGGGTCCCCTGAGTCCAAATAACCAAGTCCCGCAAAAAGGTCTGTGTGTGTGTGTGTGTGTGTGTGTGTGTGTGGTAACTCCCCGGCGGAAACGGTAAGTCCTATGAAACTGAAATTTCATATTTAAGACAACTAAACGCCCGAGACGTGACAAAACTTTTTTTATCAAAATGTGCTTACTAGAAGAGGCACTTTATACCATGCATTTTGCACCTTTTTTCGATTTTCTCGAAAACGGTTCCGAAGATTTTGATTAAACTCGCTATATCGATGTAAAATTTAATGGGCTTTAATATCATGAAGGTTTTATTTGGATAAAAATGGTCTGACAGGGCTTAAATGCCGATATTTTATTCCCCTAAAGTACCTTTAATTTTGTAGATTCAATAATAATAACTAGATTATCTTGTTAACGCTGATGAAAACACAGGTAAATATATAAATTGAATAAATTCAATACCCAACTAAAGGAGAAAACAGAAAAAATATTTTTTTAATGCAATTTTTGTTTTTGAACATAAGACAGTAATATACATGTATGATATACCGTTGGAAAGCTTGAAGATTTTAGAAAAAATATTATCTCATACACAATCAATTGATACAAGTGATTATTTTAGATAATAAGGTAATCGATTTTTTAAAAAAACTTCTGTTTTTATAGAAATTCCATTTAATTAATTGTTTAATGATTTCACTCATTTTTTTATCTAACTGTATTTGAAAATTCTTTAATTTATTCTAAAAATGGAGGTAAGTGAAAGTCGTGTGTTGTTCGCACCAGATTTTTCATCTTATGTGCATATGAACCTTCTGAAATGAATTCCCTAAATGACATTAATATTCGTCGCATGGTTTAGAAGGGTTTCGCGGAAGGTATATGTATACAGATATAAATAAATAAAAGTACAAATATCCTTGTACCTATACTCACACGAAAAAAAAAATGTAATGTATGTTCACGAAATACACCAAACCTTCGTTGGAATTTATGCATTATGAGGTCATGCAAACCTTGGAGGCATTCATGACCTCCCGCAACATGTTAACAGATATCGCTTCATTCACTTTCCAAAAGCTTTTTTTAACTATAATTTTCTAGATGGTATAAAATTAAAAAAAAAAAAAAAAATATATATATATATATATATATATATACATTATGAATCCTTTGTAGTTACTCCTATTTATTAATTTTATTACTTATAACATTTAATAAAAAACTAATACAAGTTTTTCTTATCTGGAATCTAATATAAATACGGTACATAAGTAGTAAATTTCTGCCAGTTGCCGATATCTGCCTACTCTGATAAGATAATTTTTTTCTTTAATAATATTTATTTTAGATAATAAGTTAGGGTTGGTTAAGGAGGTAGGTAAATTATTCTTTAGTTAGGTAAAACAGTTGAATTTCTTAATTCCCGATTGAGACGTCAAATGAGATTTGTTAATTGTTGATCACTTACACTAAAGACAGGATTAATAAAAAAACAATCTTTTTACTACCTCACACGTTTTAACCAGTTCGGCCTTAACAATTTACGAAGAAAAAAAACTGGTGCGGGCAACACACGACTTTCACTTACCTCCGTTTTTAAAATCGGTTAAAGAATTTTCAAATACAGTAAGAGATCAAAATGAGTGAAACCATTAAAGAATAAGTTAAATGGAATTTCTATAGAAACATGTATTTTATTAAAAATCTATTATATTATTATCCAAAACAGTCACTTAGTTTTATCGGTTTTTTATCACTCTTAACTTTTAAAAGCTTGTGTATGAGATATTTTTTCTAAAATCTTTAGCTGTCCAACGGTATATCATACATGTATATTACTGCTCTTATGTTCAAAAACGAAAAATTGCATTAAAAAATATTTTTTCTGTTTTCTCCTTTAGTTGGGTATCGAATTTATTCAATTTATATATTTACCTGTTTTTCATCAGCGTTAACAAGATAATCTAGTTATTTTTATTGAATCTACAAAATTAAAGGTACTACAAAGGGGAAGGCACTTACCTCCGTTTTTAAAATCAATGAAAGAATTTTCAAATACAGTTAAGGATAAAAATACGTGAAATTATTAAGGAATTAATCAAATTGAATTTATATAGAAACATGTGTTTTATTAAAAAATCTATTATATTATTATTCTTAAATAATCAGTTAGTTTTATCTTCTTTTCATCACTCTCCATTAACTTCTAAAAGCTTGTGTATGAGATGATATTTTTTCTAAAATCTTTAGCTTTCCAACGGTAATCATTCATGTATATTACTGCTCTTATGTTCAAAAACGAAAAATTGCATTAAAAAAATATTTTTTCTGTTTTCTCCTTTAGTTGGGTATCGAATTTATTCAATTTATATATTTACCTGTTTTTCATCAGCGTTAACAAGATAATCTGGTTATTATTATTGAATCTACAAAATTAAAGGTACTTTAGGGGAATAAAATATCGGCATTTAAGCCCTGTCAGACCATTTTTATCCAAATAAAACCTTACATGATATTAAAGCCCATTAAATTTTACATCGATATAGCGAGTTTAATCAAAATCTTCGGTACCGTTTTCGAGAAAATCGAAAAAAGGTGCAAAATGCATGGTATAAAGTGCCTCTTCTAGTAAGCACATTTTGATAAAAAAAGTTTTGTCACGTCTCGGGCGTTTAGTTGTCTTAAATATGAAATTTCAGTTTCATAGGACTTACCGTTTCCGTCCGGGAGTTACCACACACACACACACACAGACCTTTTTGCGGGACTTGGTTATTTGGACTCAGGGGACCCTAAAACGTGTATTTCCGTTGAAAACTGGAATTCGAAAATTTTCACGATCGCAATACTTCCCCTTACTATATATAGTAAGTGAAAGTAATAATTAGTAACTATTATATTATTATCTAAAATATCAGCTAGTTTTATCGGCTTTTCTTTCCTCTTTATTAACTTTTACAAGCTTGTGTATGACATAATATTTTTTTCTAAAATCTTTAGCTTTCCAACGGTATATTATACATGGTAATATGTCATTATAGGCCATTTTTTTCCGAATTATTCATTTTATTTTATATTGTTAAACTTTCTATAAATAGTTTTATAAACAGTTATGCCTTAATATATTTATTTGTAAATAATAAACTATTGTGTAATTCACACTCAAAAAAGCACTGCTTAACTTCCTTTTCTTACACATTTATTTTTCTTCACAATTCATTACATAGCTTTTCCTACGTTTCTGGGTTCTGTCCCCGTTATCAAGACTTTTTTTGTTTAAATCACTTTTTAACACACAACACATTATTTTACATTTCTAGCTTTCTTCTATTCGTCCAGTTAGATGTTTATTGGCTATAAAAGAAAAGAAACTATTGTGTAATAATTTGCAGCGTTTTTATTTATTAATAACCGTCACCAATCAGTATTAAATATGTAAATCATTTTTATACTATTTTTTTATTATTTCCCTTTTTTTTTCTTTTTTTTTTTCATCTTCGTCAAACTAATTGAAACAATGCTTTTGATTTGAATAAATAATTCAATGAAAATAACATTGAAAAACGATCCAAAATATTTATTAAAAAAATTCAATCCTTCAAATTAGCTTACCCTATAAGCTGTATATGCTCTAGAAAATTATAATAATTGTCGGTAAATATCATACCATCAGAGAGGCCTCTGTACTGACCAATAACCCTGATGTTACTGTGATGCTGGGCGGAAGAAATTGCTGGATGCATACTAAGTAGCAGGAGTAGGTTTGTATTTAAAAGGCTAGGAAGGCAAGAGTGAGTAATGCTTGCTGATATGAATCAGTGCTGGATCATCCTGTAGCTACCATCTCAGTCCAACCTTCGCATCCTATAATATATGATATATATAATAGTCAATATAATATCAATAAATACCTAAGAAATTACATGTTGGGCGTAACATTTTTTAATTTTTTGGGAAAGAATTAAAACCTTCGCGTAAAAAATAGAGCATACAATGTCATAATTAAGGACGGCATAATCAAGGAGTTTTTACTCCCTTTCAAAAATCCTAGGGTCTCCTGCGGGTTGGAACCCGCGAGCTAGTGTATAAAAATATGTTATCCTAGCAACTACACCACAGATGACCCCTTATGCGTTACTTTGAGTCACGTCTAATATTCGGAAGAAAAAACAAAAACAAATTAAAATTAAAAAAATAAAATCTAGTGTACGCATACGGACTTTGAATCCAAACGCATTCAATCCTTTCAATGCAAAGTCCTTCCAACAATAGTTAAGACTCATTATGTCACCAACCATACCTTACACCACGACCTAAATATTCCATTTATTTTGGACATTATTCCATCGAATTCTTCAAATTCCATCAGAACTTTATCCATCACCCCAATCCGCTAGCTCAATCCCTATCCAGCTCCACACACCCTTACTAATCCCGTTGAAACGGCAGTGGCCCCGGGACCTCTTGTGAACATGTATATTAGAGTTCTAGCACTGGCCAGATTCTCCACTCAATGTGCTGTATGTTTGAGGATTGGATGACTTCTAGGCTTTGTAAATATTTTATTATTTCTTTATTGTATATTATTTTATAGTTTTTGTAGGTAAATATTGCATGAATTTTGTACTTGAGCATTATTATAAATGTCCTAATTGACAGGTTGTAATATAATTAAATAAAAAAGAATAAATAAGTGCACGCAGCATTGGACTTTCAGTTACCTCCGTAGTTAAAAAAATAAAATTAAGTATCTTTTCTGTCAGCCAATTTTGTGGAAAAAGTTGCTGTCACATCTCAGACATATACTGTTCTAAATTCTGAAACTTCATTATAAGTAGATATCATCGGGAGTCAGTCGTTTGAAAAATATTTTAATTTTACCGACGATTCGGCTCAAAACTCCGAGACTTAATGATTTACATGGCCCACTGATACGCTGATGATGGCTCGCACGTTTTAAGCCAAAACGTCGACAAAATTAAAATATTTTTCAAACAACTGACTCCCGACTATTACTTTCGCTTACCTATATATGAAATATATAGAAAGGGAAAGTATTGCGATCGTGAAATTTTTCGAATTCTTGTTTTTAACGAAAATACACGTTTTAGTGTCTCCTGAATCCAAATGAGTCCAGAAAAATTGTTATCTCTAACTGTATTTGAAAATTCTTTAATCGATTTGGGAGCGGCGTGGATAGAGCTCTAGTCTACTGTGCTCCGTGTACTGGGTTTGAATGCCGGGTATGGAGACCCTCCTGGGGCAGACCCAGCCTCCCCTACAAAGTGGGGGAATATGATATACAAATATGATTGGGGAAAAAACCTGACGGCTGAGCGTGATCTCGACTGAATCACCTCATTGCACTGCATTTAGCCTAGAAACAGTAAAAATCTCTATATGTACTGAGCCCAAGACTCTTCATGGGTTGTAATGGTACAGGGTTTTTTATTTTAATCGATTTAAAAAATGGAAGTAAGTGAAAGTTGTGTAATGCCTGCACCAGATTTTTTTTTCTAATTATGATAATTTCAACAGTCTACCATACATCCTTAATATAAAATTTCATTTTCTACACAGTTCTAAACAGAAACTTTCACACGCCTTTTTTGAGAGGCTTGATTGGACTCAACAACTAAAAAGTGAATTTCCAGTAAAAACTTTAATTTGAAAAATTTTCACAGTCTATAGATATAAATTTGTGACAGCCTTAATGTATTATTTTTTTTCAAGAATATTTTGAACACTACTATCAAAGTTTTCTATTCCAGTTGAAACAATGTCAGAAAGCTCATGTTTAATGTCGAAATTATATTTAAACAATTTTGAAGTGGATTTTAATATAATATGTATTCATTTTCGTTGGAAACATATGATTTAGATTAAATAATATAACTATATTAAATTATTATCAGTATAAGTTTATTCCCTGTTCGTCACATTACATTACTTTTTACGATTTTGTATACCAGATAATATTTTTTCTTAAACCTTTCACTTTCTTACGGTATATTATACGTCCATATTACTGTTCTTATTATTAAAAAACCAAAAATTACATAAAAAAATAGTTTTTCTCTTTTATCCTTTATTTGGTCATAAAATTCGTCCAACTTGTATATTTAGCTGTCCTTCGTCAATGTCATTAAGATGATATGGCTAATCTTTTGGAATGTACAAAAGTAAAGGTACTTTAGAGGAAGAAAATTTAAAATATCGGCACTTCAGCCTTGTCAGACTATTTCATTTAAAATGAAACCTACATGATATTAAAGCCCACTAAATTTTACATCGATTTAGGGTCTTTAATCAAAATCGTTGGAGGCGTTTTTGAGTAAATCATAAAATTGTCCAAAATGCATGGTATAAAGTTGCTCTTCTGATAAGCTGATTTTGATAAAAAAAAGTTGCTGTAACATCTCGTGCGTATAGTTGTCATATTTAATGAAATTTCATTTTCATAGGACTTTTCGTTTTCGCTGGGGACTTACCACCCACACAGAGACCTTTTTCGGGACTTATTTATTTGGACTCAGAAGACTCTAAAATGTGTATTTCCGTCAAAAACTGGAATTCGAAAATTTTCATGATCGCAATACTTTCCCTTACTATATATTTCATATATAGCTAAGTGAAAGTAAAAAAAATCAATGAGAGGTTACTGTTTAAAATTTGCTAAAATGGACATAGTGCTTGCTGAACATAATATTCTTCATTCCTTTATCAAAACAAGTCGTTGATAATATAGAATTGTGTCAAGTAGACAAAGCAATGCCTACGTTTTGTCCTATCATCAACTACATTCACCACTCGACAAGCTTTGATACAGAAATAACTTTAACTAAAGTTAATGTATATATAACTGATATAAAGTTGTATACGTCACTATAAAGCTATAGAAAAGCGAACTGACAGAACTGTAGAAGCCGGCTGTCACCGCTTCTCCTATCGCTAGTGGCTTGGAACTGAGAACTGTCCGTCCAATCGGGATCACAGATACATAATCTCCTTGGGTGACTTTCCTCCCAGGAAGGACAATAGTATATTTTCCTATTCCTGTTGGCCTGACTCAGTGGTCCTGTGCTGTGTGTAATATCCTGCACCGGGCGATAAGTGGTGTTTCATCCTCCTTCATCATCTTCGCGTAGTGTAAACCTTGACCGTTAGATTAGATAACATTTTTTTTTACGTGGAAGTCTTCTGCAGACGTCATTACAATCTTAGGTCTAGAGAGATAGCTCATTGCGAGACGTAAAAAAATAGTTGAGGAATATTATTGGGTTTTAGAATAAGTTAGTAGAGTTTTTAATATTTAAATTTAATCCTCTCTGCGTTTATAAAATCATGTTTTACTTAGTCAATAATGTTTACATATTCTAAAAATCTGGTGCGGGCAACACACAACTTTCACTTACCTCCGTTTCTAGAATCGATTTAAGAATTTTCAAATACAGTAAGAGATAAAAAATGAGTGAAACCATTAAAGGTTTAGTTCAATGGAATTTCTATAGAAACATGTATTTTATTTAAAAATCGATTATATTATTCATGTAGAGATTCGTACTGTTTCTATGCCGACGGCCGTGCAATGCGGTGATTCGGCTGAGTGTGATAGCCGCCAGGTTTTTCCCCATTTTTGGGTACCCACTTTATAGAGGTTGGGTGTGCCCCAGGAGGGTCTTCATACCTAATAAATAATATTCCGCCACAGACGGGATTCGAACCCAGAGCACCGTAGACTAGCGCTTTACCCACTAAACCACGCCGCTCCGGTTATTTGGACTTAAGGGACCCTAAAACGTGTATTTTCGTTGAAAACTGGAATTCGAAAATTTTCACGATCGCAATACTTTCTCTTACTATATATTCCATATAGGTAAGTGAAAGTAAAAAATCTGGTGCGGGCAACACACGACTTTCACTTACCTCGATTTTAAAAATTAATGAATGAATTTTCAAATACAGTTAGAGATAAAAAAAATACGTGAAACTATTAAGGAATTAATCAAATTGAATTTATATAGAAACATGTGTTTTATTAAAAAATCTATTATATTATTATCTAAAATAATCAGTTAGTTTTATCTTCTTCTCATTACTCTCTATTAACTTCTAAAAGCTTGTGTATGAGATGATATTTTTCTAAAATCTTTAGCTTTCCAACGGTATATCATACATATATATTACTGCTCTTATGTTCAAAAACGAAAAATTGCATTAAAAAAATATTTTTTCTGTTTTCTCCTTTAGTTGGGTATCGAATTTATTCAATTTATATATTTACCCGTTTTTCATCAGCGTTAACAAGATAATCTAGTTATTATTATTGAATCTACAAAATTAAAGGTACTTTAGGGTAAGAAAATTTAAAATATCGGCCTTTAAGCCCTGTCAGACCATTTTTATCTAAATAAAACCTACATGATATGAAAGAGCCCATTAAATTTTACATCGATATAGCGAGTTTAATCAAAATCGTCGGAACCGTTTTTGAGAAAATCGAAAAAAGGTGCAAAATGCAAGGTATAAAGTGCCTCTTCTGGTAAGCTCATTTTGATGAAAAAAGTTTTGTCACGTCTCGGGCGTATAGTTGTCTTAAATATGAAATTTCAGTTTCATAGGACTTACCGTTTCCGCCCGGGAGTTACCACACACACAGACCTTTTTGCGGTTATTGGACTCAGGGGACCCTAAAGCGTGTATTTCCGTTGAAAACTGGAATTCGAAAATTTTCACGATCGCAATACTTCCCTTAATATATATAGTAAGTGAAAGTAAAAAAGAAATATTTTTTTTGAAAATACCATTTTAAAAAATAAGTCAAATTTGATTAATTTCCTATAATGTGAAAAATATTAATAATTAGAAACATTAAAAAAATAAAATAAATAGAAATGAAAACAGAAATAATAAAAAAAATTATAATTGTCTCGAAATAATTGTTGCAAACACAATTTAAAATAAAAAGTAAAATTAGAAAAATTTCTTCCAGAGAAAAATACTAACATAAAAAAAAAAAGTTAAAAAAAGAAAGAAAAAAAAAAAGAACCTTCTGTTTTCGCCCAGGATCGAACTGGGGACCTTCTGCGTGTTAGGCAGATGTGATAACCGCTACACCACGAAAACTGGTTAGTGAAAGTAAAATTAAAACGGTTAATCGAGAAATCAGGATCAATATTTTTTATAAAAAAATTTTGGAAATGATAAAAATGAAATATGTATTAATTAGGATATATACGAATACAAAATATGGAGGTACAGGTTGTTTTTGTTTTGTTTTTTAGTTAAACTTACCACACATACACACATATTTTGGGGGATTTGCTCATTTCGACTCAGGGGACCCTAAGACGTGTATTTCCGTCGAAAACTCGAATTCTAAAATTTGTTCTTTACTCTTCATTTCATATATATGTAAGTAAAAGTGATACAAAATAAAATTTTATATATATATACATATATATACTAAGTGAGATGACACATAAAAGAGAAGACGATGTGATGGTTTGATAGGGCGTAGTGACCCGGTGGCACTTTGACCTTTAGCCTTACCCACGCCCAACTCAGGGCCCGTCCTTCCTTCCCTGCAGGGCTCTACTGTAGTCACTATCATCATCCTTTACTCTCTAATAAAGTTTATTATCCACAATTAAATATATTACTTTAAATATTTTTACTTTCACTTACCTATAGGTAATCCTAATATGATCCTCTTCTTTATTATATTATCTTCCTTATGTAGGACCGATATAGACCTAGACAAAACTGTAACTCGAAATGCACAAAATCAAAATTGGCTGCAGGTCTGTCACAACACTGCAATAAATATCAAGATATTTTTGATTTGGATAATATCTCGGTCCTACATAAGGAAGATAATATAAATAAGAGGAGGACCATTGAATCAATATACAGTGAGTGTCAAAAGTATTCGGAATTCACTACCATTCTGTAATTCACTTGCTTTTAACTTATTTTTTTATGTTTTATGGAGTTTTTAACCACTTCATAAATATAAAAGGAAGGCATAAGATAGCTAAAACCAAAAATTACGACTACAATCATTTTATTTTTAACGTTTTGAGCGTTCATTTACGAAAAAATTAGAAATATTGTATGTTAATGGTGTCAAAAGTATTCGGAATTACGTGATTTCCTAATTATATTAATGCAGTGATCATTAATAAACAATCAGTTGTTAAAACATTTTGTATAATTATACATTTAAGCCTAGTTGGAATTGATTTTTACTAATTAATTGATTGTTTGGTGTGGAATATTATCCCACACATTCGCTTATTGTTTCTTGAGGCCATTTTCATTTTGAACATAGTATTTCCTGATTTTATTTTTTAGTAGGACCCACAAATAATTAATTAAATTTGAAAGAAATAATCGAAGAGAGATTTCGAGAACTTTTTGATAATTTTGCAGCGATTAAATCTGAATAGATAACGTATATATGCCCAGAGTCATGGTTATGGTATGGTTATGGTATGTTAAACATTTAAGTTATACGTCATTTTTCTTCTACTTTTGATTTTGGCTTTTCATACTTATAAAATACACAAACCTATAAATAATTCTGTCCACAAAGAAAAACATACCTAACTATCACTGACCGCTCAAGGTGTTTTACAATGGCATACTAAATTCTTTATTTGGTTTCCTCGAAACCATAATTTTTTCATAAGAACCATGTATTTTATAGTATGGGAGTCATCTATGAACATTTTAATTAATCAACCTTCTCTAGAGAAAAAAAAAAAATTAAAACATTCAGCCTATTCTCTTATACCTCGCCTGCTGAAAGACGTTTTCAGTACCTCTTCTACCATGTTTTTTTTTCGTCATATTTTTTTAGAATGCGGCGTTGAAAGTTGAAGTTGAAACACTTATTGTGCATCTAGAAGTTCTGAAAAATTCAGAAATAAGCTAAGGTTTACTCATTTGAGGTATTGTTTTGTTATTAGATGAATAATCAGTCTTTTAGTTTTAACATTTAATATTTTATTGGATACTCACTTTTTTGGTTTTATATTTTATTATTATATTATCTACATTATAAGTAGCCATCCGCATATTCTTATCATTTTTTATTTCTCTTTTAAAAATGATTCGAAGCTGTTGTTCGATCGTTGCGTTTTTTTGTTAGTGCCTTATTTTAAAAAATTTTCGCTCCAAGGTTCAGTAACAGTTACATGAAAAAGAAGAATAGTTTAGAACATAAAATTATGTCGAAGATTAGTGAGAGTATGAACATTTGAAACCATTAAACAGTAGAATATTACGATTTCCGAATACTTTTGACACTAACTGATCTTGTAATTTAAATTATTAATTGGATATTTTTTAAAACAAAACAATTTTCGGTTATCTAGCAATTGATTTTGCTTTATAGGAATCTCTTTTAAAGATTTATTATTAAAAAAGAATGATACGAATTAATAGTTCTGAAAAATAGTTATTAAACGAAAAGAAATACGAATTCCGAATACTTTTGACACTCACTGTATATAACAAAAAATTTAGAAAAATCAGTTAGCCAGCAAACAGACGTAGACAACCTGAACACTTTTTATGCAAGTGCTATTGACAGAGTAAATATATAAATCCTTTGGCATCCCCACCACAAGTTTAGTCGCGCACGAGAACACCTATAAGGCGGCCGAAAACTGTTGAGTAAGCTAATGAAAATGTTTCTTTTCTTTTTGAATAAATGGATTTCGTTTTTTTAATTGATGATGAAATATAATATGATATTTTTGAGAACTGGTATTTTTGAAAAATGATACTTTAAAAAAATTATGACGACGCTGCTGATAAGCGGTGAAATGAATTGATATGTAACATGGATATGCATCGTAGGTAACGTATTTATTTAAAATAATTCATTATGTGTTGATATTAGATATTAAAAATGTATAAATGCAATAAAACTTTAATTGATTACAGAAGCTTGAAAATGGCCCTAGAAGCTGAAACGTTGCAATGTCTGGAAATTAAATAAACAAATTTAAAAAAATATATCCAAGACTTCTTTTGTAGAACGGCCTAATATTTATCGAATAAAAAAATACTACTTCGTTACATCACTACACTACTAAATACTATCTGGTTAATGCTATTCGGTAGAGAATTAAATTTCCTACAAGACGAAAAAAAATGAAATCGGTCCAGAAATAGCAGAGATATAGTGTTTTGAAATTATCTGTGGTGATGGGTAATTTTTCTTTTTAATTATTTATTGCTATTATTAAAAAAATATTTCATTACTAATTAATATCATGTCATAGTATTGATTTCAAAAGGCAGTAAGTAATGATGATTTTAGTTACTAAAACGTGATCACAAAATTCTTCAAAGAGAAAACAAACAATATACAGCGATAGTGTAGTTCTGTGAGTCAGCAATAAGCCAAAATGCTTTTAGGATGGGCACATCGCTATCTACTGACATAATCTCTCACGTGTCTTGGGCTTGTCCTTTTACGTACATAATTCGCATCTTCGTCTATAATATCGTATTAGACAAACTCCTTGGGCATGCCGTTCTTCGGAGAAGACGTAAAATGGTTGTCCCGAGCCTTTACGACGTAACGTCTCTTAAAAAAAAATCTTGTGCGGGCAACACCCGACTTTCACTTACCTCCATTTTAAAAATTAATGAAAGAATTTTCAAATACAGTTAGAGATAAAAATACGTGAAACTATTAAAGAATTAATTAAATTGAATTTCTATAGAAACATGTGTATTATTAAAAAATCTATTATATTATTATCTAAAATAATCAGTTTTATATGCTCTTCATCACTCTTTATTAACTTTTACAAGTTTGTGCATTAGATGATATTTATTCTAAAACCTTTAGCTTTCCAACGGTATATTATATGTGTATATGACCGTTGCTATGTTCAAAATAAAAAAAATGCATTAAAAGAATATGTTTTCAGTTTTCTCCTTTAGTTAGATATCGAATTCGTTCAACTTATATATTTATGTGTTTTTCATCAGCGTTAACAAGATAATATAGTTATTTTTATTGAATCTACAAAATTAGAGGTACTTTAGAGGAAGACAATTTAAAATATCGGCATTTAAGCCCTGTCAGATTAAAACCTACATGATATTAAAGCCCATTAAATTTTACATTGATATAGCGAGTTTAATCAAAATCGAGAAAACGAAAAAAAGTGCAAAAAGCATGGTATAAAGTGGATTTTCTGGTAAGCTCATTTTGATGAAAAATGTTTTGTAACATCTCAGGCGTATATTTGTATTAAATATGATATTTCAGTTTCATAGGACTTACCGTTTCCGCCCGGGAGTTACCACACACACACACACACACAGACCTTTTTGCGGTTACTTGGACTCAAGGGACCCTAAAACGGGTATTTCCGTTGAAAACTGGAATTCGAAAATTTTCACGATCGCAATACTTCCTCTTACTATATATAGTAAGTGAAAGTAAAAAATACGAAAGTCTTAATGTTCACATATGATAAAAAAAAATATTTGTTTAATACTTCATCAATCCCTTCTTTCCACGAACAGTTGATGATAGATAAATATATCGATGACCTTTTGTTTTTCCAAGTCTGTAGAAAACATTTACATGATTTTTTTTTTTTTTTCCAAGAGAAAAAACTTTATGCAACTGCTTGCTACTAGCTAGGTACACGGACTCCTCTACTAGACCACCCCTAGTTGATCTATATATATATATACCGCTCCACCCCTCAACGCTTTAACAATAGATCTTCTCGAGTCAAAGAATGGATATTTCTGGACCGACTCCACCATCGAGGTATCCGAGGCGTAAAAGGGTGGATTGCATCAGTTCTGATCTTGTATGTCAAGCATTATTACTACTATCTATTAGAAAAATCGTTTTCACTTCGAGTTGTTCTGTATAATGACGTATTGTAGGCTGTCAGTTTGATGTATTAGTTATTCTTATTATGGCCTAAAGGGGAGAGTTGAGTCACGATGTACGAGGGAAATAAAAACAAAATAATTGTTACGCGATCTTGAAACATCAGAAATTTGAATAATGGAAAGCATACGGTTGTAAATGAAGTGACATAAGTAGAAATGCAACAACCCGAGGCGGCGCCATAACCGGGCTTATCAGCTACTTAATGTCTCAACCGACTTTATGGTCTCCCAACAGATCATAATCAACTCTCATATTATTGATATATATATATATTATATATATATTATATATATATATATATATATATAATAAAAAAAAAAGCCTGTACCACTACAACCTATCAAGAGTTTTGGGCTCAGTACATGTACAGATTCGTACTGTTTCTAGGCGAACGGCCGTGCAATGAGGTGATTCGTCCAAGATCACGTTCAGCCACTAGGTTTTCTCTCCATTTTTGGGTATCCCCTTTATAGAGGCTGGGTGTGCCCCAAGAGGGTCTCCATACCCCAGGCTCGCTGAAATAACAGAATAAATAATGTTCCGCCACAGCCGGGATTCGAACCCAGGACTCGGAGCACAGTAGACTAGCGCTCTACCCACCAGACCACGCCGCTCCTTATATATATATACGAATAGGTCTCGAATTAAATACCGATAAGATGAAATATATGATTAGTAGCAGAAATGGTGGCGATCTTGATGATATTAGTATTTCAGGGCATACTTTTGAACACGTAGAGAAATTCAAGTATTTTGGTTCAATGATAACAAGAAAAAATGAAATCCAGGAAGAAATAAAGTCCCGGTTAAAGGTGGGAAATGCGTGTTATTATTCAGTTTCTGAATTAGTTAGCTCGCGGCTTCTGCCTAAAAACTTAAAGGTTAGAATTTATAAAACTATTATTCTTCCAACGGTTCTTTACGGATGTGAAACGTGGCCACTTACTTTGAAGGATGAACAACGGCTTAAGGTTTTCGAAAATAAGGTACTGCGTAAAATATTTGGTCCGTAGAGAGATAAGGCCACTGAGGAGTTTAGAAGGTTGCACAACGCGGAATTGCGGAGTTTATACTCTGTGAATATAATTGAGTTTATAGTATCGCGGAGACCCAAATGGGCGCGTAAAGTTGTTGGGCTCGAGAAAGTTGGTTTTCGCTGAACCGACTGGTTGGCGTCCGAAAGTTAGGCCAAAGCGTCGATGGGAGTAATGCGTTAAGGCTGATCTCGGGGGCTTGGGCTTGAACGGTGATCATTGGGCGAGTATGTGGAGGCGGTATTTGGTGGTATCGGCATCGAACCGTCTGGTTAGGTAGGCCTATTATTATTATATATATATATATATATATATATATATATATATATATATATATATATATATACACACACATATACATACACACATATATATGTATTTATTTGTATATTTGAACTAGTAAAATACTACTTTTTTTCCCTTTGCCAAAGTCGTTGGTCATTCGGCCATCCTCCATCTTGCTGTCAAGTATACATACAATTCTTTGTTTAAAAAGGCCTTTTGTCGTGTGACCACAAGACGTGTGTAAATGGTCTGTATCCATTCTTTTTGATCACACAATTCACACCTAGGATTCCTAAACCACACCACACCTACTAGCTTAAATTAAATTATTAAGTCCTGCAAAATTGGAAAATTAGTTTGTTCCTACTGTAGTGTCTTTCGATTAGCCACAGTATACCAAATAGTGACGTCCAATGAATAAACATTATGAATATTTGTATTCAATCATGATTATGTATTCTGTATAATAATGGATAAATTCCATCTCCAACACTGACGAGTTGTATGGTCTGTGGTAACAGCTGAAATGCAATTGCGACATGATGACCTTTTCCTTAAGATCTCACTGCGATATGGAGGAATTCATATCTTGCCCCGAGTATAACACCCAAGGCATAATACAACGTGATATGGCATTATCGCGGGAGGCCGATATAATGTTGAGGCATAAAATATTATAAATTAAATGAGTTATTAGTATTAATGTGTGGTATAATAATATAAAATTAAAAATTGTTGTTACTTCCGGGTGGGGAACAACAGGCACTGGGTAGTACCTAAGAAAAACACAATCAGATCCGGATCTTGCGATCGAGAATTGAGAAATAAAATTCAGGAAGAAAACAAAAGGTTTATGCAAAATTTGCTTCCTACCAGCAAGAAACGTTTCTTTAGGAGTTAGGCAAAAGATCTTTTACTATTAGTTAGCTTTGGTTCGGAAGTTGGGGACCATCCCAATAGATACAGGGGAATTTTGAAAAGGTTTGAACTGGAAAAGAATCAGTATCAAAGCACGGTGAGACTACGATTCTGGACTCTGGAAATTTTGCTCCAGCCAACGCTGGATTAGGCAATTCCAAACCAAATTCGATATTAGCGATGTGGCCTTTTTGATCACTTAATCTTGCACTATTTTTTCCTTTTTGTAAAAAAGAATACAAAATTACCTCTTCTAACATCCGCATCCCCTCGTCTTTCCCCACGTAATTTGAGGTATTATTTTTCAAGATACTTACGATTCTAATAACGAATAGAAAAAAAAATCTTCAGTCCGCTGTAGGAATTTATGAATAACAAAAACAGAAAGAAAAAAAAATGAAATTTATTGCTTTATTGCTTGAAAAGAATTTTCAAAAAGTGTAGGAAATAAAAATGAGTGAAACCATTAAAGAATTAGTTAAATTGAATTTCTATAGAAACATGTGTTTTATTAAAAAATCTATTATATTATTATGTAAAACAATCACTTAGTTTTTTTCGGCTTTTTATCACTCTCTATTAACTTTAACAAGCTTTTTTTAATCCATTCTAAAAACGGAGGTAAGTGAAAGTCGTGTGTTGCCCGCACCAGATTTATTCATTTAACGTCACTTTATGCTGCTGTGGCAAATCAGACGATGCTTCAGTGGGATTCCTAAATTTTTCCATTCAAGATTAATTGAAATAGGAATCTTTAACTAGTACCTGACTTTGCTCGGGACCGCCATGTTAGGTCTCCTTCGAAAAAAGGCATAACTAAGGATTTTTACACCTTTCATATAATTCCGGAGTTTGAACCAGTGACTTTTGTTGTAAAAGACAGTTTTTTCTACCACTACTCCACAGAATAGCATTTGATATAATTCTTATTAATTACTTGTAAATATTAAAACATTTCCTGGAGTTCATTAATCCAGAGAGCATTGTACGTACTATGCAATGCAGGGTCACAAACTACAAAGGCGGTTACATAACATCTGTTGCTGCTAAGTTTGTGCAAGGGGTGTCAGGTATATTTATAGTTCTCGCTCGAAATAGCGCCATTAACCATTTATCTCGAGCTATCTTTAAGTTCTAAAAGTCTCATTAAAGGTCTGTTTAGTTGTTTTGAAACCTCAGGGTAACTGATTTAGGAGATCATGGCAACCTTCGTGCCAAGATGTTGTAATGAAACTCATAACAAGATGAAAGAGATATATAAGAATAACAAAATAAAAGGGAGAAGACAAATGTTTAAAAAAAAACAAAAAAAACATATTGGGTTGTTTCACATGAAATGTCCATTTTTATAGGATTTTGCAGGTCCCTTTGGTTTCTTCCGAACGTTTACATATTTAAAGTAAACAGTTACTAATCCTCTACCTTTGTATTATAAACATTAGCATCCCAATCAATTACCCACATTTTAGTATACCTCCAAATATGAACATGGAAACACGCGATTTTCGAGTAATATTTTTTTACGAGTTTAAACTTGGCCATTCAGCAGCTGAGGCCGCTAGAAATATTTGCAAGGCGTTTGGGGAAGGGAGTGTTAATGAACGGACCAATAGCCGTTGGTTTGCTGTTTTCAGCTGGGGATACCGACTTGAAAAACTTGCCCCGAGGAAGACATACGTCCGTAATAGACAACGATGTCCTCAAAAAGTAGGAGGAAACCCCTACCAAACAGTTAAAGTGTATCTACCGTTTCCAGTCATTTAAAGTGTATTGGGAAAGTAAAAAAGCTCGATACCTGGGTACCTCATAATCTCACTGAGCGGCATGTTTCAAAACATACCGTGCAAAAATTGAAAGAACTGGGCTACGATGTTGTTCTGCACACGCCATATTTTCTTCGTCAAAGTTTTTGAAAATGATGATCAAGTGAATAGTGCGTTTTCAGATTTTGTTTCACTTCAAAGCTCAGAGTTTTTCAGTTCGGGGATAAAAAAGTTGGTGTCATGTTGGGAATAATGTGTAGAACAAAAAGGTAAATACTTCGAATAAAATTATCTTGTTTTCATATCGTAGTTTTAATAAAAATCCTTTACCTTGAAAACGGACATTTCATGTGATGTGACACAATTTGAGTTGAGTGAACTTAATTTATTGTGCTAACGTTTTGGCCTAAATATTAGGCCTTCTTCAGAACTTTGGAAAACAGAAGATATAACTATCAGATTTTAAAACAATATATATAAAGGGAAAAAATGTATAGTAATTTATAAGACAGTATAAAGAGACATAATGTATAGTAAAAAATAAGAGTGTAATAGGCAAAGAATATATGTTTAATAAAACATTAAACTAATGATTATTATAAAATGTACATTTATAATTTGTTTTTAATCTTCAATTTTTTTATTCACACCTGTCAATGAATGTTGAAAGCAGTGAATTTGATGAAGGAATGATAGTCTGGCGTGGTAGGCATGATGGAGAGAAAATATAATTTTTAAAATAATAAAAAAAAAATTTTTCTTGTTCATTTAACGTCATTTTTATGCTATTTTGGCTAATCAGACGATACAACAGTGGGAGTCCTAAATTTTGCCTATCCAGGTTTAATTTGGATAGCAATTTTTAACGAGTACCTGACATCGCACAGGCTCTGGGCCATCATTATACGTATCCTCCAAAATTATGTATAGTAATGTAATAGGTAAAGATAAAGGTTTAGAATTTTTAGTAAAGATAAAAATTAAACTGATAATTTTAAGACAATGTTCATTTATAATTTTTTTTTTTAATTATATCATTTAACTTCACTTTTATATTACCATGGCTAATCGGACCATGCTAAATATTGCCTATCCAAGTTTTCTTAACATAGGGATTCTTAACGAGTACCTGGCATCGCAATGGCTTGCAACTACTATTTTACGTCCAATCCGAATGACGGCGTAACCTAGGATTTTTCTCTAACTTGGTAATTCATAAAACGTCACTTTTCGCTACTGTGGCTTGTCGGACGATGCCTCTAAATCTTACCTATCCAGATTAATTCAGAATAGGGATCTTTAACGAGTACTTGACCACGCCCAAGCTCATGACCATTTTACATTCCCTCACTTTTTAAAAAACCCTTGGACCCTCTGCCCGGTTTGAACCCACGAACTTGGGCGTAGAAGGTTGTTATGTTAGCTTTCACACCACATGTGACTCATCAGCATTGCTTTTATAGATACAGATAATCTTCATATGATGTTGCATATTGCTCTAAGTGTTGCTTTGTATATCGTGTTTTCAAAGACGAAATCGTGCTGTTGACTAAAATAGGTGTTGGTGTATTAGCTTAAAGGTTATCGAATAGAGCCGCCACCTGTGTCATGTTATGCAATTGAGGTCAGAACCTCATGACCTCACTGCTTCTCAGACCTGTACTTATTCGTTCGAATTATTTTTTAAACATTAGTTAAACCTTTTTAAACTTCACGAATCTTTTAATATTTATCATATTACTACTCATCTCCATTATATTATTTAGTTTGTTGTATAATAAATATTGGTCATAAATAGGAGACCTACCTATGACACCTACTTGTGTGTGTGTGTGTGTGTGTGTGTGTGTGTAACTCCAGGGCGAAAACGATAAGTCCTATAAAACTGAAATTCCATATTTAAGACAACTTTACGTCCAAGATGTTACAGAAACTTTTTCATCAAAATCAGCTGACCGGAAGATGTACTTGATACCAGACATTTTGCACCTTTTAATGTTTTTCTCAAAAAAGGCTCTAACGATTTTGATTAAACTCTATACATCGATGTAAAATTTGATAGGCTTTAATATGATGTAGGTTTATTTCTGATCGGAATAGTCTGCGAAATGCGATATTTTAAATTTTTTTCTTTAAAGTACCTTCAATTTTGTTGATTCTATAAAAATAACTATATTATCTTGTTATCACTGATGAAAAACACATAAATATATAAATTGAATGAATTCGATACCCAACTAAAGGAAAAAAACATTTTTTTAGTGCAATATTTCGTTTTTAAGGATAAGAACAGTAATATAGATGTGTAATATTCCGTTGGAAAGCTAAATATTTTAGAAAAAATATTATCTTACACACAAGCTTGTAAAAGTTAATAGAGAGTGAAGATAAGCCGATAAAACAAACTGAATTTCATAGATAATAATATTATAGATTATTTAATAAAACACGTGTTTCTATTAACATTCAATATAAATAATTTTTTTTTCACTTAATATTTTATTTACATCTGTTAAAAAAATTACAATCAGCAAATGTGCTTAAATCTAAGTAAACATGGCGTGGTCAGGCATGAGGGAGACAGCACCCAGTGGTGCATCCTCCTCACAATAAGCAGAACTATATTTTTAGGTCAGGAGGTCCCTCATCAAACTCCTTTTCAGCCTACGCCGAGTTATGGATGGTAAGTCAGTTGTAGCCATGTTTTGCACAACTTTGTTTATGTGTCCATTTAGTTTGTCGTGAAATCGTTTGTAAGTCGATCGAATGTGGTTTGTTATAGTAGGAATACGTAAGTCAGTATGAAGGGTATCGTTTGAAACATATAGTGGTGAGTTTGTTGCCAGTCTTAAAAATTGCGATTGAAATGTTTGTATTTTTCGTATGTGTGTCTTTTAGCAGGTCCGTATATTTGGCAAGCGTAAGTCCATATTGGTTTTAATAAATAAGTGTATACGTTATGTTTCTGTCTGATGGGTAATTTAGAATGTCTATAAAGTATCGAATACAATAGTCTCAGTCGAAAATTTAGAGTTTTACGTTTAGTCTTGACGTGTAGGCCCCATGTCAACCTTTTGTCAAAAATAAGTCCTAAGTACGTTACTGTGTTTGATTGTGGTATCTGGTGATTGTCTATGTAAACTGAAGGGCAGGTTCCATGTCTAAGTGTAAATGTAACATGTAGTGATTTGTCGTGGTTAATCTTTGATTTCCAATGTAAATAATTCTTTAACAATTTATTTTCGTTTCTAAATTTGTTTAAAAATTCCATAATTGATATAAATAACGGAGGTAAGTGAAAGTCGTGTGTTGCGCGCACCAGATTTTTATATTACTAGCTGCAACTTCGCTATCGGCCAATCAGCTAATCTTTTAATTATTTTTGTGTAAAATGAATAAAGTTATTATTTAGAGTCAAATTCTTATTTTATTCTGTAAATATTGCAACGATATTCCTGTAGAAGGAAGGCATCCATAATAGCTCAATACCTGTTAGCTTTTTAAACATTTTATGTTAACTGATTTAACACATCATATTATTATATATAAAATAATTCAATATTATTTTGATATAAAACAGAACTCGTTTCAGTTAGACTACTGTCGAAACCTATACTAGGTTAGATTGACATCAACCAGAACCTTGAGCAAGACTACCACAGTCACTGACGGAGGGTAACATATCGGAGACGAGAAAAAAAAAACTCAATCCTGGATGCTATACAGACTGTATTAATTTCCATAATGACATTTACGTAACGTATAATAGACCGATAAAATAATAATAAACACTTCATATCTTCCGGGACAAGTACGAATAATAAGAGACAAAATGTGGGCCTCGAACAACACAAAACTTTCACTTAACTCTTTTGATAAATTCAATTTAAGTATTTTCGAATACAGTTAGAGGTGAAAATAAGTGAAACTAATAAAAAATTGATTACTTTGAATTTCTGTAGGAACATGTGTGTTATTAAATATTCTATTATGTTAATATCTAAAATAATCAGTTGGTTTTATCAGCTTTTCATCGCTCTCCATTTACATTTATGATATTGTGTATAAAATAATATTTTTCTTAAAAGCTTAAGCTTTCCAACAGTATATTATCATATTGTCAAACTATTTAAATTAAAATGAAACCTACGCGATATTAAAGTCTAATAAATTTTACATAGATATAGGGAGTGTAATTAAAATCGTTATAGCCGTTTTCGAGAAAATCGTAAAAAAAGCTCAAAATGCATAGTATAAAGTAGATATTTCGGTCAGCCAATTTTGAAGAAAAAGTTGCTGTAACATCTCGGCCGTATAGTTGTCTTAAATGTGAAATTTCAGTTTCGTGCGACTTTAGGTTTTAACGCTAGACTTACCACACACAGACATTTTTCCGGGAGTTGGTTATTTGGGCTCAGAGAGCCCTAAAACGTGTATTTCTGTTGAAAAATGGAATTCCAAAATTTTCACGATCGCAATTCTTTCCCTTACAATATATTTCATAAGCAGGTAAGTGAATGGAAAAAAAAAATTAAAAAAATAAATAAATAAAAATAAAAAACATAATCCAACGGCCAGGCAATAAAGTTATTGGACCGAGATCACACTCAGGTTTTCCCCCATTTTTGGCTACCCACTTTATGAGGCCGGGTCTATACCATGGCGGTAGATGGTAAAGTACGGGGTAGAAAAAATAATATTCTGCCGCTGCCGGGATTCGATCTCAGGACCCAAAGAATAGTAGACTAGTGCTCTTACCACTATACAAACACGCCGCTCCCAATGGATATAAGAGGGAAATTAATTCCATTCCGAGAAAGATATAAAAATTTAGAAAAAAAAAAAAAAAAAAAAAAAAGATATTAACAAAGGAAAGTATATAAAGTCAGTAACATTATAATTAACCTCATTCCAAAGAACGAGCTGAATAAAAGTGGAGGCAATCCACACCGATCGTTCAAGAACTTCATATTTCTTTAAAAAAATCAATTCAAATACCAATTTTCAACTCTCTACCTTTTAAGAGGTCGCTAAATATTAAAAAGCATTTAAAAATCCATAAAACGTTAACCAAAATTCTATCCCACTTCAATGGCATTGTTTTGTCTACAAAACAACGTAGTTCTAAAACCTAAAGGTGTTTAAGAAGTGTGTTAATAGACCATGAAGTAAATAACAATAAAAGTTTTATTGCCTATTAAATGTTGAAACCGTCGTTGCGGAATCAATCTTGGAATATATATTTAATATGATTTCTTTTTTTGTGTCCTTTTGGAAAGGAGTTAATGATTATGTGAAGAAATGGACATTAATTGAGTATTTAATAACAATTGCTATTTATTTGCTATTTACTGTATTTATTTATTATTAATAATTAACGTTTAGTATAATAATTAAGTGGTTTTAATATTTATTATATAATCATGTTAATTATTCTTTTATGAACTAATTGAGACGTGATTTCCAAAAGGGTACTAATCCATTTAGGAAATTTTACAGAAGCGCGAAAACTCTTATACTACATTATTAACTAGCTAATTCGGGTTTTTTGCCTTAAAATTTAGAATATTTTTACTATAATAATAAAATCATATTAATTTATGAAATGATTTTTTTTTTTAATGATTTGGCCCGAAATAAATGCGTAATAAGTACTTTTAGAAAATGACCGCATTTCTAAATATTTTTTTAAGGACTTGAGAATTCATTTAATAACATCAAATAGAATATTTAGATAAAACTATATGATGAGAATACAAATATGATAAAAAATCAATTTCGTAAAAAATGTCCTTTAGTACCTTTTGGAAATCAACGTCTCAATTATGAATTCATAATATGTCGAGTGACGTCTTTCAACGTTGTTTGTAAATACAATCACGTTTATATTTGAAGTTGGCCTGTATAGGATTATAACCTATCCAAAATATTAAATAAAACCTAGCAATGACCATATAAAATACTTTTTATGCGAACCTCTTATAATAATTTTATATAATAGGTATGGCGATATAAAAAATATAATACTACTTTTATTATTATATATTGATATTTATATACTTTTTTTTTCTTCATTTACAAAATTTGCAATACCATATAATTTGCAAAATTTCACTTAATATTATATTTTCATGAAATAATAGTGAGTATAACAAAAATGGACGTTGATTTATCATAGATGACTATAACCTTATCTGAGAAAATATTGTTGTTATTAAAATAAACTAATTATTTAGAATTCCAGAGTATTAAAAAAAAAAATTATATTAATTAATGTGCATATTTCTAGGAATGTGTACTTTTTTTTAATAATATAAAATATATAATTATTATTATCTAACAATAAGTACAGATCACAGAGATAAGACACTGTGACTGCAGTGGCTGTGAGTGGACTGCAGCGCTACCTAGGAGGTAACTGCTGGAACTTGATCTGCTTTAGATCTGATTTGAAATTCATTTTATTTTATGTTTTCTCACCTTATTAATCAAGTTATTTATTATTAATTAAAAAAAATTCATATGAGGGTACAAAAAAAAAATCAAATCAGTACAGTTCAACATATATAACCAGGTAATTTTAAAATATTTATTTATTTCTTTAACTAATTCCTATGTAACATTGTTAATTATTGCTTTTAATGCCTCCTTTTGATTTTAAATTTGTTGTTTAATAGTTTTAAAATTTCTTATCAATGAATACCTAATTATAATATTTTTTCATAACGTTTTAAACCGTTCACTTCACTATAGTATTTTTTAATATATGGAAATTGGTTATTTTACTTTGTAGACTTCTGAAGATGGGAGAAGATCCCGAAACGTCATGTTGATGATGTAAAAAAAATTTGAGTCTTTATGGAAGATGTTATTCAGCCCGAATATCAACCTTAAAAATCAGTACTTATAAAATATATATTTATTCAATTAAAGAAAATGCTCCTTCAGTATTTTACTATCATTAAAAAAAGAAAAGTTACTGCTTAACCTGGGTTTGTGTGTGATTGTAAATAGATACAAGTTAAGCTGTAGGTTTTATTTTTTTAATGAAAATAAAAATACGGAAGGGGATTTTGCTTTAATGGAATAAATTTAATTGAATTTTCTTTTAGTAATTTACTAAGTATTGAAATTTGTATTTTCTTTTTTTTTTTATTATGTACCCTCATATGATTTTTTTATTTATTAGTAATTTCGTACTTTATACCCTTCTTATAAAGCCAAAGAACTAAAATATACCAAGGACCGATTCATTATAATGTTTTTAAAAAGTATATTTATTAAAATTGACTGCTTTATTAAAATAAATTCATTCACTTAATGTGAAGAAATGCTTATAAATAAAATGTTTTATGAATCAGATAGGGATCCACCTGTGGGTAGGAGGAAGAAGGAGTCAAATTAAAATATTCCAACATTTATTAAATACCTATTAAGAAATGAAAAATAAAAACCTATAGCCCTCCGACAAACGAAATTCGTGGGTTCGGTACGTATACGAGGCATGTTTTTTAATTAAGTGCCGTTTTGGAATTAAAAAAAGACTTGCAAAGATATCGCAATAATTTTATTTTTACATGAGAGTTCGTACCTTTATCTACTTTTCTACATAATTTCCATGAATTTTAAGGCACTTGTCATAACGCGGCACCAGTTTTTTAATACCCTCCTCAAAAAATTCTACCGCCTGACTTGACTAAAGATAATGTACAAAGAATTACATGAAATTAGAAACATTGAAATATGGAGTAGAGTGGAGATACATGCCGTATTGTTGGCGAGTGGAAACTAGGTACCATTTGGTAGAATGGAATGTAGATAGGTAGATAGGAAAGTACGTACGAAAGGTAGATAGAATGGAAATAGATTTTTTTTATTGGTCAATAATCATCCTCTTATAAGCCCTCTCTATTTATTAGTATATAATTTATTTATGTACCTCATTTTTTTTTTATATTGACCCCATCAAAGTTTCAAATAATATAATCTTGAAAACTATTAATTTTTCCTCTATTGACCCATTCTAACCTTGTTAAAAAAAAGCTTAATTACTATTAATTGTATTATTCATGACCGCACCAATTCTATAATATTATTATAATAAATATATAACTATAATATATATATCATATATTACCATATATATAATATTATTTATATTATTTTCCTTTTCAAAATTCCTTATCATTAAATTCAACTCAAATTAGTTTAAATAATTCAAGAATATCGGCAGAATTCCTAATGAATCCAGCTTTTATGATGACGTTGCAAGTTGTTTGGACTATTGGAGCTTCCCCTCAGCGGGAACCGAACCCAGTCCTATTGTTGTTCCAACCGTTGATCCGTGACTCTATTCCATCCTCTTATTGGTTTCCATTTCCTGCCCACTGTTGTACTCTGTATAGTACCTTTCGCAGGTAATAGCTGCTGGAATAATCAGTTCGTCCGAAGCGGACTCGTTACTGTTCCCACACGCACCTAAGACGTCATTCCTAATACGTCAGTTGCCGTTTCGCTGTGCTAATTCGTCGGAGATCAAAAGCACCCGCCGTGTGAGATACTTTTTTTCTTTTGCTGGCACCGTCTGTTTAACCTACTAACTTGAGGCGATCGCTCCAAATGGCTTTGAATTAGAGTCGATTGACGATCGCTCCGCTCCATAATTCAGAACGTTAAAAAAATAATTACTTTACTTTACTTTATAGGCGTTCCATCAAGGGTTGTCTCCACCAGTCAGTGCAGAGTTCCAAGCGCTTCGGTCCAACCAATCATCTTCTTGCAGGCCTCGGCCAGCCATTTCTTCTTGGACTCCTTCAATCCACCTGCTTCTGGGTCGTCCACGCCCTCTCCTTCCTGGTGGAACCCAATCCAGGATTCTAGTGGGCCAACATTCCTCATTCATTCTTTTAATATGTCCATACCATCTTAGGCGGCGTGCCCCGATCCTTTCATTCACCGATGTACCCACCTCCATCCTCTGGCGAATAACTTCATTTCTAACCTTGTCCAGCCTGGTGACCCGTATACACCTTCTCCAGAAATCCATCTCCACCGCTTGCACCCTCGAATACAAACGGGAGTTCATTGTCCATGTTTCTGAAGCGTATGTCAGGATAGACTCAACTATGGCTGAGAAAATTCGGCGTTTGTTCTCGGAAGATATCTCCGTATTCCAAAGGACTGGATGTAACATTCGGGTAGCCTTACGGGCCTGTTCCACCTTCTTTCTCACGTCATGCTCAGACGACCCGGCAGCATCCAAATAAGATCCAAGATATTTGAAAACGTCCACCTTTTTACAAGTTTCGCTGTCTACCCTAAGCGCACCAGTGTCATTATCGCCAATGGCCATGTACTCGGTCTTCTCGAAGTTAATTTTTAAGCCCGCCGCTTCATAGCAGGACTTCAGTGAGAGTATCATCATTTCGAGATAGACTTTCCGCCTCGCAAAAACGACCTGGTCATCCGCAAAAAACAAAGATATCAGCTGCTCGTCGTCAATGAACGGTCCAACATCCCCACATTGCTCGTACCATGGCTTCACCGATTCATGCAGGTATATCTTAAAAAGAGTAGGTGACATACTACACCCCTGCTTTAATCCCTTGGTACCATGAAAAGGGTTAGAGAGATGGTTCCCACATCTTATCTGATATACATCATTGCTGTACAAGTGCCTCACAGCCTTTATCAATGACCCAATCAAAAAAAATAATAATAATAAAAAAAAATAAATAAAGTTGTTTTAAATATGTAATTTCAGTTTCTTACGACATCGTTTTTATGCTAGACTTACCACACAGACCTTTTTTCGGGACTTGGTTATTTGGACCCTAAAAGGTATATTTCCGATTAAAACTGGAATACGAAAATTTTCACGATCGCAATACTTTCCCTTACTATATATTTCAAATATAGGTAAGTGAAAGTTTAAACTTGATTTTTTTGTTACTCTTCGACGTTATACTTATGTTCTTGTTCGGTTAGATTTTAAACATGTTGATTCTTAACTATGGGATTTGGGAGTCGCCTGAGGCGTGGTGGCTTTTATAATAGTTTTCGATGCCCAAGGTCGCGGGTTCAAATCCGGCAGATTTTCCTAGAATTTTTTAAGGGGAATGAACAAATTTCTGGTTATGAAGACGAAATGATACGGTTGTCCTAAGCTCGTGATATGTCAGGTACTCGTTATAGATCCCTCCCTAATTAAACCTGAATAGGCAAAATTTAGGACTTATGACGTTAAATTATTAAACAATAATAATAATAATAAATAATTTTTTATTGCTTTTGAGATTTACATCTTTTAGCAAGAGGTTCGGCCTCTATTTCATTTAGACAAAATCATTTTTTACATTTAGTAAGGAAATATTATAAATATTGAAATAAGAGTTGAGCTAACTACTTTAGAAACGACATTACAAGAAAAAATAAATAACAATTAACAAAATAACTAAGAATACAAATATTGATTAAATAATGAACAAAGACACTTTAAATAAAAAATAATAATAATAAACTCAAGAAAACCGAACAAAAAAAGTTTTAAATAATACGTATCTTGATAACAATTTTATATGAACAAAATGTAATGACATAACAAATGCACATAAATTTTGTACTAGTCATTTGTAACAAAACTTCTTATCTTTAAAGCTTCGATTGAAAATAAAAATAAATCGTTCAACTTCTTATAGTTGGTAATCGTTAATAAGTCTTCTTTAAAATTAAAATTAAAATTTTTTATAACATACTTAAATAAATAGAACCTTCTGACTGGATCTAAAACTGGACACGATATTAGAAAATGTTGAATATTATCATAACCATCGATATTACATAGAGGGCAAGTCATGTTGGGTTCAAATTTATAATATAATCCATTCACGATTATCCTCTGTGATTTCTCGTCTGCCAGTCTTAGTTGAGCGAATAACCTTATTTTGTTTATATTGCATCTAAGATTTAAATATTCTTCTCCGAGTTGGAAGTTGGTTATGTGGCGATATATTTTACTGAAAGAGAAATTTTTAATAGCTTCTATATCCCTGGAATATAAATGATTATCCATTTTCTCAAACAGTTACAAGAGTTAAAAAGTGGAAATTATTAAACAAACAAACTATATAATTTATAATGGACAAAACTATTTAGCTGTTCGACATTACTCCATAGGATATTGGCAGGTTCTTACAAAATCAGATCGTAAAATCTCTCAGACATTTGGGTTTCAAACATCATTTACATTCTTATATATGGAATACTTTGAGATATCTTGAGAACAACTTATCATTGTTATCAGTAATACTATTTATGTTGTAAAACTTAATTATAGAAATATAATTAAGTTTGGGTAATCGGAAGTTATCTACTTAAAATAAAAATTTAAATGTATTTTATTTAATTTTAACCTTAAAAATATCAATGTTTCTTGTAATTAATATATTATTTTCTTTGTTCCAGGTGAGTTCAGTATACTGTTGAATTTCATGGCAAACTGTATGCAAGTATTTATTGTAAATCTAATTGTTTATCCTGTATTAATTTATAGTCCATTTATTTTCACATTTGCTCAGAATTTTTATTGAGTTTTTGAGTTGTCTTATTTTATAAGTTTGCCATGGTAGCACCCTACCTTAATTGTATTACTATAATTATAAACGGTGATATTATTTAATAGATTAAAACTTGTATATATAAAAATATTGAAATAAACTGTTAAAATTTATAAAATATTTAAATATTCTTTATCAAAGAGCGATATTTTAAGTTAGAATAGTGTCATATTATTTCCTGCTTGGAAAATATAACAAAACATTATATTTTAATGATACAAAAAAAAACTGTAAATTATTACTTAATGGTTTATTTTTTCCAAACTATACATGAGTATATCTATTTATAGGCAATTAACTAATATGAAAAAAAAAAAAATTATCAAAGAAAAATGGCCTATCACCACTGTTTTTTTTTGTTTTTGTTTTTTTTTGTTTTGAAGGTAATTTAATTCTCTATCGAGTAGCAACTAACAACAGAAATTGGTAATGAATGATTTATTTATTTTTTTGGAAATTGGTTTTTGTTAAAAAAAAATTGGTATTAATTTATTTATTATTCGTACGGAGAATAAACAAATATTTTAAAATTCTTTATTCGGATTCTAACTTAAGCCCTTAAATTTTGAGGGGGAGGGGAAAGTATTTTTTAAAAATAATATTATTAATATATTATTATTAACGTATAAATTGGAAAGATTTATTTTATTTATTTATTTTTTTTTTCGCGGTGTCCTGATCCTAAAACTTAGTTTATATTTTTTCTCCATGATAAAAAATAACGGAGTTATCGGCGTATTTAAGGGTAAAATGTTTTACCGCCTCTTATCTCAGAAGCTGTTTCAATTATTTTAACATATTGCTTATAGGACTTACAGTAAATTTAATGGTCTTCAAAATTGCTAACCACGATGTATTTCATAAAATTGCATTGGAATCTAGTTATTTAGGAATAACTGAAAAAAAGTGCTTTTCTTAAAAAAATTTTTGATAGCGGAAAAACGCAAAAGATCTACGAGTGTGAAAACTTATGTTTTTTTTCAACAGGGATCATACTCAGAGTCTGATTATTCGAGTGACATTCAGACATTTGTTTTGAGTGTTTGCCAATTTATATCTCCGTGCAGCTTCACTCCCATGCTTAGCTTTCTCTGATTCCTCCGTCACATATTTTGGCTTTGTCTCTCCTATTTTACGGTCTATCATATATAATTTTGGAAATGAAGTTTAAAAAAAAAAAAGATTGCCTTCAAACATATTCCCGATATATCTGTGAGATAGGATACCTTGTAGGATAAGACGGTACAATAATGGAGAGAGTTGACCCGAAGTGAGAAGTAAATTATATGCTGACCATTGTTCTGAGTCCTTGAGGCCCAATCATAGATTCCAAGCGTTCCTTTGGTCGGCCCTAGCGGAATATCTAACATGGAGTATGTGTCTATATCCAGTCTCATTCTGTATTCCTATTGGCTATTCCACCATGTCAGCCCTGGCCTAATTAATAATATCGAAAAGAACTTTATCCAAAAATTATTTCGGTCATAATTTAGTTATGGTCGGGATATCGCCCTTGACTAAGGTGTCATTATCTAATAGAATGTCTCTCAACGTTTTATATAAAATGCGGAATTTTTCAAAAAGTTTGTATAGGAAAAGTCCTGTACCACTACAACCCATTAAGAGTTTTGGGCTCAGTACATGTAGAGATTCGTACTGTTTCTAGGCCAACGGCCGTGCAATGAGGTGATTCGGCTGAGATAACGCTCAGCCGCCAGGTTTTTTTCCCTATTTTTGGGTACCCTCTTGATTGAGGTTGGGTGTGCCTCAGGAGGGTGTCCATATCCCAGGATCACCCACCGGCTGAAATAACAGATTAAATAATATTCCGTCACAGCCGGGATTCGAACCCGGGAACCGGAGCATATTAGACTAGCGGTATAGGAAAAGTATCAGTTTTAAAGCATAGCGTAGACCAATAATCTCGAATGTACATATTACAGGGTGTTTCATAATTTCACGGCACTATTTTATAAGGGTGTGTGTTTATCCCGTGTGTGAACCCCAGGGCAATTTCTAAAACGATATAGGCTATTTCCTAACCTATTTGAATGATTTTTTTTTTCGTTTTGCAGACAATTTAATTCTCTATGAAATAGCTCTAACAACTAAAAATGTTGGTATTTATCTTTAAATATAACTGAGTTAAGGGTGTATATATACAGGTGAAATTTCAATTTGTTTTATAATTAGTAGCGGTGTACTGATTCTAAAACTCTTAAAATGTTTTCTCCATCTTCGTAAATAACGAAGTGACAAGCTTATATACGTATATATATATATATATATATATATATATATATATATATATATATATATATATATAAGAGAGAGAGAGAGAGAGAGAGAGAGAGAGAGAGAGAGAGACAAGATTTAATTTTTTTTTATTTCATTCGTCGCGATGTTCTCATCCTAAAACTCAATACGATTTTTTTCTTATCTTTAAAAATAACTAAGTTATTGAATTGAATCGGCTACCATTTTAAAACTAATCTGCCGATATCAACGTCTAGGAATTAGGATTATCGTTTGATGAATGCCCTGGTATTTTTGTGGCAAATTTAAAAATCTGGTGCGGGCAACACACGACTTTCACTTACCTCCGTTTTTAGAATCAATTAAAGAATTTTCAAATACAGTAAAAGATAAAAATGAGTGAAACCATTAAATAATTAGTTAAATGGAATTTCTACATGTGTTTTATTAAAAAAATCTATTATATTATTATCTAAAATAATCACTTAGATTTATCTGCTTTTCATCACTCTCTATTAACTTTAACAAGTTTGGGCATTAGATAATATTTTATCTAAAATCTTTAGCTTTCCAACGGTATATTATACATGTATATTACTGTTGCTATGTTCAACATAAAAAAATTGCATTAAAAAGATATTTTTTCAGTTTTCTCCTTTCATTAGATATCGAATTCGTTCAAATTATATATTTACCTGTTTTTTATCAGTGGTAACAAGGTAATTTCTTTATTTTAATGGAATCTACAAAATTATAGGTGCTTTAGGGGAAGAAAATTTAAAATATCGGCATTTAAGCCGTTTCAGACCAATTTAATCAGAATGAAACCTACATGACGATTAAGCCAATTTAATTTTACATCGATATAGAGAGTTTAATCAAAATCGTCGGAACCGTTACCGACAAAATCGAATTAAGGTGCAAAATGCATGGTATGAAAGTGGCACTTCTGGTAAGCTCAGTTTGATGAAAATGGTTTTGTAACGCCTCGGGCGTATATTTGTCTATATTTATCTAAAATGTGTATTTCCGTTGACAACTGGAATTCGAAAATTTTCACGATCGCAATACTTCCCCTTACTATATATAGTAAGTGAAAGTATAAACATCGGTCTTGTAGTTTCGGAGAAAAGCTACAGACGGCGCACGGGGAAAGGCTGACAATTCGTTTGCTTTGGGGGTAATTTTTATTTTTTTAATTGCTAAGGTTCATTATTGAAAATAATATATCAAAAAGACAGATAGTATAGATGAAGAAAGTGATGAATAAACATAAAAAGCCATAGTTAATTAATAAACTAAAGATTAAGAATAAAAAAAATTAATAAATTAAATATTAAGAATAATAAAATAAAGATTAAGATAAGATAATATAGTATGTAATATAAGTCCTCACTCAAAAAATAAATAAAAATAAAACTTTCTTGACCTCTCATAGTATTTTAAGATAGTATTAATTGTTGGCGACAAAGAGGTAGGAGATGGGTGTAGTTAGTTGCATGGAGGAAGTGCAGGTGCCCTAGTGAGGTAACACTTCCTCTTTGTACCGTTATCTCCGTGTTGCTACTGTAGTTAGCTAGCTTCAATCTGTGCCAAAGAGGTAGAAATATCTCACCAACTTTACAGTTAATGAGAAGTAATTTATTTCTATGTGTTAAAAGGTATAAATTGTGATATTTAATTTTATTGCAGACTACTGATATGTGTTTAATTTTACTTAACTATTTATTTAATCTCAACTGAGGAAATGTATTGCGATCGTGGACTTTTTTGAGTTCGAGTTTTCAACGGTAATGCATGTGATCTAGGAACTAACTGTAAATTGATTACTAGGCTTTTGCTGTAAAGTAAAATGGCATAGTTGGCTATAGATTGGCTAAAATTAATTTGATGCCTTACTTAATTTTTTCAAACGTTAAACCAACATAAGATTATAGAAAAAAAAAATTATTATTCAAAGAAAGCCAGAAAAAAAAAAGCTGGAGAATGACGAAAAGTACATAAAATTAAGTGATTTGTTAAAAATAATTATTCATTTTCTACATTATATAATTAATCTATTTTATATTATGTATAAAATATTACATAAATGTTTCTGTTTTTTTTTATTTCAGCTTTAATATTGTTTACAAGTTCTTAAATTGATTTTAAAGTGTGTCAAAAGAAGTAATCGAAAGCTTGGTTTTCTTCTCACTCGATTTTAATTTGTTATGGAGAATATTTCATGTGTTATCAATTATTCGTGTATTAGGTTTAGTAAACAATTGTATTATCAGATCTGATCTATTATTTCAAATTTATCTTCCATTTGTTCTGGAATTTGCCCTACTTAAGTCCCGCTTTTAAGCAACTTGTTTTCGTGGTGTAGCGGTTATCACATCTGCCTAACACGCAGAAGGTCCCCAGTTCGATCCTGGGCGAAAACATTACTTTTTTTTTTTTTCTTTCATCTAATTAAATATTATTTTTAAAACTACATTAAATTCACCATAGCGTATTATGTGGTACTAAAATAATAAAAATTATTTTAATTAATTTATTTTCAAAGATTTCATTTTAAAATCTTGAATTAACCTGTAGACGTCAATGAGCAAGACTCCATATCTTTTAAATCATATTCAATTAAAAGCCCAAATAAAAAATAATTTGCGTTGTAATAATAATAATAATAAATGTTTTTTATTTTAGCAAAATCTATTAATTTATTTAATTAATTAATATTATATATTCTAATAATTCTTATTTCATTTTTATTATTTCCAAGATTTAATTATGAAAAATATTGATCCTGATTTCTCGATTAACCATTTTAATTTTACTTTCACTAACCAGTTTTCGTGGTGTAGCGGTTATCACATCTGCCTAACACGCAGAAGGTCCCCAGTTCGATCCTGGGCGAAAACAGAAAGGTTTTTTTTTTCATTTTTATTTAACTTTTTTTTATAATAGTATTTTTGTTAGGAATATATTTTTGGTGTTTGTGAAACAACCGTTCTTTATCTAATGTGTGAATTTAAATTTTTATATATGTACAATATGATCCATGTATTGTAAATTGTCAGTAATAAAATATAAATTGTTTTTATTTACACTTTTCTATCAATTATCCACATTTTATACAAAGTACTCAACAGGAGCTATACTGTCGGTATATGTGGTTATCAAACAATTATAATTAGTTAAGAAAAAAAAAAAAAAAGATAAAAATACTCTATGGTAACTTCACTGTCTGTTTATGGTGTATTTAGAGCAAAGTCTTTTTGCTTTTATTTAACAATGGGCATTCCTAAGACAGGCAAGACACTATATTTCCAAACTCGTTATTGAATATAAATTGCAATCTCACTTGTAGAGTTGATTTAGCAATTTGTAAATGTACGCCCTTATTGAATAACGAAAAAGTATATAACCCCCAAGTTACCCCAAGGATTTGTTTTACCAATTTTGGGTGATACATCACTTTTTTTCAGACACAACACTACGGATCAAAAATTTTACAATCTAGAATTTCTAGAATTTCCTAAACCATATAAAATACATTTATTAGCAGATTTTAGCAACTCCGAGTCATAATTAGATTTTTTGTATTGTTTTTCCCGTATTCTGGGACTTCAAACGTAAAATATAGGGGAGTTTTAGATTTTAGCAAATAAATTTGACCACGGTGCGCTCGCTAATCGTGTCAAAAAATGAATTAGTTTTTATAAAATTTTCTTATAATTTTTTTCCGTAATCTGGGACACCAAAATAGACAAGTTTTTGAATTTTATCCACCTAAATCGGTCATATTGCCCACTATGCGTCGTTCGGAGGGGACGTTAAAAGGTGGTCCCGAGGCTGTGCGATTTCAGATACTCGTGAAAGATCCCTATCCTAATAAAACCAGGGCAGGCAAAATTTAGGACTCCCGATGTAACATCGTCCGATTAGCCTCAGTAGCGTAAAGTGACGATAAATAAATAAACAATAAAAAAGTTGTTTTATACAACCCTTGAAAGGTTATGGGTTTAGTTCATATTGGAATTCGTTTTGAGACACACGACCGTGCAAAATGGTAGTTATGTAATCTATAGATTTTTCTCCCAATTATTGGTACCTATTTACAGAGGCTGGGTGAACCCTAAATGGATCTCTCTGACACATCCAGGTTCTATCCGTAGCACACTAAATGCTATCCACTATAGTGCCTTATTAACCCAACTCCTCATGTATGTATATTATATATATATATATATATATATATATATATATATATATATATATATATATATATACATACATATTATACTAGCATTTATATGATTAGCCCTTGAAAACTGGTCCAGATTGTCAATCATGCCGGAGGAGAGGCTGCCAAGACTTTGTTTCAACAGACTGATTTCGCTGCATGCAAGGAACCCGGATATAAAATTTAACTGGGTCTCACAAGTTAGATCGATGGCTGCTCAATATGGCTGTGAAGAAGAATTCAGTGTATTATGCCCGAATGGATTATTAAAGTGCAGAGATGCTATAATGGAAAAGATAAACAATCATAACCTTTCAATAGACATCCACCGATCTCTCAATTCTAACCATAACCCCATATATAGAACTATCTCCAGCCCAGAGACCTATCTGACATATACAGCCAACATCAAAAAAATAAGATCATTGAGCTAGTTAAGAATTTCGAGCCCAGAACGTACCACACTTTATGGAAAAGCCAAACTGTTCATCTTCAAAGCACCAGAATCCTGCACTTTCTGTGGTCAGTTTATCTTGAACAGCCTGTTTCATGTCCTTCTCTACTGTGAAAAGCTCATGAAAGACAGAGAAAGATATTTACAACCATTTTTATCAGGATCCAGTGATGACCAAAAAAATTCAAAAAATTCTTCAAATAGACAATATTGAAAAACTGAACAACATTTTCAGGTTCACTAAGTCAGCATGTAATACCCTGGATAATTTGAACTGTGAAGGTCCACACACCAATTAAGTGTCTAGTTATCTAAGGTTAACTGTTTATTATTTTTCATTGTACGGCGAATGTTTTCAGTTTGTTTTTCAAGTTGTTAATTGTTTTTTTATGTTTTATTTCAGTGTCGTTTTTCTATTATGTATCAATTAAATGATAAAATTTATTATTTAAATAGTTTACAATTATTATTTTTAAGTTTTTCTCAAGAGCCGAATAAATGGACATTTATTATTAACTAGACTCATGTTGGCAATTGAAGAGATTTATAATTTGAATTGATTTGTACAAGAATGTAAATCTTAAACAAATAAATTCTATTCTATTCTATTCCCTTGAAAACGCAGATACGTTGAAAGCTAGCTTCTCGGTTAAGGATACTCTTATTATCACTCTATTAAAACCATAATCGTGTAATACGTGATGTAAATTATCGATTAGCCATCAAGGTTCGATTATGAAACTCGATATTTCCTTGATATCCTTGGCTCTTTCTTAAATCTCCCCTGCTTTGGCGGCTTAACTTTCTCTCTCTATGTCAGATATATATCCTGGAAATCGATTTTTTTTTCTTTGCGTTTATTTTTAAAGTACTCTTAATACTAATGAAAAAAAAAAAAAAATTGTTGAAATCATATTTAACAAGTGTACTATGGGAATATTTCCTCTTAACGAACTTATGGTACTTGTTCTATGTTTACTATATAAATGTTTCAGAGGTTCTTCAAAGTTGGCTATTTATTGAGTCCCAAATTATCGAGGGACAAACAACAATATATTGTGTTGTGTCACATGAAATGTCCGTTTTCAAGGTAGAGGATTTTTATTAAAAATACGATATGAAAACAAGATAATTTTATTCGAAGTATTTACCTTCTTTTTCTACACATTTTCCCCAACGTGACACTAACTTTTTTATCCCCGAACTGAAATACTCTGAGCTTTGAAGTGAAACAAAATCTGAAAACACACTTTTCACTTGGCCGGTTTGAAAATTACGCCGGATTGCGTTCACTACTCCTACAGCAAATCAGACATAGCGGTGCTACCAATGGGTAGTAACCCGTAGGTGGTCCTAGGATTTTATAAATGGGAGTAAAAAATCCTTAGTTATGCCGTCCTTCGGGGGGGACGTTAAAAGGCGGTCCCGAGCCTGTGCGATGTCAGGTACTTGTTAAAGATCCCTATCCTAATTAAACCTGGATAGGCAAAATTTAGGACTCCCACTGTAGCATCGTCCTATAAGCCATAGTAGCATAAAGTGACGTTAAATAAATATACAAATAAACCAATGGGTAGTTTTTTTCCCAGGACTAACATGCGTTTTAATCATATGTTAAACCCATTTACTTGTTATATTGAATCAATATAGTTGTCGATTTCTATAAATAAAAAATGTGATTTAAAATAGTTCAGTGTTACCGACAGCAAGGGTTCTCCTCATTGACTGACAATGTGTTACCCTACTGCAAAGTGGTACCCCATTATATTTGTAGATAGATAGATAAATAGAAAATAATTTTTATTCTGGGATTGGGTCCCTTTAGAATAACAGCTTTGTACAGTTTAAATATACAATATGTCTGGCCAACAGACAAGATGAACATGATTAACAACTATTTACAATAATTGATGAATTAGTATACAACACAAAATAAATAAAATAAAAACAATCTTCAGAAGTTAATTTATGTTAGAAAAAAAATGATAAATATATGAGTTGATAACAGAATCCAAATTAAAAAAGAAACAAAAAAAAAATTAAATAAAACAAAAAAAATTAGTAAATTTGTACTAATACTTAGTATCCTTAAAATAACATTAACTCTGAAATAAGAAAGGATCTATATTACTCCAAGAATTAATGAAAGATAATACAATTAAAACATAAATAAAAAATACAGATATAAGAAATGAAATTTGTATTATTGTAATAGAAAAAAAGTTTTATTCCAAGCCAAAAATGATAATTCATTTTTTAATTTAGAAAAAAGTCATGAGTAGAATAGATCAGATTTAACCCTTGACTCAGCAACTAACCACAAATACTGATGTGAAAAGGTGGCACTCAAAATATCGTTAGGTTAACGTCGTATCCTCCCATCTATTTCTCAGCCTCACACTTGATAAAGTGCTATAATGCCCTCCATTTTCCTTCCCGCCAGCGCCTCATTAATAATTGGAACATTGGCGGGGAGGTAATTGATAAGGCCTTGGGAATTGCTTCACATCAGCGACCTCTGTGTCATCCACCGGTCCCTAACCATATTTCTACATATCTCCTGTCAGCCAGTATGTCTTGCGCTTCCATTAAAATACTACTTGATCATTTATAATAATTCTCATTTTAAATCATATATTTTCCTATAATTATATTAATTTTTTAAAAAATATTAAATGTTAATTATTTTAAAATAATCTTATATTTGAAAACATAAGTGTAAAGAGTTTTGATTACCGTGAAGCACATTTTGACAAAGTGTAGGGCTTACGATACTCAAAGAGCAGATTTTGAAATAAACACTGACTTACACGCTGCACAGTGGGCAATATGACCAATTTAGGTGGACAAAATTCTAAAACTTGTCTATATTTAACCTTTAGGATCCCAGATTACGGAAAAAAATTATAAAAACTAATTAATTTTTAAACACGATTGGCGAGCGTACAGTGGTTATACATCAAATTTATTTACTAAAATCTAAAACTTCCCTATATTTTATGTTTGAAGTACCAGAATACGGAAAAAATAATACAAACAACCTAATTATGGCTCTGAGTTGCTAAAACCTGCTAATAGATGTATTTTATATCATTTAGGAAATTCTTGAAATTATAGATAGTAAAACTTTTGATTCGGAGTGTTGTGTCTGAAAAAAATTATGTATCACCCAAAACGCAAAAACTCTTTATAATATCTAAAGACTATAAGGATTGGTAAAACATATCCTACAAACAAATCCTTGGGGTAACTTAGGGGTTATATAGTTTTTCGTTATTGAATAGGGGTATACATTTACAAATGCTAAATTAACTATACAGGTGAGATTGCAATGTATATTAAAAAACTAGTTTGGAAATATAACATCTTACCTGTCTCAGCAATGTCCATTGCTAAATAAAAACAAAAATAATTTGCTCTAAATACACCTTGAACACAATAAATGACTATCGAATAAAGATAATCCCACTGCCGGTTATTAGGCACTAGTCTGAACTACTATTTATTTGTTAACACGGTATGGTTAAATATTAGTACGAAGGGTCTTGCCAACTAATAATAAAAAGGTGAAACACTGGAAAAATCCAAACTTTTGTCCACCTTAATTGGTGATTTTGCCCACTGTGCGTCGTTCTACAAGATGACATACAGACAAATGAAAAACTTAGACTTCCTACGACAAAAACATACGTGCACAATAGACTATATATAATATGTAAAATTTACTTTAGTGATGAGGCGAAAATGACTGGTGGTTTATGAGAAAAGTCTTCAAATTTTCTATTCACACCCGTCAGTCAATATCTTGGTCAACTATTGGTTGTAAGGCCGTATGTAGGGATTTGTTAATTAGGTACCAAGGAGCTGTCGTTTTGGGTCTTATTTTTTTTTTTTTTTTTTTTTTTTTAAGCTGTTGCAGTTTTTTTTCTAAGTCTTTTTTTTCTGAGCCATAAATCTGTAAAGTAAGTCCATATGGGTTTAAGTAGGTATGTGTATGTATTTAGTATATATATCTTTTTTTTTTTTTTTATTATTTAGAAAGAGAGGAATATAGTACTTTCAGATCGATTGTTATTACCAGGTAATGTACAGAGTTGGTCAGAGGAATTTAGTTTTCGCAATCAACGGATCATGACAAAAATTAACTTACAGAAATATTTATAACTTGTTTTCCCTTCAGTGGATTATTAAATCCTTTTATATTTCATAGGTGAAAATAATCGGGAGTCAGTCTTTTTTTTAAATATTTTAATTTTGCCGACTTTTCGGCTCAAGCTTGTAAGCCATCAACTGAGTGTTTATGCTTGTACATGGCTCAGTAATGTCCTGATAATGGCTCACAAGCATAAGCCGAAACGTCGGCAAAATTAAAATATTTTAAAAAAAGACTGACTTCTGATTATTTCCACCTATAATAGTTTCCGCAGTCGACTATACATCCTCAATTTTACATTTCATATTATCTATCCTAATTAAGAGAAGGGTTAATTATTTGAAATCAACAAAACTTAAAGAAACTTCAGAAGAAGACATTCCGCCATTTAAAAGCTCCGTCAGACTATATCATTACAGATAAAAATTACATAATATTAAAGCCCATTTAGTTTTACATCACTATAGCGAGTTTAATCAAAATCTTTTCTGCCGTTTTCGAGAAAATCATAAAAAGGTGCAAAATCCGTAACAAAAAGTGTCACTTCTGATGTAGTTGAAGTTTAATTTGAAGAAGTTACTGAAACATTCCTATTATATTAATTTCTTTAATATCGAGTTTCAGTTTCGTATGCAGGGTGTCGAGCGACAGGAAAAATCGGGAAAAGTTAGGGATTTTAAAAACATATGAAAAAGTCAGGAAATTTGTACTTTGGTCCGTGAAAATGGTCCCTAGATAACATCTTTCTAATGTGGGCTCTGGGTCCTCACGGAGAGCGATTTCCCTCAGCTGGTGTCCAAACAGAATTATGAAAATTTTCTATAATTTATTTACGGTTGGAAAACTTTACTTGGTCTAGCAGCTTTTAACGTAGGTGGAATAGGACGAGATCGAGGAAGGCCACCTCCGAGAGAAGAAGCAGAAGCCGAAGATGAAGAAGCCGGTCATCGAGAAGAGACCAGAGTGAAAAAACTGGGAAGAGAAGGAATTCACGTGCGATGTCTAGCTTTTTTGTTGATGACATAGCAATCCTTTCTGATAATTGACGAGAACCAATTAATTCCATTGAGAGATTACATAAAATTGCCATCAAAACGGGACTTCAAATTTCGTTTGAGAAAACTCAGTACATGGAAGGAGCCTCACGATACTTAGACGGACGACCTATTAGTTATTTTGCAAAATCTTTCAAATATTTAGGAGAAATCATTCAGACTCATGGTTTAAACCGAGAAGCAAATAAAGAAAGAATTTCTAAATTACAGAGAGCTTACAGAATCACTTGGAATAGGTATAATAAAAAATCAATATCACGGAAAGCAAAACAGACATTATAATACCGCAGTCAAACCATAAGCGTTATATGCATCGGAAACCTTAATTATTGGAGGCAGTTCTTTAATCAAAGACATAGAGAAACAATAAAGGAAAAATTTACGAACTTTTTTTGGCCCAGTTTGTAAAGAGGAAATCTGGAAAAAAAAAAATCATCCTAAAAAATATATGATCAGTGTGAAAAAATCTCATACGACGATTGAAGTTTTACGGGCACATTATCAGAATGGACAGTGGAATAATAACCAAAAATATCCTCAACCTAGCCCTCTCATTAAAAACCAAGAATAGCTGGCTTCGTGAAATCAAAAAAGATCTCCAGGAAATCAACGTCTCAGAAGACACTGTGCTGGGCAGATGTTAATTCAGAACCCTAATCAACAATCACCCGTATTGCCATACGGCAAGGTAGGGAGAAATAAATAAAAAACATCTTCCTTCTTTACTCAGACAAAAGTTCCAATATGCCTACTTGTTGTGATGTTGAAAATATCATAGAGTGAGTTTTAAAATAAATTTGTCGCCAGATTTGTAAACATTGATTATTACTAACAGCCGTTAGTATCCAAGTTCATCATAATTCATTGCTAAGACAACTTAAACAACAACAGTTTCCTTATCGTAAAGTAATTAGTCATTATATATATATATATATATATATATATATATATATATATATATATATATATATATATATATATATATATATATATTTTTAATCTAGTATACCATAATAATTATATTTATTCTTTGTTTTGTCGATTTTCACCGAGATTTGGACAGCTAAAAGTCTTCTTACAATATGGAAAAGTCAGAGAATCTCTTAGAGCTGTTTTGCTAGACATCCTCGTATGACTCCGATTTTTTTTTTAATTAACTTTTTTTTTTTTTAAACTAAACTTACCACTCGTTCTCAAAATATTTTGCAAGGGTTGGTTGTTTTTTTTCCATGTAAATTTCCAATGTATAAGGATTTATTACTAGCGAATGTATATCTTCCTTCCTAAGATGATAGACTGCATAAGATCGAAATCCTCATCCATTTATAGATGACTGAGTCATCAACTCCAAAGCAGCACATGACGATTTTTTTTTTCTGATTCCAGCCCCTTTCGCTATTGTCCGATCCCAGCGATTACGATAAATATCGGCGCCACTGGAGTCCTTGCAGAAATGAAAAAGAAACGATGTCTTTTGCCGAATAAGGTCCTGCGGCAGGTATATCCTTCTCAGAAGTCGATTTGTTTTTACTATCGCGGCGTGCTTCGGACCACGTCCGCATTCCCCCTGTGCCGTTGAGTGCCTCTGTATTCTGTGTCGAGTAGCTTCATCATTTTCTAGGTTTGTTATTGATGTGCGATCGCTTAGTCTACTTCATATTTTTGCCTTTTTTTTTTTAATGATAACCGATAATTTTCTTAATTGTTATCTTGTTTTTCTCAGCCCTGAGGATGGCCTACAATGTAGGCCGAAATGTCGGCATGCAAATAAAATAAGTTTTTCTTATTAGTTTGATTTCTCGATGCCCGCACCACCAACCACATCTCCATTATATATTCTCAGAGGACAACGAAAACTCCATTCTCTGCGTATCTCTATCCGTAAAACCACTTCCTTCTCTTCTTTCAAACATCAACTCTTCCATTGCCTACTCGAATCTCAATCTTCCGTTCCATTGTAATATATAGGTATTTATATTATAAATATGTGTATCTATAAGTGCGTTCCCCACGTTTGTGAAAGTATGCAAAGATTTATAGATGTACTGAATTTTCTGTTACATTTTATTTAAAAGTAACTAGACCATATATTTTTTTTTTTTTTTTGCCTTAGGGACTTGGTCCAGGACTAAAGAATTTTATATCAAAAATCTAATAAATGTTACCACTAGCAGTACCATATCATCGGCGTTTCACAGAACTGGAATTTTATCACCAAGATTTAAATAAACCTTTCTCGGTACCTTTTTCTTAAACATATTCTGAAGCTACTCTGTCTGCGTCAATTTCTGTTATTATGATCGCTATTAAGAAGTTTTAAAAAGAATATATTTTAAAGTAACTTTTGTGTAAATGACATTTTTAGTTTTATTTTTTTGTGGCAGAATAACCTACTGACTCTCTTCGCAACTCGATCTTGACGTAAATTGATTCCTACGTGTTTAAATGTTTACACCTGTGATTTATTAATTGTTACGGCAAAACATAAATTAACGGGAAAATGAATTATTTAAAAATTAAAATGTGAATCATTTGGAATCATTGGGATGCGAGGTTTTATTCCCTCTAAATTTCCCCGTTTTTCCCCAAATTTTCAACTCATTCTTCACTCCTATTGGTCGCAGTAGTTTCTGAGATTAGCGCGTTCAAACAAACAAACAAACTCTTTAGCTTTATAATATTAGTATAGATTACTAGACATATGGAATCGAATATTAGGGCTCTACTAATCTAACTCGTCCTGCATTCAATCCTTACAATCCAAAATCATATGTTATCCTTATTTCGTCACAAATAAAATCATCCATACTGACCTCAATAACCCATTTCTCGCAGACCGATCCCGAAATATATATACCCCTTTTAATTCCTAACTCCCTACTCTCACAAATCCCTTTGTACGCAACTTGTCATTTCAACATATTACTGACAACTGTCTGAGGCGATTGAAAAAGCCTCAAGGCCTACTTAATTATATTAACAGTAAAGTGCAACCGCTGGGTAGTTTCTTCCCAAGACTTTCTCATGTCCTTAATGGTAATATAGCCTTTTTACTTATTGTATTTATATACAGTTGTAAATCTAAAAAAAAATATATACATATAAATTAATAAAGTCACGTATGAATATTTTTCGGAGCCCAAAAAATGCAGACCTCTTTTGGAAATTATATCTTGGCGCAAGGCGTTAAATACCCCGACCGCCCCACCCTGGCTACTCCCCTGCTCCAGCTAAGAAGCGGCTCAGTTATCCCGGAGACCCGCTGGTGGTGACAGTTAGATCCAGGACTCTTAAGGAAAGAAAGTTGTCGGAGGCAGACTCGAGGAGCCGAGGGATAGAGGTCCTTGGTAGTCCTGCCGCTGCGATCCTTTCCTTATCCAGCCGCCGGCTCTTCAGGATGTTACGCTATCCTCCAGTCTTCTCCAGCTCTTCTCCATGTTTAACGGTCTCTCATGTGTTCCAGGTAGCTCTTGTGTGTATATATATGAATTCTTCTATACCTTATTTTATTATCCTTCATGTTTCTACATTCTTTGAGACCGGATGTTTCTTCGAGAATCTGGGCTAGATGACATTCCTCTAATAGGTGTGTGCGATCCAGTGTCAATGTACCCTTATTGGAGACTTTAACGCGTTTTTACGTTTATTTTTCTTCTTGAATCTGAAGCTCATTAAACAAACTGAATTGCTTTAATATTTAAACAATAGAAATTAACATTCACATTAGTCTACGCGAATTTTTCTTTCTAAAGCTTTGTATGTTTGATTTTTTTCCTCCTAAAATCATCAACTCTCCAATTGTATATTGTGCATATATATATATTACAATTCATATTTGTAAAACAAAAATTAACATGCACAATATTTGTAATGTTTTCTCCTTTAGTTGGTCATCAAATCCTTGTTTGTTCATTTAAGGCCACTTTATACTGCTGTCTGTAGCTAATCGGACGATGCTACAGCGGGAGTCCTAAATTTTGCCTATCCAGGTTTTATCAGGATCTTTAACGAGTATCTGACATCGCACAGGCTCGGGACCACCTTTTCACGTCCCCTCCGAAGGACGGTATATCTAAGGATTTTTTACTCCCATTAAAAAATCCTAGGACCACCTGTGAGTTTGAACCCGTGACCTTTGGCATAGGAGGTTGTTATGCTAACCACCCAGCTACAAGAGATCCCACTATACTACAGGTGACCCCGTATTGTTTTTTGTTTTTTTTTTCTAAGTAAGAGCTGTAACTTACACCTATCTTAATCTATGTATTAGCTAACTGGATGCTGCAGCATTCTGCCACCGTTTAGGGGCTAGTTCTAAGCTAATAAATAGTAGATTGTCATATTGCTTTATGTTATCAGAAAAGTTGCTGTGTCTTCGTTCCATAAACAAATAAAATCGTTCTCTATAAAAAAAAAAAATACTAAATTAATAATTGAAACAGTCCTTAAAATAATATAATCTAGCATATCCTTCGAAATAGTGAAAATTGTCCTTAGGTGCGTAACCGCCCACCCTTATATAGACAGTTACCATTATAATTTTTCGTATAGATCCTTCCTATAGGAAGATAGTTGGATTATTATAAAGTGTCGTTTTTAGTTTCGGAACATAGTTACCTCTCATAATATGTGCTTTTTTTAAAAGGAATCGAGTCTAAAATCGTACCCTAGTTACCAGATATGTCTATTGTTTAAAATCCTTTCAATTAACGCTGTCGCGGACTTATAAAATTAATGATATTTTTTAAATTCATACATACACATTTATATTTATATTTTTTTACATAATTATGCTCTAATAAATAATTAATTATTCATCCCATCTAATTTTATTGACGTTTCGATCAGCAGTCGCTGGAATCCTTTTCAAACTTAAAATTTCTATATAATGGTTACTTTTGTCTGTCTTTTAATTTTAGGACATTAATTCAACTACTGCATTTCGGTTTTATGTTATACCAAATGAACACAATCAACTTCAGTTGTAGCTAAATGTTTTCGGACAAGCATTAGATTAGATATTTAAATGATTAAATTAATTTTTAATTTAGGCCGAAACGTCGGCACCAGTAAATTAAGTTAATACTTAATTGTGTGTTCTTTAGACTGCACCCTCAACTAACTTCTCCCTTATTTAAATTGCATTTTAAACTGATGATCATAAATTAATCAGCTTACAAAACCTTTATATTAGCATGTCCGATTTCTTTTTTTGCATATTAAATTTTCTAAAATCTTGCGCATTAAAACGGTATATTATACATCTATGTTACTATTTATATTTCAGGAAAAAAATTTTGATGACTTGGTTACAGAAACTTTATTTTTCCCTTTTAATGAAAAGCTAAATTTGCAATATATTTTACTCATAAACCTTCGGGAAAAAATGCCCTTAAAGATGGTGAAAAGCGTATCAAAATCGGTCTTGTGGTTTAGAAGGAGTTTGCGGAAACCAAAATCGCGTTATATCATTTTATATAGAGAGATTATTTTTTTAATTTTATATATATTTTATTTATTTATTTTTTTTTTTTTTACCAAGATTAGTAGTAGCAAAAAACTAATTTATGTTTTAAATGCAACATTTAGGTTTGGAATGTAGTTTAATCGTAACATAATAAGGGAGAAAAACATGAAATCAAACACTCTCTGAAATAAATAAATAAAATAAACCTTCCACTCGTTACGACCTAGCAAGGGTGTGCAACACACACACCTTACAACACCAAGAGAAATTTCCTGAACCGACTTGGAACGCCAAAATCGTCCAAGTCCTTATAGAGTATGGTGGCATATTACTGTGAGCTTCGACATCTGTTGACATTTTCGAATCATCAATAATATTGTCTATTAAAATAATTTTCTATCTGATGACATTTATTGTCTTATTAGTCGTACTTTTCTTTCAAACGATATTGAAGGCCCAATATAGTTTCTTAACCCTTAAACTGTACATAATACATTTCCTAACAATTTTTACTTTCACTTACTATATATAATAAGGGGAAGTATTGCGATCGTGAAAATTTTCGAAATAGACATTTTAGGGTCCCCTGAGTCCGAATAACCAAGTCCCGCAAAATGTGTGTGTGTGTGTGTGTGTGGCTCCCACACTCCCGGGCGGAAACGGTAAATCCTATGAAACTGAAATTTCATATTTAAGACAACTATACGCCCGAGACGTGACAAAACTTTTTTCATCAAAATGAGCTTACCAGAAGAGGCACTTTATACCATGCATTTTGCACCTTTTTTCGATTTTCTCGAAAACGGTTCCGACGATTTTGATTAAACTCGCTAAATCGATGTAAATTTTAATAGGCTTAAACACCATGTAAGTTTCATTCTGATTAAAATAGTCTGACAGGGCTTAAATGCCGATGTTTTAAATTTTCTTCCCCTAAAGTACCTAATTTTGTTGACTTTATAAAAATAACTATATTATCTTGTTACCATTGATAAAAAACAGGTAAATATGTAAGTTGTGTAAATTAAAAAAAGAACTAAAGGATAAAACTGAGAAAAAAAAAATGTTTAATGCAACTTTTTGTTTTTGAACATAAGAACAGTAAAATACATGTATGATATATCGTTCGAAAGCTTAAGGTTTTAGAAAAAATATTATCTAATACACAAGCTTTTAAGAGTTAATAGAGAGTGATAAAAAGCCGATAAAACTAAGTGATTATTTTAGATAATAATACAATCCATTTTTCAATAAAACGCATGTTTCTATGGAAATTCCATTTAATTAATCCTATAGGGGTTCCACACATTTTTATCTCTTACCGTATTTGAAAATTCTTTAATTGATTTTAAAAACGGAGGTAAGTGAAAGTCGTGTGTTGCCCGCATCAGATTTTTTTTTAATACGTAATCCTGCATTATTTTCTGGAGAACCAAATAATTTCAAATGTACTGATTTACCAGACTTAATTTTTGATCCTCAGCCGGTTCTTAACTGCGCCAAAGATCGGCCTTGAGTCTTAGCCCGAGGGTAAGAGGAGGACCTCAGCAGTCAATCACTGTCGCTCTGACCTTTCGGAGGCTGTCTACATGCATATCTTCTGCATGATAATGGAAGGGAGGAAAGTGAGGCGGAGGAACTGGGTGGGGGATACTTAATAAGGGAGCTACAAATATCCTAAGGTCGGTACCGAATAGAGTTTTGACCATCATAAACATAAACATGCGGGATGATAACGTTGAAACAGAAAATCCTTTTATATTGATATTCTAAAAAATCTGGTGCGGAAACACACGACTTTCACTTACCTCCGTTTTTAAAATCAATGAAAGAATTTTCAAATACAGTTAGAGATAAAAATGAGTGAAACTAATAAAGAATTAATTAAATTGAATTTCTATAGAAACATGTGTTTTATTAAAAAATCTATTGTATTATCATTTAAAATTATCAGTTTTATTGGTTTTTCCATCACTCTTTATTAACTTTTACCAGCTTCTGTATGAGATAATATTTTTTCTAAAAGCTCAAGCTTTCCAACGGTATATCATACTTGTATATTACTGTTCTTAAATTAAAAAACAAAAAATGCATTACAAAAATATTTTTTTTAGTTTTCTCCTTTAGTTGGGTATCGAATTTATTCAATTTAGAAATTTACCTGTTTTTCATCTGTCCTAACAAGATAATATAGTTATTTTTATTGAATCTACAAAATTAAAGGTACTTTAGGGGAAGAAAATTAAAAATATCGGCATTTAAGCTCTGTCAGACCATTTTAATTAGAATGAAACCTACATGATATTAAAGCCCATTAAATTTTACATCGATGTAGCGAGTTTAATCAAAATCGTAAGAGCTATTCTTGATAAAATCGTAAAAAGGTGCGAAATGCATGATATAAAGTGGCTCTTCTAGTTAGCTCATTTTGATGAAAAATGTTTTGTAACGGCTCGGGCGTATATTTGTCTTAAATATGAAATTTCAGTTTCATAATTCCGCCCGGGAGTTACCACACAAACACACACACACAGACGTTTTTGCGGGACTTGGTTATTTGGACTCAGGGGACCCTAAAATGTGTATTTGCGTTGAAAACTGGAATTCGAAAATTTTCACGATCCCAATACTTCCCCTTACTATATATCGTAAGTGAAAGTAAAAACGGAAGATCTCGTATAATTATTAAAGTAGATTTCGGGCTGAATAACTTCTTCCATAAATACTCAATTTTTTTTTATTTTATCAACATGACGTTTCGGGTTATTCTCCCATCTTCAAATGTCTACAAAGTAAATTAAGCGATTACTATTTCATTAAAAAATACCATACTGCAGTGAATGGTTTAAAACGTTATGAAAAATTATTATAAATTAGGTGTCCATTGATAACAAAATTTAAACTATTAAATAACAAATATAAAATCAGAAGGAGGCATTAAAAGAAATAATTAACAATGTTACATAGTAATTAGTTAAATAAATAAATAAATATTATAAAATTACCTTGTTATATATTCAGAAGTCTCATCATTTTCACTAATACACACATTTTACTAGGTAAATTAGTAAAAATGAAGTCAATATTTAAAAACATCAGATCTGAGCAAGAGTATTTCTCAGTTCTTTCTCCTCAACTGGATTTTTCATAACGTTTTAAACCATTCACTTCAGTATAGTATTTTTTAATGTAATGGTAATTGCTTAATTTACTTTGTAGACTTCTGAAGATGGGAGAATATCCCGAAACGTCATGTTGATGAAATAAAAAAAATTGAGTCTTTATGGAAGAAGTTATTCAGCCCGAAATCTAACTTAAAATGCTTTTGTTTTATTTTTCAATGAGAGCGGCGGGGTCTAATTGATATTGCACTAGTCTACTGTTCTCCGAGTCCAGGGTTCGAATCTCGGATGTGGCAGAATATTATTTATTCAGTCTGGGAGCGACTCTAGGTTATTAAGGGAAAACCTGGAGGCTGAGCCTGATCAAGGCCTAATCACCTCATTGCACTGCCGTTGGCCTAGAAAGAGTGCGGATTCTATATGTACTGAACCCAAGACCCTTCATTAGTTTTTGTGGTACAGGTTTTAGTTTTCAATATTTTAATATTTACAACTGTATTAAAATAAATACAGCAATCAATCACTTAATATTCCATCAAATACAATCAATAAATACTCGAGGATGTGAAACGTGATCACTTATTTAAAAGGATGAACAATGCCTTTAGGTTTACGAGAATAAGGAGTACTACGTAAAATATTCGGTCTAAAGAGAACGTTGAAATTTAGAAGGTTGCACAACACGGAATTACTGATTATTACGAATGTACGTTGTCCAGCAACCAGAAATTTAGCATAAAAGAATTACGAGTTCGCTTCTTGATGCCAAGGGGCTTTTAACTCATATATAAATAGTAATTAATATTTCATATTTAGGTAAGTGAAAGTAAAAATCGATTTGTGAGGGTTAGAAATTGGAACGGAAAGAACGTCTGACAGAATATTGTATTAGAACGAATGTCTGTTTCCTTAGTTATAAAATGAGACCTAACTAATAAATAATATAGAGTAATTATTAATAACTTCCTTTTCTATATCGAAGGCTGTCATAAACCAGCTACCTAGAAAGGACAGACCAAGTACCGACAAAGAACACAAACCTGTACTTAGGACCCAACACCTGGAGACCCTTGCTCTGTGGTACTCATGCCGCATCCTCATCTCCTCTACAAAACCTTGCTATATATATATATACCCTTTGATCCTTAAAACTCATCACTCTAGTTGTAACATTTACTTGTGTCACACTCATAGAAGGAGACCTCGGAATGTACACTTGTAGTCACCCAAACTCCTCAGCACAGTGTAATGTAGTCAGAATATGTATTATGTTCTCATAATAAAAGCAGTATTTTAATATCTTCACTGTGTGTGATTCATTAACTCTTGATTTGTGGCCCTGTTTAGTGTTTAACGAAAAAAATAAAGTACTGCGCATGATCTGGCGGCTCTCGAACGCTACTGGAAAGAACCCAATAATTAGCTGATATATAATGAGGGCAGGTGTGGGGCCGTTGGGAGTCCGAGCCTCCGGGAAAGGTCGTAACTTCCATATTTGGGATTAACCCGAATTCAAAACCAACTCCTTTCTCGGGTAGAGATAAAAAAATCTAATATATCGCTCGTTTATTACAAATATCTATCAAACACGTGGCTGGGAGCGAAAACAGTCTCTTACTGCAACATTTTTCCTTACACTTGATTTTATATTTTATAGAATTGAAGGCTGTAATAATACTTCACCGCTATTTTATTGAAATGCACAAACTTTCGCCTTTTATACCATCTTCAGGTGCAACATTTTTTTTTTTTATCTTAAGGTGAGTTGGTAATTCCACCCAGAAGCAGCTTCAAGGCTGAATTGAACGTAGTTAAATAAAATATTGTTTAAGTATAATTACAGCCTCCAAATCTATGTTAGCCTTAGAGTATCTTCTCCTAATTTTTATCATTAAGTCCCGCTAAAAAGGGTTGTCTGTTTCTATGTATGTAGTAAGTCTATCGCGAAAACGTGGCTGGGAGCGAAAACAGTCTCTTACTGCAACATTTTTCCTTACACTTAATTTTATTTTTATAGAATTGAAGGCTGTAATAATACTTCACCGCTATTTTATTGAAATGACATTTTTTTCTATCTTAAGGTGAGTAGGTAATTCCATCCAGAAGCAGCTTCAAGGCTGAATTGAACGTAGTTAAATAAAATATTGTTGAAGTATAATTACAGCCTCCAAATCTATGTTAGCCTTAGAGTATCTTCTCCTAATTTTTATCATTTTTTTTTACTTTCACTTACCTATATATGAAATATATACTAAGGGAAAGTATTGCGATCGTGAAAGTTTTCGGATTCTAGTTTTCAACGGAAATACACGTTTTAGGGTCCTCTGAGTCTAAATGACCAAGTCCCGCTAAAAAGGGTTGTCTGTTTCTATGTATGTAGTAAGTCTATCGCGAAAACGATGTGTTTATAAAACTAAAATTTTATATTTTAAGAGCCTCTATTCTGAGATGTAACAGCAACTTTTTCATCAAAAGCAGGTCAGTAGAAGAGCCACTTTATACTATACATTTGGCACCTTTTTACAATTTTCTCAAAACGGCTCAACGCTTTTGACTCAACTTTATATATCAATGTAAAATTTGATGAGCTTTAGTATGATGTAGGTTTCATTCTGATTGAAATAGTTTGACAGGGCTTAAATGCCTATATTTTAAATTCTCTTCATCACAAGTACCATTAATTTTGTAGATACTAAAAAAATAACTATATAACCTTCTTATCAACGATAAAAAAAGTGTAAATATATAAGTTGAACGAATTCGATCTTTAACTTATGGAGAAAAATTGTAAAAGAAATTTTGTATATGTAATTTTTTTATCCTTAATTCATGTTTTCACTCTGATGGTTTAGGATGTTACAGCATCCTGTATAGACGGTTCTATACTTGATATCTCTAAGTACTGATTTTGTGGAAAATGGGATTACTCATTTGTTTTTTCGCGCTGTCACTTCTCCTTTTGTTTGTTTTTAAGGACTCTTGTATCATTGGGAAGTTTGAGTTATTTTTTCTCTCATAAACAATTCGTCAAAATAAAAAATATTTTGAAAAACTTCCTCCTCATCTGTCAAGAGTTATCAAACTGCACTTCTACTTGGGTCATAGTTCCCTATCTCTCCCTCACGTCACCATATCGTGCGATAATGAAGTGTCTCTTCCCAAGAATGATAATCAGTCCGTGCCCGGTCGACGAATCCACTGCTTCGTCGAATTCCTCAGCTTTTCGAAACGATGGTCGTACAAGAGGCCTCGCAGTTCTTCGTAGAAAAGTTCAAGAGGCAGCTTCCGTCCGACAGTAGTAGCTCAGGATCCGAAGATGGCTCTCTCAAGAAAGGTTAAAATTTCCGTTCCTAAGTTTTATTGTTTTTTTTTTTACTTTCACTTACTATATATAGTAAAAGAAAGTATTGCGATCGTGAAAATTTTCATATTCCAGTTTTTACTATCCCCGAGTCCAAAGAACCAAGTCCCGCAAAGGTCTGTGTGTGTGTGTGTGGTAACTCCCGGGCGAAACGAAAAGTCCGATGAAACTGAAATTTTATATTTAAGACAAATATACGCCCGATACGTTACAAAACTTTTTTCAGCAAAATGCGCTTACCAGAAGAGCCACTTTATACCATGCATTTTGCACCTTTTTACGATTTTATCAAAAACAGCTCTAATGATTTTCATTAAACTCGCTAAATCGATGTACAATTTAATAGGCTTCAATATCATTTAGGTTTCATTCAGATTAAAATGATCTGACAGGGCTTAAATGCCGATATTTCAAAATTTCTTCCCCTAAAGTACCTTTAATTTTGTAGATTCTATAAAAATAACCATATTATCTTTAGCATTGATAAATAACAGCTAAATTGTAAGTTGTGCGAATTTAAAAAAACAACTAAGGAGAAAACTGATAAAAATTTTTTGCAATTTTTCGTTTTTGAACCTAAGACAGTATTATACATTATGATAACTAAAAGCAAAGATTTAGAAAATATATCTTATCACAAGCTATAAAAGTTGATAAGAGTATGAAACCTAACTAATGATGTTTAATAACCGATATAGCCATTTAAAGGTCGATGGAATAAAAGGAAGTGTGATTGAAAAAAAAAAAAAGAAATAAAACATGGATAACATCGTTTTCTTCTTCAATCAACATAATTTCATATGATTGTTAATTCAAACAGTTAAGAAATCTCTTAAAGTTTTATATAATATATTATTGTATAATCTATAAATAAATTGTGATGTCATAGATTGTAAAACATTGATTATTACTAAACATATCCAATATATAATTCATTGTAATCATACTTAAACAATAAATTTCATATGTGGTAATATAGTTTGAATCTTATCGTAAGTAATTATCATTATAAATTTATCTGTACTTGGTTAATTATATATGTAAAGAATCTAATATTGATACATGTACGAAATAAAAATAATTTTTAATTTATTATTAATTTTTCATTTATAAGTAGATGATGTATATCATTTTTTCAATAAATAGTATATACATCAACAGGCTCTTATCGACCTATTTCCAAGATTTAATATAAATACTTCTGACATATTTTGTCTGATATATTTTTTTTGTACGTGATTGAGGATCTTGTTTTATTTATAATTTTTATATTGAACAATAGTATAGTAAGTTTTTTTCAACACCTTTAGAAAGCTGTTAGGATCATGCGTATTAAACATTTTTCCTTTTATTATATCCAAGATTATAAATCGAAGAATCACACGTTCCTACATAACTTCCGAACTATCAGAAATTTGCGCGTTAACATAAAACTAAAGAAATGCGCAATCGTTGGAACACTGACCCAATATCCATAACCGGTACGCTCAATTAGATAACTCATAATAATTTCGAGCATGTATAAAAATGTAGTTCAAACTGTTTGGAGACTTGAATGTGGAAAGACTTAATCCTTATTATTTCAATATTTAATTCTCTCGCTTAACCGCCATAGGGCCGATAAAAGGGGTAGTTTGTGTGTTTTTTATAAAGTAATTTAATTATGATTTTTATAGGGAATCACCAGTAGTGTAGTGGCTTGGATAGTAGCCTTATAAGCCCAAGGTCGTTGGTTCATACCTGACAGATGGCTCTAGAATTTTTTAAATGGAGTAAAATATCATTTGTTATGCCGCCATTGAAGGAGACTTAAAATGGTAGTTCCGAACTTGTGCGATATCAGATACTCGTTAAAGATGCCTATCCTAATTAAACCTGTATAGGCTAAATTTTGGACTCCCACTGTAGTATTGTCCTATTAGCCACAACATAAGTAAGTGACGTTAAATGAATAAACAAACTAACAATTTTTATATATGATAACTGTCACCATTTCGTTTTTCCAATAAAAAATAATTAAAATATTCAAGAGCGAGGATACCATCATTTGGCAAACTTAGCATCCATAAAGTGGGTAATCGAAAATTTAGAGGGAAAACCTGGTGGCTTGGCGTGATCTCGGTCCTATTACCATCTTGCACGATTGTTGATATTAATAAAATTTCGTTTATAAACAAAACTGGATTTTCTTTTAATTCAAATTAACTTTAAAATTTTTCAGAGACACACATATCCTAATTGGGGAAAAAACCTGTTGGCTGAGTGTGATCAAGGCCTAATCACCTCATTGCACTACCGTTGGCCTATAAACAGTACGAATCTCTATATGTACTGAGCCTATGACCCTTCATGGGTTATAGATGTTGCAGTTTTTTTTTTGTTTTTTTTTAATTGGTCTTGAGTTTTTGACAGTTAAGAAAGCGTATACCTTCGCACTTAAGATTTTTTTTCTTCCTTACATCGCGAAAAGTACGTTATCTCCGTTACAATATTTACCGTAGTACTAAATTGAAATTATAAATTGTTTTAATTACTCTTTTATGTTACATGACATTGCCTTAAAGCAGCATGATAACACATTAGGTATTACCTCACTGTTTAAAAGCTATTTCAAACGTCATAGGCATTATTTTTTTAGGATTAATTACAATCAAAAAGTTTATTGTCGTTATCATCTTGATATCGTATTGAGTCGGATTGAAACTTGAAAATTGAAAATAATTATTTATTAGGGGAGCCCGTGGCTGAGTGGCTAGCGCGCTAGTCTCTCATGCTAGAGGTTCCGAGTCGAATCCCAGTCCCGGCGGGCTTTATAAGGATATAAATAAGTAGGGATTCACTCACAGCCTCTCCCCCGGGTATGTGAGACCCGTCAGCCAAATGGTGGCACTCACAAAAAAATAGGCGTTAGGAGTGATGAACCTACCCTGTTAAATCACATCGTGAATCGTGAGTATATTCTCCCAGGAGATTGTACCACGAGGCCAAGGGCCAACACGGCCTGTCGCGCCAGAGATAGATAAAAATATATATATATATATATATATATATATATATTTTATATTTCACATATACACGTTTTAGGGTACCCTGAGTCCAAATGACCAATGTGGTTACTCTAGCGAAACAACTAAAAGTCGTTCGAAACTGAAATTTCAAATTTAAGACAACTAAACGCCTAAGATGTTACAGCAACTTTTTCATCAAAATCAGTTAACCAGAGGAACTTTTTCATACTATGCATTTTGGACCTTTTTACAATTTTCTCAAAAACGGCTCTAATGATTTTTATTGAACTCGCTATATATATGTAAAATTTAATACGGACTTTAATATTATGTAGGTTTCATTATGATTTAAATAGTCTGACAAGGCTTAAATGCTAATATTTTGAATTTTCTTTCTCTAAAGTACATTTAATTTTGTATATTTCAAAAAATTACAATCAGTCGAGTTTTAATTCGCTACCCCGTTCTGAGAAGACTGTTTGCTGTTTGCTAGCGAATACACCACACGTGACCACACTTACAGTTAATATGGTTCTCTCGTGTTAAGAAGAAATCTATATGAATATTCGATCCGTTGGCTTAGATAAGACAGGATACGGCGAAATATTTCAGCGACGAGACGACCGTCTGCGATTCTACGATTATTTATCGTGTTATATTTTGATATATCCGTTGTATTTATATTTACCTACCCCTCCACCGGCTTCTTCTATTTCGGGTAGATAGATATCTTTGGAGTGTCCGCTTGCAGTCTGATGCACACCGATTTATCTGCGTTTAGGTGCACTCAATTTTCTTTTTAAATGATTTCTTAACTTAGCTCAACATGTTTATGTATATAAAGCTCGAGATAAATTCGAGAGTTTATTTATTAATATAATAGTAAGCCATCAATTTCAAATTCAGTGTTTAGCACTGCAATTTCATGATAATGTATTCAGGAGCATTTTTACTAAAAGCGGAGAACCCATTAATTGTATTCTAAAATATCTCTGTAACCCTTTTCTAAGCCAAAAATTGTATGGAATTTGAGATAAACAGCTTTTAAGATATTCACGAAAAAATAAAATTAAAATAAACCTATACCTCTACAAACCATAAAGGGTCTTGGGCTCAGTACATAAAATATTCATACTGTTTCTAGGCCAACGGCCGTGCAATGAGGTGATTAGGCTGAGATCACGCTCAGCCACTGTTTTTTTTCCCCCAGTTTTGGGCACCTACTTTATATTCGCTGGGTGTGCCCCAGGAGGATTGCCACTCTCCAGGGTCGTCCAACGGCTGAAATAACAGATTAAATAACATTCTGCCACAGCCGGGATGCAAACCCAGGGCTCGGAGAACAGCAGACTAGCGCTCTACCCATTAGACCACGCCGCTACTTATTCCCGAATTTTTTTTAAACAATCTGGTGCGGGCAACACACGAGTTTAACTTACCTCCACTTTTAAAATCGATTAAAGAATTTTTAAATACAGTTAGAAATAAAAACGATTGAAACCATTAAATAATTAATTAAATTGAATTTTTATAGAATAATGTGTTTTATTAAAAAATCCATTATATTATTACCAAAATAATCAGTTGGTTTTATCAGTTTTTCATCACTCTCCATTAACTTTTACAAGCTTGTGTATAAGATAATATTTTTTCTAAAATCTTTAGCTTTCCAACGGTATATCATACATGTATATTACTGCTCTTAGGTTGAAAAAACGAAAAAATTGCATTAAAAAAATATTTTTTCTGTTTTCTCCTTTAGTTGTTTATCAAATTCGCTGAACTTGCATATTTAGCTGTTAAATATCAATGCTAACAAGATAATATGATTCTTTTTATAAAATCTACAAAATTAAAGGTACTTTAGAGGGAGACAATTTAAAATATCGGCATTTAACCCCTGTCACACTATTTCAATCAGAATGAAACTTACATGATATTAAAGCCTACTAAATTTTACAATCAATATAGCGATTTTAATCAAATAATTGGAGCCGTTTTTGAGAAAAACGTAAAAAGGTGTAAAATGAATGGTATAAAATGGCTCTTCTGGTAAGCTCATTATGATGAAAAAGTTGCTGTAACATCTCAGGCATTCTTAAATATGAAATTTCAGTTCCGTGCGACTTATCACTTTTGAGCTAGGCTTGCCACACACACAAACCTTTTTTCGGGACTTGGTTATTTGGACTCTAGAGACCCTAAAACGTGTATTTCCGTTCAAAACTAGAATTCGAAAATTTTCACGATCGCAATACTTTCCTTTGCTATATATAGCAAGTGAAAGTAAAAATATACTTTCTGTACTTCTCTCCCTCCTTCCTACCAAACTCTAGCTGTAATTTCCGGATATTTGTTTGTTTATGCACAGAGGCGTAAAACTTCATAGTCATCAACGCCTAATTTTCCGGATATTTGTATCAGTCATTAAGAGAAGTATACTGAATAACTTATTAGAAGTTTTAGCGGGGTAATTTTTTATTTTATATATATTTTTTTTTTTGATCGATTGCGAAGGTTCATTATTGAAAATGATAAACCAAAAATGAATAGGTACTCATTTTCCCCCCTTTTAGTGTATTGAGTATTTTTTTGAATGAATGAATGTCATCAAATAACGATCGTGAACGAGCCTTTCGATTTCTCTTTAAATCTTTGAATCGATTCTATATTAGGCCAGAATGTGGGACTGCTCTGCCTCCTCGATTGCTCCTCATGAATGTTTGATTTGGGCGATTGAGTCGATGACCTCTTTGTTTCAATCGCTCCAGTTTATACACCTTTTTGCTATTAAGTACTTTTCTTCTCAAAATCGTTCCATTTTAGAAAAGTTTTATTTAACTTTCTCATCGTCCTAAAATAGAAAATAAGGATATTAATTTTTTTAAATAAATAATAAAAGTTGATAATAATAAAATTATCAAGATTTAATCTCACTTTATACTATTGTGACTAATCAGAGCTTCCACTCGTTTTCTTCACTTTTTTTACTGCCTCCTATATTGACAGTAAATCCTACAGTGATTTTTTTAATATTTAATTATATTAAAATTAAAAGTTTTAATCAGCAGATCAAATCTATATTCAATTTACTACAATCAATTCTATATCTTTCTTCTTTTTCTTTTTTTTCGGTATTTTATTATCATCCAGTACTGGCAAACAAGACGAGTTGTCATGTAGCTTATTTAGTATATGTACCGTCGGAGCGAGTTTATCCTAGTTTGGGATCATCTGTAGCTTGGTGGTCTTAGGATTTTTTAATGGAGTAAAAAGTTCTTAGTCATGCCGTCCTTTGGAGGGGACTTAAAAGGTGGTCCCGAGCCTGTGCAATGTCAGGTACTCGTTAAAGATTTCTATCTCTATCTTAGATAACCTGGATAGGCAAAATTTAGGACTCCCACTATAGCACCGTCCGATTAGCCATAGTAGCATAAAGTGACGTTGAATAAATAAATAAAAACGAACAATGTAGCTTACTTTATTAAAGTCAATCATTAAACCTATTTTCATAAGAGCGGAGAGGTTGAGATTCATTACGTGAAAATGCAAAAAAAAAATAATTTCATCAGGTTATAAGTTGGATTTGAACTGGTATCATATGACTTTTGGGATTTCTAAAACATCTTATCCATTCCCCTCACCTCCTCCTCTCCCCTCCCACCCCACAAAGGCTTTCTAACAAGAATATATTCCATTTTAGCATAATTTTATTAACTTTATATATGCGAGTAAGTATTTCAAGACTGTGTTCCGTGTCCTTTTTATCGGATCTAGCCGGGAGGAACTTAAAAAGCAAATCCTAGATGAGGAATATGGTTGGGATTGCGGTCATCAAATTTGATGACCGTGCCCCCAACCATCTTTCTCATTTAAGATTTGCTTTGGTCAGCTAAACTCCGTCGTTAAAAAGTAAATTCCTGTGAAAAATATTTTCAAAAAAATCGACACGGCCTAGTGGACAGAGCACTAGTCTACTGTCCTCCGGATCCCAAGTTCGAATCCCGGCTGTGGTAGTGTTATTTATTCTGTTCAGCTGTGGAGTGACCCTGGTGAGGAGGCTGTTCTGGGGGTAAACCTTGCTGCATTTTTCTAGTATTTTTAGAAGGTCAATTTGCTTGTGAAAGCTGCAAATATTATATAATGCATATCTATTAAGATTATGCTATTTATTTTTTTATTGTCTTTAAAAAAAAAAAAAATCTTTTATACTCATTTTTGAAAAATCTAAGTGCAATATTGTGTGTGGAGAGAGATAATCTTCTAATCCAGTCCTGTACCTCTATTATCCTTCCTTTGAATAACTGCAGATGATAATCCTGTTTCTGTTTCAGGCGAAGGAGGACGAGGAGGCCGGCTGGCAAGAAGGGCGAGGTCGTTCAAGGAGGACTTCCTGGACATCCTCTCCCAGATGAGGTCCCCAGGAGGGGGCGGCTCCCCCAAACCACCCCGCTCCCCGAAGCCCAGGACGGCCAGCAGCAGCGACGTTCCCGAAGAGAGGAGTCCCCTCGCAGACCTAGACCTTCATGTTAAACAGGTAGGTAATATAGCTTTGATGTTATATTAATTTATTTTGTGTATCTAATATAATACTAGGAAGCAAACTCCTACGAACTATTGGATGTAAAATAAGTTCATAGCATTTTTCAATATTTCAATTTAATCCTTTTTTCTTTATAAAATCATGTTTACTTGGTCAATAATGTTTACTTATTCTAAAAAATGATTAGTTAAGGTGCTTTTATTCATTAGTTTCAACCAATATTCCTTGTCTTTAAGTGGTATTTTGCTTGCTCAAACTGGGAGAGAAAAAATTCATTTTCATTATTTAATGATTTTTTATTTCCAAAAAAGAAAATCCTCTGCTCAATGGGTTAACAAAATTTGCTGTGTGTTTGGAATGATGCCTTAGGAGAAAGCACCTTCTGTTTTACTCGGTTCAGAACTGGAAATTTAGACTTGGAAGACGCAGAGCAACTGTTGATGATGACCAAATTCAAAACTATGACCTGGAAAATGGCAACAAGCAATAGATCAAAACGGTTCATATATAACTGATTAAAAATATTTACAAAAATCTGAAGTTTTTATTGAAAACTTACTAAAAAATGTTACAAACTTAGTTTACAACCAATATAACAGGTCCTAATTGGGATCATGACCTAGGACGGTGAAGAGGTAAGACTAAAGCAGAACTAGTGGATGAAACAAAGCAGTCGATCATTCACGACATGAAGGCTAAGAGGTTACGATGGGCAGGGCATGTCGTGAGGAGTGATCTATCTGGTCCGTCCTCTCTTAAAAACGATGAATGGATGGTTGGAATTGAATCGAAAGGAAGACAGAGAATGAGATGTGTCAACAATATTAATATCCGTTCCATTAAATAAACTGGAGGACCATTGCCCAGATAGGCAGAGGTAGAATAGGTTAATTGGGATGGCTAAAGATCTCAAAGGTCTGTTGAAACAAATGAAAATAAAAAATAACAATGTACGAGTGAACTTTGAATATCAATATTTGAGTTTACCAATCAGAAATCAGTGGCAATCAGAGAAAGAGAAAAACAATGAAATAGTGGAAGCTATTTATTGTTTTGCAAATATAAATGGTTTCCACTATTTCACTGTTTTTTTTTTCTTTCTCTGACCACCACCCGGGACTATTTTCTTCTGTATGCAAGTAAATATGACAATGGTAAATTGCCTTGAAATAAAAAGGTAGAGAAACTACCCCATGTGGCCATCTTTTCAAGATCCCTCAGAACACCATCAGGAATCATTGAAGAAGGAATGGTCAAATTGTTTAATCCAAATAAAAATTATATCAATACAGGAAGGAATTAGCCTTAGTGGGTTCAGTAAAATATATACTTAAATAGTTTTAACTATTTATTGTCTGCCAACGTTTCAATCCCCATTATGGGTCATCACAGGGCTAAAAAGATACAAAAAGAAAAAATTAACATATATAAGTGAGAGAACAATTAAAGAGAACATAGAAAAAAGGATATATGAATTATTAAAAATTATAATAAATATTAAAAACAATATTTTATATATACTGAGTTAGAGGAAGAAATAAATAATATATAAAAACGTTGGCAGACAATAAATAGTTAAATTTTATTATTTTCTTCATCGTTCCTTAAATTAATTAATCGTTTTTAATTTAATCGTTTCTTTTATCGATTGCCACATGGACCTGATTCCTATTTTATTCTCAACGTCAACTAATATATAGATCATTATTAAGAATACATAGTTAGTAATTTACTTTTTTGAAATTTCATAGGATGAATCTATATTCAAAACAATAGTAACAATTAGTTTAAGTAAAATTATAATTAATTAAATCATGAATACAAATGAATTAATATAATCAAAATAACATACACAAAACATATGTGTACAGTGTACATCTCATAAGAATAATATTAAAATAATTAATTTTTCTATAATCAATTAGACAATGTATGCATTTAGCTGTATATATAATTTTTGTGATTTCAAAGATTAAACACCTACTACAACTCATTCTGAATTAAATTTTTATTAAATAAAAAAAATTTAAATGAAAAAAAATAATAAGTTGCATAATGATTTGGATATGAGTTATTACCAAAAACTTATTTAAAAACTCAATTTTTAACTTTCCTATTGATATACCTGTTATTAAATTCTGTAGGCAAGTTTTAAAATTGACAAACTCAGCAAATAATTACAATTAAATAAATTTTTCTTGGGTACTTAGGGTAATATGTAAATTTTCCATTCTTAGTCATTATTTTTAAGAAGCTTTTTTTATTTCCTTAAATAATTTCAAGGAATAATTTTGGAATTTATCAGATTAATAAATGAAAAATTGTCAATAAATATTTTAAAACTTTGAAAATTTGTAATAAACCTTTTCGATTGGAATTATTTGACAGTTTTAATGAATTTTAAATATTTAAATTTTTTATGAATTCTTAGTTTAAGTCGATAAAATAATTTAATTTTAAAAAATATATATCTGTATTCAAAGGATCAAAGTTGTGTTGTCAAAATAAATTTAAAGTCTATTGTTTTTGTTTTTTGTATGATTTTTTTATTTATGATTTTTTAAAAGTTATTTTCTATTAAAATTTATAATAAATAAAAAATTGTAACGAAATTTAAAAATACTTTTCATTTTGAATAAATTTTGAACTCTAGTTTTCTGTTGTTCATTTAATGTTTTTTATATTTTTGCATTTATAAAACATAAAATATTTATATTTTAATAATGTTTAAATAATTTAAATAAATTTTGAAATTTTTAGATTTTATTAAAGTTAAAATGTGTGAATACTGAATTTATGTTTAGATTAAATAACAGTATTAATTAATTTCTTGTTTTTATTAAATTTATAAATAATGTTTAAAAAGTTATTGATTTAATATACTTTAAAGATTTTAAGAAAAAGTAAATTTAAAAAACAAAAATAAAATATTCTTAATTCTTAAAGTAAAAACTTCTTGATGGCAAAATTAATTTAATATTTTCTTTTGATTTTTTTCTGGAAATTTTTTTTATTTTTTTTTTCCTATTTTAATAAAATTTTTATATATTTAATATCCTTTATTTTTTAAATATCTTTCTTATGAAAAAATATTAATCTAATATTTTGAATGGTGAAAAATAAAAATTTTAGTAGTTTTTATTTATGAAATATATTAGGATTCAGTTTTTTGTTGTTTTTATTTTTTATTTATTTATTTAATGGATTTTTTAACTACGCTCATTGTGTAAAACATGAAACAGTTAATATTTTTCATTTATTTTAATAATTTTTTTAGATATCTGAACATTGTTAAAAATTTTATATTTATTATTATTATTATTATTGTATAATTTGTGAATACCTGATTTTTATGATTTGATTTAATAATATATAAATGAGTTTCTCTTTGTTTATTTATTAAATTAAATTATAATAAAAATATCCGACCTAGTAAAAGAGTAATAACCTCGGAATATTAATGTTTTGGCCCGTTTCCAAAAGAGAGACGAGATGTTGAATTATATAATTATGGATTCTGCTCTACAGGTACAGCTCGCTCTCAAACACTTTCGGGACGTCGTGTCGAAGAATAAACTAGAAGTCTTGCCCGGAAACGGCACCATAGTCCTAGAAAGCATAGCTACCATACAGAGTGTACTCAAGACTTACGTTTTCATCGACCAGAGGTTAGTATTAATATTTTGTTTCCAATCAATATATAATCTCATATATCAACAGTATATTCAAAATTAACAGCTTTAAATCTTTCAAAACTAACTAAGGAAATTGGAATATGTGTATATTTTCATCTCATAACTCGTGTTAAAAAATTACGAATTTGGATTACATTTAATAAAAGTGTGAAGCAATATTTTTTTTTAGTTATTATAAATTTATAATCTAAAATTACATAAATATTGATCAAAGTTTTATATTTGGGGTGGATTTTCTTTCCGCTCTGAACCATCATACCTTTTCCTTCATATTTTAATGTTTCCTATTTTATGTGAGTATTGATTTTTTTTTTTTTTTTTTTTTATGCCACATATATTTAACATTATTTTTTCAAATATTATTCTAATTATTTGCTTTTTATTACAAATTTCTAACATTTTCCAGCTAAAAGTTTATTTTATATAGGGAAAATGCATAAATGAAAAATAATTTATTTATCCAATTCATACACCTGTCTGTAGAAGAATTTTGATTGTATTTAATAAAAGTGTGAAACAATATTTTTTCCTATCTATCAACAATTATTTAAAGGAGTAAATATTATAGTCTACGTTTTGAAGATCTACCTCAAAATATGAAATCATTCTTTTGACAAATTTTAATTATATTCAATAAAAGTGTGAAACAATATTTTTTCCCAATTTATTATGAATTTATTGGCAAAATTAATATAATTATAAATTTTGGCATTTGGGTGATTTGTCCCAAAATAAGTAATCTTTCTTCAGAAGAATATTAATTATATTTAATAAAATCGTGAAGCAATATTTGTTCTCCTTATTATAAATGCATTGTCAAACATTACATTAACATTAAACAGGGTGTCTAGCAACTGTGAAAACCGGGAAAATTCAGGGATTTTAAAAACATATGAAAAAGTCAGGAAATTTGTACTTTGTTCAGAAAAAATGGTCCATAGATAACATTGTTCCTTTTTCGCTCAGACAAAAGTTCCAATATGCCTACTTGTTGTGATGTTGCAAATATCATAAAGCGAGTTTTAAAAGAAATTTGTAAATATTGATTATTACTTACAGCAGTATCCAAGTTCATCATAATTCATTGCTAAGTCAACTTAAACAACTACAATTCCAGCTGGCGTCGGGTAGATATAGTTGAATCTTATCATAAAGTAATTAGTCATTATAAATATTTTTAATCTAGTATACCATATTAATTATAATTATTCTTTGTTTTGTCGATTTTCACCGAGATTTGGCCTGGTAAAAGACTTCTTATAATAAGGAAAATATAAAAAAGTCAGAGAACCTCTTTGAGCTGATTTGCTAGACACCCTGTTAAAGTCTAAATTTTGTTTAATATTTTTATCTCAAAATATGAAATCTTTCTTGAGAAGAATAAAATTACATTCTATAAAAGTGTAGTATTATTTTTTCTTCCTTATTTTAAATGTATAATAATAAAAACCCTCTTCCTCGCAAGAACCCTAACCTCTTTTCGTTTTACCCCATAAACCTCTCTATCCAAGCAGTCTTAATCCGTGATTTTTAGCATGCCCAATTTCTTTTTATTTGTTTTACATATCACTTTATACTTTTATTGAATAATATGATTTATTTTTATACAAAAACATTTTTAAAACTACTGTTTTTAGATTTATGAGTACTCTTTTCTATCACTATCTGTTTATATCTATTTATTTTTAACATTATTATATTTAATTAGCGATATGTTTATGTTTCTACTAATTTTACTTAGCTATTGATAATGATTTTTTGTTTCATCTATTTATTTATTATATTCCTCTATCTATCTTATATATTTTACAGTACCGCACTAACTACCGCTACAAAAGAAGTTTACCAAAGTTTAATGAAACTCATCATGTTATGCGATGATGTCCTCATCGGCGGGGAGAAAGTACTGAACAAAGACAATGTACATAAAGTTTTAAAGCAGGTCGATGAAGCAGTTATAGTGAGTTGTTATTGTTAATATTACTTATAATATTTAAGTTTATATTTTGTATTCTTTATCCACATTGTAAACTTATAATAATTTTAATGTTTGCCTTTAAATGTTTTAATGGAATTGGTATTTTGAATTTGAACTCTTGGATTCCAAAAGTAGCATATCCATTTTAGAATATTTTATAGAAAAGGTAAAAATATCTAGTTTGTTTATTGTCACCAATTTATTTTATTCCTTTCACATTAAAATTTAGATTTTTTTTTTTACTATGTTAAAAATATTGTTTTTTAATTATTGAAGAAAATGTTTTAATATGCTTTGGAAAGAAATTAAATGTGTAATTAGTACATTTTGGAAATAATTTCAGTTTTCAAAATCCTTTTCTATTTAAAGATATTAAGTGATTTTTAGATGAAATTGGATTACATATTTCAATTTTTGTAAATAAAAAAATTAATTGTGTCCTTTATTACCTTTTGGGGAGCGGCATGGTCTAGTGGATAGAGCACTAGTCTACTGTTCTCCGGGTCCTGGGTTCGAATCCTGGCTGTGACAGAATATTATTTATTCTGTTAATTCAATGGAGGGAGAGATTTTGAAGAGACCCTCCTGGGGCAGACCCAGCCTCTATAAAGTGGGTACCCAAAAACATTGGGGGAAAACCTGGTGGCAGAGCATGGTCAAGGCCTTCACATTAACACATTGAACTGCCGTAGGCCTAGAAACAATACGAATCTCTATATGTACTGAGAAAGATCATGGGTTTTTTTTTTTAATATAACGTCACTTTATGGTACTATGGCTAACCAGACGGTGCTACAGTGGGAGTCCTAAATTTTGCCTATCCAGGTTTTATTAGGGTAGGGATCTTTAACGAGTACCTGACATCGCACAGGCTCGGGACCACCTTTTAACGTCCCCTCCGAAGGACGGCATAACTAAGGATTTTTTACTCCCATTAAAAAATCCTAGAACAACCTAACCCATAGGTTTGAAACCGTGAACTTCGGCATAGGAGGCTGTTATGCTAGCCACCCAGCTACAAGTGATCCAACCTTCGGTTTTTAGGTAAAAAAGGTTTTTGTTTTGTTTTTTATTACCTTTTGGAAATCAATGTTTCAATTGAGAGTATGTCCCCCTTTTAAACCTAAAAGTACCAATGTTCATTGTTTAGCCAACATTTTTTATTTAATACTGAGGTTGGTCTGTGATTGATTTATTACATTGGTAATCGTTGACCAACCTCAATGGTAAATATATAAAATTTTAATATTGAATCAAATATGAAACCTATACCTCTACAACCCATATAGGGTCTTGGGCCGAGCACATAGATGTACAAATGTACTGTTTTTAGGCCAACTGCAGTGGAACTAAGTGATTAGGCCTTGTTTTCCCTCATTTTTTTGGGTACCCGCTTTATAGAGGCTGTGTCTGCCCCAAGAAGGTTTCCATATCCCAGGATAAATCATCATTGGGATGCGAGCTTAATTTCCCCTGTTTTACATTTTCCACTGATTCTCACTGCTATTGGTCGTAGTGTGATCTTACATAGCCTATAGCCTTCCACGATAAATGGACCATCCAACAAAAAAAGAATTTTTCAATTCGAGCCTGTACTTTCTGAGATTAGTGCATTCAAACAAACAAACAAACTCTTCAGCTTTGGATATTGTTATAGATAATAAGCTTTGTAATAACAATAATGAAACGTAAATAATAAAACATATAATAATATTTTAATACTTATATTTTGTCATTAATGTGTTTTATTTTTAATAATGTCAACCAGGAGCTGGTAACAAAGGTGAGAGCGAAGATAGCCGATCAGAAAAGCCTCGCAGAAAAGTCAGTGTTCTCAAACGACAACTCCGTCTTCGGCAAGTTCTCAGTGGACCCTCCCCTGAGGAACTCCCTTCCTGACATCCCGTTAACGCCCAGGGAGAGACAGATCCTCGAGAAGAGCTCGAGGGCCCAAGTCGCCTACAGTTCGGAATCTATAACGGACACTCCACCACCCAAACCTCCTTTACCAATTACGTAAGCTACAATAATAATCTGTAAGATATTTGTGTAGGTGTTGCAAAAACTATTAGATTTTTTATTGTTGATTGTATAAGAGTCTTTAAAGTTTTAGTTGGACTGTATTTAAATATTTGTATTTTTTCACAAAGAGTTTATTAATCAAGTTTAAAACATGTTCAAGTTTTAATAAGTTGAACGGTGCACTCACTAATACCCTTAATCTAAATTTTGTTTATCTTTCTAAAGACTGATTTATTTCCAAGTAGAGAAATGCTACAGAGGTAAACATACTATTCCTTTCGGAAGAGGATTAAAAAGTGTTGACATTCATAAAAATGAACAATAAAACAAACAGGTACTTTTATCAAGGGGCATTTTGAGAAAAACCTATTATTATTATAATTATTTTCCGAATAACCCGATACTAATCTCCTAACTTCACTTGCATTTTAGGAGAAAATTATTCCGGTTTGTGGTTAGTGTGAAAGAGAAACAATTAAATAGTTCTTTAACTATTTAACAAAGCCATTAGACCAATACTCACTTACTCCTCCGTTATATGGTGGCACAGGGCTCACATAGGGAACAATAAAAAGGTACTTTGTAAATTGCAAAGGCTTGCTTGCCTCATGATAACTGGGGCAATCAAGACTACTTCAACAGCTGCGATGGAGAAAATGCTGAACATCATGCCTCTAAATTTGGAGGTGGAAGCGCATGCGCTGAGAACCATGTACCGCTTTACCAAACTAGGTAAGTGTTCCAACAAGTTTACCCATCAAGGTCATTGCAACTTACTTAGCAGGCTCAATGAAAACAATATCCTAGCTATGCCCTCAGACTTACAAATCCAGAAGTTTATCAGTGCCAACTATAATGTCAACATTGATAAATCAAGGAAACACAAACCCAATCATGATATTAACTGCTACACGGATGGCTCACTAATGGACAGCGGCTCAGGTGCTGGTGTCTGGAGAAAAGAAAAACCGAACTCTGGAGCTAGTATTCCACTAGGCAAACACACAACAGTATTCCAAGCTGAACTTCTCGCTATTCTCCACTGTGCTACTGAACTATGCGCTGAAAATACCAGTGGCAAAAAGATATTTATCTATACTGATAGTCAGGCGGCACTTGGGGCCTTGAACAATTACACAACTACCTCAAAAGTCGTTGAAGCATGCAATCTGACCCTAAATAATCTTGCTAGGAAGAATATCGTTAGCATCGAATGGGTACCTGAACACTCTGGTTTCAGTGGAAACGAAAAAGCTGATGAATTAGCTAGGAAGGGATCAGCAACGATTCCATCACACCAGAACCCTTAAGTGGAATCAGCTTAAGTTATGCCTTTAGGAACATCAATCAATCCTACTTGATTGAATTTAAACAACTTTGGTTAAAAAAAGGACTTAAACAATTACTCAAATTCTTAGATGGTCCTAGTACCGGCAGAAGGAAGTGTCTTCTTGGTATGAGTAGGTCATGCCTAAAAACCTTGACTGCTGTCTATACAGGACACGGCAAACTTAATTACCACATGTTTAAACTTGGTATTTCTGACACCCCTTTATGCAGACTATGTGGCATGGAGGACGAAACATCGTTCCATATAGTCTGCCACTCTGACAGGCTAGCTAAGTTAAGGTTCACTTTATTTGGTGAAGTCCGCCTAGAACATCCTATAAACAACAAACTTGTTAATCCTAACAACCTTTTGAAATTTGCTTCTGCAACTAAACTCATGTTTTAAATCTACCCCATGTGATTCTATGGCGCACAATAGACCGTCTGGTCGCAGTGCAACCCTATGCCAGCTTGAAAAATAAAAAAATAAAAAAAAACTTTAACGAGGAGAACATTAACTATTTATTGTTTTGTCAACGCCATCATCAAGGTGATTGTTAAGTATGAGGTATGAACAATGTAATCATAGTGTAGTCAGCTCATGCCTAACATCTGTCCTAATGAAGACCCACCATGTGGGTCCAAATGTTGAAAAGACAATAAACAGTTTAGAGCTATTTAATTATTTCTCTTTCACTGACCACCACCCGGAATAATTTCCTCCTGAATCACTCAACGGTTAACCATTGTATATCCATTAATTGCATTTTAATTTATATGATCAATAGGAAAGTGTGGATCGGAGATTCACCTCCTCCACTGCCTCCAAAGAAGAAGTCAGGCGGAAGCGGGACAGGGCCACCCTCGCACTCGATGGAGAGGCTGTCGCTGAGGTCCGACAACTCTTCCCTGGGCTCGCTGGACTCCATCCTCAACACTTCCAGTCGCGGGGACGAGGAGATCCACGGCATCATGGACGAGGAGAACTCCATCACCCTCCCGGACACTTCCTTGCTGCCTCATGGGGGTCAGTTGTTTTTGTAATTGTATATTATACAATATTATTATTATTATATATATGATATCTACCTATATTGTCCCAGTAGAAACTTAGTTGAAGTTCATAGCTATGTCAATGTAATAGAAATAACATTTGTTTGGACCAGTATGCCACAATCACTGTGATTGCATGTGAAGGTGAAAATTCAATCAAATTTAATTAAAAAAAAAAAATTCTTTATTTATTCTGGGACAAGCCTCTTAAGAATGATACAGAGGAAAGTAAACAAAGTCGTTGGTGCCTTGGAATAACAATAAAAAATACAGTGATAAAATAAAAAATATTCAGAGTACTAAATCAACTTCTAGTAGTACTAATGATTGAGAATTTATATTACTAATTTAAATGGTAATTTTGAAAAACAATAAAATATACAATTACCCTCTGTTTCTGTACTTCTGCTTTGATAAAAAAAAATAAAATAAAAAATACTAGTCTGTCTAATTTTTTTTTTTAATCTGGTGTGCGCAACACACAACTTTTACCTACCTCTGTTGTTAACATCAATTGAAGAATTTTTAAATGAAGAAATGAATTTTTTAGAGATGAAAAAATGTCAACAAAGTAATGAAATTCAGTTTTGTTAAAAACATCTGTATAATTATATAATCCATCATATAATTATCTACAACAATCGGTTAGTTTTATCAGCTTTTCATCACTCTCCATCAACTTTTACGAATTTGTGTTTGAGATAATATTTTTTCTAAAACCTTTAGCTTTCCAAAGGTGTATTATACATCTATATTAATGTTCTTATTTTCAAAAATACAAAAATTGTGTAAACAAATATTTGTTTGCCCTTAAGGATATCAAATTCATTCAACTTATATATTTACCTATTTTTTTATCAATACTAACAAGACGATAAGGTTAATTGTTTTCCAATCTAAAAAATTCAAGATAGTTTAGAGGAAGCAAATTTAAAATATCAGCATTTAAGCCTTATATTAAATTCATTCTTTTTAACCGTTCTTTAATTAAAAAAAAAATGAAAATTACCTGTGCAGTAAACTTCTTACAACTTTGGCAGTCGAGAAATCAATAAATCAAACTAAGAATAAAATTTATCTTCTCAATTCCCCTCAGGGTATTATTAGACTGTAAATCACGTTATTTATCCTTATTTATTTTTACCTGGTCCAGATTTAATCAAATTATTTCTTCTTATTTACGATATTGGCATACCTTTCTTACACGTAATTACCCAATTTGTTTATAAATACAAATAATAATAAGATACCTATGTTTTATTTATGTTAATAATATTCATAGAGATTATTCATGATTTATTGATGTAAAACATAGGTGGTCTCAAACTTTTTACCGCCATTGTAAGTAAAAGTAAAAATATGCCTTCAATAAATTAATATTTTTTTTTTTTTTTGCTTTAGTGTAGTGGTAATGATGTTTATTTATGTAAGACTTATATATTTGTACTTCCATTGAATCAGGGATGAGCTCCGTGGTGAACGGAAGCCAGACAAGCTCTTGCTGCTGGGACAGCTCTTGCAGCAACACCTCCGACCCGACCCAGCCCACGGAATCACCCGACCCCACGCCCTCGTACAATAACAGCATCGGTAAGCATATTATCTCTAGGGTTTTATCCTAAGCTACGGATGGATATACTGTTTTTTTATATAATTCAAAAGTAAGGCTTCAATACCACTAACATACATATATCTATCTATTGGGTTGTGTCACATGAAATGTCCGTTTTCAAGGTAAAGGAATTTTATTAAAAATACGATATGAATACAAGATAATTTTATTCCAAGTATTTACCTTCTTTTTCTACTCGTTTTTCCTAACGTGACACCAACTTTTTTATCCCTGAACTGAAAAACTCTGAGCTTTGAAGTTAAACAAAATCTGAAAACGCACTTTTCACTTGATCATTATTTTCAAAAAGTTTTCCTGAACAGGTGGTAATCTGTTGGAGACAAGTTGGGAGAATATGGTGGGTGCGGAAGAACTTCGTAGCCCAGTTCATTCAATTTTTGCACATTATGTTTTGAAACATGGGATCTTGCTGCTGCTTAGTGAGATCATGAGGTACCCATGTATCGAGCTTTTTCACTTTCCCAATACACTTTAAATGTCTGGAAACGGTAGATGCACTTGCATTTAGTTGTGCTGAGAGTCCTTTAACTGTTGGTAGGGGTTTCCTTCTACTGTATGTTTGAGGACATCGTTGTCTATTACGGACGGAGGTCTTCCTTGGGGCAATTTTTCTAAGTCAGTATCTCCAGCTGAAAACTTAGCAAACCAATGGCGAATGGTCCGTTCATTAACACTCCCTTTCCCAAACGCCTTGCAAATATTTCTAGCGGCCTCAGCTGCTGAATGGCCGAGTTTAAACTCGTACAAAAATATTACTTGAAAATCGCGTGTTTCCGTGTTCATATTTGGAGGTATACTAAAAAGTGGGTAATTGATTGGGAAGCTAATGTTTATAATACAAAGGTAGAGGATTAGTAACTGTTTTCTTTAAATATGTAAACATTCAAAAGAAAACAACAGAGACCTGCAAAATCCTTTATGTATTTCAGAAACTATAAAAACGGACATTTCATATGAAACAACCCAATATCTAACGGCGCTATGGTCCTTGTAAGACCTCCTCAGCGATCTTCCTCCACTCTGACCTGTCTTTAGCTGCCCTTCTGCTGACACCCAACGACCGAAGGTCCTCCTCTACATCCTGCAACCAACGAAGCCTAGGTCTGCCCCTGCTGCTTCTTCCACCAGGGTGTCCCTCCATCATCATTTTTGGCAGTCTCCCACTTTCCATTCTCTGTACATGTCCCAGCCTAGATCTTGGCAACTATTGGGTTGATGCAAAATTAATGCAGGTATTTAGTAGGTATTGTAAATACGCCATATCTTTACTTTAACCATATATATTTAATCAAAATAATTTCCATCTGAATCAATGCACTTTTGCCAACGTTCAACAAGCTTTCTTATTCCACCAGAAAAAAAATCCGAATCCCTGGACTCAATGAAATCACGAAAAGAATTTTCAATGTCGTCCTGGTTTTGAAAATTTTTCTCCCTCAAAAAGTTGTCCAGATGCCTGAAAAAGTGGAAGTCTGTAGGAGAGAGGTCAGGTGAATAAGGCGGATGTTGGAGAACTTCGTAGCCCAACTCGTGCAGTCGTCGAATCGTTGGTTGTGCAACGTGTGGTCTGGCGTTATCGTGGAGCAGGATCGGCCCCTTCCGATTCATCAATGCTGGGCAAAGACGTTGCAATTTTTGAGTTCCGAGTTCCGCCGCCATTTCTCGTGTGGTTTTGGTTGGGTCTTCTTCCACTTTTGACCTCAGCTGGTCGTTGTCCAGAGCAAGATGACGGCCCCGACCTTCCTTGTCTTCGAGGTCGAAATCTCCTCTGCGAAACTTCTGGAACCAACGCTGCACCATGCACTCATTAATAGCCCCCTGACCCCACACTTCATTAATATTACGAGCCGTTTGCGCAGCGCTGCGCCCTAATTTAAATTCGTAAAAATAAATTTGACGAAAATCGCACTTTGACATTTTCGATTCAAGACCTTTGAACACACTGAACAAAACGATTTTACTAAACAAATTCATGGTGAAAGAGAGGGTATTAGATAAGGTTTGTTTTGGTATAATAATGATCAATGTTAGGATTAGCTTTGTTTACACAATTGGAATTAAGATATTGCAATAGAGGAAACCTGCATTAATTTTGCATCAACCCAATATGTCAGTTGTCTGATACAGATTTCTAATTTCCTCATTCGTCTTCATTCGCCAACGATCTCCTTCTTTTGTAGGACCAAGGATTTTTCTGAGAATTTTTCTTTCCCATATGTTTAATAGTCTTTCATCGTTGCGTGTTAATGACTCGCTTTCATATATAACCACATATATACATTACATAAAATAGTGGTGAAGTAAATATCAGCCTCCTTTTTTGCTATGACCTTCTGTTTAGGAGCTATTTTAAAAAGAGAAAAGCATCAATTTTACTATTTCGAAGGATATGCCCGATTTTTATATTTTAAGGACTGTTTTAATAATTTTTTTTTATTCAAAGTTAAAGTTGCCATTCTCGTTGAAAGAATTCTTAACAATTGACATATTGTCACTAGGATAGGATTCAAAATGGAAGAGAACCTCCATTTTTTAAACAATTCTCCTTTTGTAAGGATACAAATTAAAATGTTTCAGTGGCATTTCTTCCTCCATAATAATATCCCTGTTAATAAACTATTTCATTGAGTATTTTTAATACTTTTTACTACTTACTTTACAATGCTAAAATCTATTCTCTTAATTATCTTTTTATTTTATTTGTTTCCATTTTCAGGTTTGGGCACTATAGATAGGACATCAACTTCCTCAGGGTTTTTTTTCTATCCAGCACAGCTCTAGCCAGAGTTACAACTACAGCAGCTCCACCAGCAAGTCTAGCACCGTCTGCTACAACTCCACGACGGAAGAGAGGAAGCTCCATACCACGATGAACATGGAGCAGAGGTCTTCGCAGATGTCCATCGAGCAGAGGTCCTCCCAGGTGAGCATAGAGCAGAGGTCATCCTCCTCATCCTCGTCCCAGGTCTGCCTCGAGCAGAGGATCTCCAGTCCCGGGGAGACTCCCCCGGCGCTGCCCGAGAAGAAGAGGTCGCGCAGGGAACGGCAGCCGTCGCAGTACGACAATGTCCCATCGACCAACAGTCCCACGGACAACAAGCCGCCCCCACTACCTCTCAAGAAAAAGCACAGTAAGTAAAAAGCTATCAATAACATTTAGGTGATACTGTATGTTCGCTGTGCTTTAGAAATATAAACATCCGGGTAATTTTTTATTAAAATGTTTTTAGATGTTACATCATCATAATAAATTGTTTTAATTGGCTGCTATGAATTAATTTTTGTGTTTAGAAAATTATAGCCATAATTATCTTGTTAATTTGCAGTATAGATAAAAAAATTTCAGTGTTTTGTTTTCAGTGGCATTCCATTCTTTTTATTTTTTTTATTATTTGATTAAAATTTTAAAAAATTAAGCTTAATTATAAAAAGAAAGAAAGATCTGTCTGCTCCTCGCCTATCATTCTGTCACTAATAGTCTTGATAATTTATTCTCAGAGAAAGAGAGAAAACACTTCATTCATAAAGCAGTGCTGCCAACTGCATTGGTTTATTTACAATACACATCATACTACACTTGTTTCTTAAGAAATATTTTTTTAAACTTATAATGAAAACAAAATAATTTAATTAATTTTTTTTTTCATCCAACCATTTAATTTTATCCTTTTGGTTTATTATTTTTAATAATAATCATTTGAAATAGAACTGGGAAAAAAAAAAAAAAAAAAAATGACCCGTCCTCAAAATTTGAGGTCTTGCGTTTCAAGATAGGTGTAACCCAAATAAATTTTAAAATCTGGTGCGGGCAACACACGACTTTCACTTACCTCTGTTGTTAAAATAGATTAAAGCATTTTCAAATACAGTTAGAAATTAAAATGAGTGAACTAATAAAGAATTAATTAAATTGAATTTCTATAGAAACATGTGTTTTATTAAAACATCTATTATATTATTATCTAAAACAATTAGTTAGTTTTATCGGCTTTTCTTTACTCTCTATCAACTTTTACTTGCTTCTATATAAGATAATATTTTACCTAAAATCTTTAGCTTTCCAACGGTATATCATACATGTATATTACTATTCTTTTGTTCAAAAACACAAAAATTGCATAAAAAAATAGTTTTGTACTTTTCTCTTTTAGTTGTTTATGAATTCGCTCAACTTGCATATTTACCCGTTATTCATATATGCTAATAAGATGATGTTCTAAATTTTTTGAAATCTACAACATTAAACATATTTTAGAGGAAGAAAATTTATTAAAATATCTGCATTTAAGCACTGTCTGACAAGCTCATAAGCCCATTAAAGTATAAAGTAGATCTTCTGGTCAGCTGATTTTGATTAAAAAGTTTCTGTAACATCTCAGGCATATAGTTGTCTTAAATATGAAATTTCAGTTTCATAGGACTTTTCGTTTTTGCCTGGAAGTTACCACACACACACACAGACCTTTTTGCGGGACTCACGGAACCCTAAAACGCATAATTCCATTGAAAACTCAAATTCGAAAATTTTCACTATCGCAATACTTTCCCTTACTATATATTTCATATATAGGCAAGTGAAAGTAAAAATGTATAGAGTTTTAGAATCTGGACACCGCAATGAACTAAAAAAATATATCTCATATAGTCAAGTCAAAACTTAATTTATTTTTTCACAACTTATTTGGCATCTCGTCTATAACCAAAAAAATCATTGAAATCGATTGAAAAGTAGCAGAGATATAGTCTTCTGAACTAAGCAGTGGGGATTTGCCATTTTCCTGTAATATAAATTGACAGTGTTGCTAGCTTGTCTTTCTTAAGCTCTATGATTAATTTATTGCTATAAATATAATTTTATAACAGCTATATAAATTGTTATACCCTAATATAATTATTTGGAAATAATAAAACATTGTGTAATAATTTTCAGCGTTTTTTTGTTTTATTTTTGCATCACATATTTTAGAACCAAGTAGTGAACACTAATAAATTTTTTTTAATATTGGCTTCTTTCATATAAAATGTCTGTTTTAGTGGGAAAGCTTTAGTAAAACAACTGTATATAATCAAAACATTCACACTTATTTCTTGTACAATTTTCCCAATGAGCTATCAACATTTTATTTGCAGAACTGATAAATTTTGGATAGATTGATGTAATATAGAAGATAAAAACAAAGAAATAATCTTCTAACAAATTTATTATAATCATCTACCAAGTGTAGAAGTATGAAACCGGAATTTCTCTATAGATGGTGATCGCTATCATTTCAAAGACCGTAAGACCACTTCTGTAGCACCATCTTCTTCTTCACCATCTAACAGCTGACAAAGTTTGTCAACACACAATAACCTAAGGTTCATACTCAGGTATATTTTTCTATAACCTCAAACATGTTGAGTTTTGTGCCTACAAACTATGATTTGCGGAAAGCATAGGTTTTCTGCTATCGTTTGAAGAATTTTATTGTTTATTTATTTAACGTCACTTTATGCTACTATGGCTAATCGGACGATGCTACAATGGGAGTCCTAAATTTTGCCTATCCAGGTTTTATTAGTTTGAAGAAAACTGCTGCAGAATCGTATAGAGTGTTTGTCTAAGCATACGGCGAACATGCTCTTGGCAAAACTCAATGCTTTGACTGGTTTAAAAAATTTAAAAGTGGTGTTTTTGACATGAGAAACAAGGAACATGGCAAACCACCAAAAAAGTTTGAATAAAAGGACTTGCAAGCCTTATTGGATAAAGACAATACTCAGACTCAACAAAAACTTGCGGAACAATTAAATGTGAAGCAAAAAGCAGTATCTCTTCGTCTGAAAGCTATGGGAAAGATTCAGAAAGTGGGGAACCACGTGAACTGAATGAAAGACAGCAAGAAAATCATTTCTTCATCAAATAGTGACAGGTGATGAAAAGTAAAACCATCGTAAATCATGGGTGAATCCAGACGAACCATCAAGATCCACTGCTAGACCAAATCGTTGAGGAAAGAAAACAATGCTGTGCATTTGGTGGGATCAAAAGGGTATTATATATTATAATATACTTATTTTTAAAATAATATTCTTTTAAGAAAAAATCAATTAACATTATTTACTTCATTATTACTCATTTTACTCTGAGGGTATGGAATGGGTTCTTGACAATCATTCACACAATCTTCTATATAACTTTGTAATTATAATAATGACTTACAAATTAACACAAACAATATGCAGGCTAACCAAGATCCCTCTTCATATTCAGCTCCACACTCTCCAAGTTCCCAGTCAAAACTAACTATGCCCAGGTATCTTTCTTCTACCTGGGCTTTTACCTGGGTTGTCCCTTGCATCCAAAATGGAAGTTATTTTTACAAACAAACATTCAAATTGGAGCGGTTAATTTTTATTTTAATTCTATTTTGAATCTAATTGTTAGCCTGCCTAACATAATATTTAAATAATAAATAAATAAATAATTGTATAATTTATATAAAAAATGGGTATATTACAATATTATTAGCTACTAAAACCGTTAACACTGATCGCTACCAATTAGAATCGAGCAATACGTGAAAAATGACCAGAATATTCAAAAAGGCTACATAAAGTCATTTTGCTTCATGATAATGCCCCGTCTTTAAAGGGACTCAAGGATACGATCAAGGCATTCAATTGGGAAATACTAGCGCAGGCAGCTTATTCTCCAGACTTGGCTCCATCTGATTACCATCTATTTGCATCATTGTCGAACAACACTTGGATTCGTATGTAAATGTACGAAAATGGCTCGGCAACCGCTTCAAAGGAAGAATTTTTTTTGTTGGGGTGTGTCATTCATAACCTGCCGAAGAGGTTGGAAAAAAGTATAAATTCCAATGGAGGCTATTTTGAATAAAATATTTTTTATAATTTACGAAAAAATTCTAGTTTCATACTTTTACACCTGGTGTGTACATTTAGACATTAGTACATTAATAATTTTTTTGGAAAGCTTCGACAAATGTTTGAACCGAGCAACATTAATAGAGCTATAGAGTGTTAAACTGAAGGTGAAAAGAACGTTACACAATGATAATTACAGAACCCAAGCCAAAAGGCATATTCATGTCAAAAAGAGAAAATTAATAACGGCTCATTATAATCTATAAACATAAATGTTGTAAGCAACAGAAGTTCACTAGCGGACATTTCATATGAAACTGCCTGATAGTATAATTTAAAAACATGCTATGGATCATCATTGATAACTATCATGATAGATTGTAGAGCTTTTATCGGAAAGGCATGTTATAGATGTCGCTTTTTCACAAAAGCTTTTTATTTCTAATTATATTTTTTGTAAATCTAAAATTGATAATACACACATAAAAAATGCTTTTATTTATTTTTTTCATTTAAAGAATTCTAAATTTTTGAGTTTACTGTCGAAAAGTTTTTGATACAGAGTATTTTTTTATATAGCTTGTTAAAGAATGCAGCTAAAACTTGAACGTTAATTATTTAGTTGCCTGTGGAAATTAAATATAGATTAGGTTAATATATTTTGGAGGCAGAGCTTTGACAGATTTTTTTTTTTTTTAAACAGTTTTTTTAATTTAGCTAAAGACTTGTAAATATGAACCCTTTTTTCCTCCATCCCATTTGAAAACTTGCTTAATGTTGTACCAAAAATGTCTGCTGCAAAGTCAGCAATCAGTATGGCAAGAGGTATTTTAAATATAACTGAAACAGAAAAATATACCCTAAACTATTTTATAATGATAGATCGAAAAATATACTATCAATATATATGAAGCATGAATTCAATAAATAACAAATTAAAGACGTATAAATATTAAAATGAAATACATGTATGTGTATTTAGATATCTTATTACATATGTAAGACAAGTGTCAAGCTATTTACACTCTAATTTAATGCAGCCAAAATGAAAAAAATGTAATTTAACCCAAAAAGAGCTTAACGTGCAGTATTAAATTGTGATGTTTTATCCCTTGGTTGCTGGATCAGATAGCTGTTCGGGTTCGAAACTGATAGACGTAAGCAAATATAATGTGCAAAAATATGAGTAAAATGATCACCATCTTATTCCACTGCCTTCCTGATTGCTGACTGGACTATGTGTGTTTGATAAGACCATTAAACAACCATTAGGATATGAAAGGCCTATACTGCAACTGTTTAACACATATATTTCTCTCTCAGTATTCCAGTCGGTGGCTTATTCGGGTAAGAAATATAGTCAGTAGTGTAATGCTTTTTAGCGCATGCCAAAAAAAAAAAAAAAAAAAAATACTGCTCTAGAAACCACAGATTCATTCTCATCCTCATTATTGGTGTAAATCATCATCATCATCATCATCATCATCATAGATAGGCATTCATTGGTGTAACGTGTAACATGTCTGACTTGTTCTGTCTGTATCTTATGGATTCATTTATTTTCCATAACAGATTCATTTATCTTTTTAATATTCTTTTATTATCTGGTTTTAATCACTTGAAATTGAGCAGAGGCCTCCTAAAAAAAAAAAATAATTATTGGTTTCATGACTCAATGTCTTTCATAGCTCAAATGCTTAAAAATTATGAATCCTTTTCAATATGATATACCTATTGACCAATCAGTGATGATCCTTTGAATTATATTATTTGGTTGTAAAATAAGTTTCTAGCGTTTTTCAATATTTCAATTTAATCTTCTCTTTTTTATAAAATCAGGGTTACTTGTTCAATGTGGGTGATAGCAGTTAAGCAAACTGAAGTATAAAAAAGAAACAGTGAAACCCTGTCCACATCTAGCCGTAGCAAGCCACAGACAGGAGAGGTCGCATTGACCCGACTGAGGATGGGCACTCGTGGCTAACACACTCGTATCTTTTTGACTAGGCAGCCCGCGCACCGTGCCAGCATCTGTGATGGAACCCTCACCATTCAGCATATTTTTCAAGAATGCCCATATTATTCATCTAGACCTGAATAAAATTGGACTAAACCCAAATATTTCAACAGTATTGGGTAATAGAGAGGAAACCATAAATTAGTTTTTGATTTTCTTAAGGAGCAATCATAAAATTATAAAGACTATAATCTTAATTAACTATTAAGTTATACATTCCTAGTCAGTTTTTAATCAATACTTTTTTTTTTCCCTTGACTTTAAATTGTTTGTTTTTTTTGTTTTTTTTCTTTCAAGTATTTATTGTTATTATTTTTTTTAACTATTGTTTCACATAATAATCATTTTTTTTTTCCTCAATTACTCATTACCTAATAGTTCTTTCTTATAAAAGTTAAATATACATATAGTATCTAGGCGTTGATGACCTTAGGGTTTTACGCCTTAAAACCCAAACAAACTTGTTCAATAATGTTTAATATTCTAAAAAAGGATTACTTTAGGTGATTTTATGCTTCAGTTTCAACGAGATTCTTTATCTTTAAGTGGTATTTGGCTTGCAGAAAATGGATTTTTTATTTCTGAAAAGGAAAATCCCCGACAAAGACGGTTAACGAAATTTACAGTGTGTATGGCATCGATGCTTTAGGAGAAAGCACCGTCCGTGAGTAATTTGCTTAGTCAGAAATTTTGACTTAGAAGACGCAAATGCACCATTCTGGGAGGATAGATTAAAAAATTACCTGTAAGACGGCAACATGAAATAGATTAAAATGGTTCATATATAATTGATTAAAAATATTTACAAAAATCTCAAGTTTTTATTGAAATCACCAGTAAAAACCGCTACAAACTAATTTTACAACTCTATATATATAATTGATATAATAAAATGAAAAATTATAGTATTTTTCAATACTTTCCTATACAAAATTATGGCCTAGATATTATTGAGCAATGCTGGAAAAAGTCTTTATTTATTTAACTACAAAATATATTATATTTCATGTGATATAACCAGATTTTTATTTCTGTGAGTAGAAATTTTAATATCTTCATTTTAATTTATTTAAACTATGATCATCATCTGACAAATAATTCAAAAAATAAATATGTTTATTTAAATTTTTTTTTTCATATTTCTTTTCCATCATAGCATGTATGTGTTTAGTATGTGTCTGATATGCCATTGTGTTTTCTGTCATTAAATAACCTAGAATAGCTCGAACACAAAGAAATATCTTAAGAATTTTTTATTTTTGTTTTTAACTGTTATTTTCTTTTTAATTAGATAAGAAAAAGGTAGATAGAATATTGAACATGTTAGATTCTTTGATCAAATACATTTTTTAAATAAAAAACAAATTTTAAATACCCTATTTTACTAGTAAGTATTAATTGTATAAGCTATTTATTTTTATTGAGTTGTCTTTATTTGTTCATAGATATCCTTCAGATTTTTTGTTTTTTCTATTTTCATAAGTTATTTTTATCCTTTTTAACTGAATTCAAATAGTATTGCAAATTAAAATATTAAAGAAAACCTTGTTTTTTTATTCATTTAAGGTTTATGCTACAGTAGGAGTCCTAACTTTTGCCTATCCATCTTTAATTAGGATAGTGATCTTTAAGGAGTACCTGACATCGCAAAGGCTCGAGTCCACAATTTTGCATCCCCTCCAAAGAACAAAATAACTAGCATTTTTCCTAGGGGTTTCAACCCGTGACCTTGGGCCTAAAAGGCTTTTTTTTTTCTTTTTTTTTAAAAAAGGCTGTTATGATGCTAACCACTACATCACAGGTGACCCCACTTGTTAGGATGTATTTTTCCTTATAGGCACCTTTTTAGCTAGATCATCTCCCCTTACTTTGCTTACTTGATTTCGGGCCTTCTTCATTTTTTGTTCACCCTTACCTTGTTTTTTTAGGCTATAAGGGGTTTTCTCAGATCAAGGGGTGAGAGCAGGAGTTTTATACCAGAGTTAAAACTCCTTGGCACAGAGACGCATAATTATTTTATCCAAAATTTTGGTTGTTTGGCAATGCAAGTTAACCCACTTCGCCACCCTGTCCCTTGCCACGTTTATTTCTTGTCCCAATATTGAGTCACCACCTTTCAATTCTGGTCCAGGATATTCCCTTGCTGCGATTCCCTTTTCATCCTGTCAATGAAGCTTAGATCCACCAACTCTTCTTACCTTACCCCATTTCTTTTTAATTTATTTAATACAAGACTTTCTTCTAAAACCATGAACTTCCTCAATAAAGATTCTGTATAGCCACCTTCCAGACTTCCCTGACTATGTCCCGTCAAGAGGATTCCTGCACTTTATAATACCAGGATTTTCTTGGTAGTACAATATATTTCATGTATTTTCCATTAGTGACGGTCTTTCGCTGTCCAACTTCAGGCATTCTTTTCAAAAGTCCATTCCACTTTAAGAGTAGTTTATCATTTTATTTCTCAATTTCTTTTTCTTTTTTTTTTTACTTCCATATTTTAGGTTTTTGTTGCGTTCTTGACGTTTTCCTGGTTGCCAGTAGTCTATGTCGGTTTATGCTTTAATTTCAAGTGATCTTTAAGGAGTACCTAACATCGCAAAGGTTCGAGTCCACAATTTTACATCCCCTCCAAAGGACATTATGACGAAGGATTTTTCACTCCCTTTAAAAAATCCTACTTGAGTTTGGGCCTCCTTCATTTTTTGTTCACCCCTACCTTGCCTTTTTAGGCTATAAGGGGTTTTCTCGGATCAAGGGGTGAGAGCAGAAGTTTTATACCAGAGTTAAAAGCTCCTTGGCACCGAGACGCAAACTCATGATTATTTTATCCAAAGTTTACAATGCAAGTTAATCCACTTATCGAGTATTTTCCCAATTTCTTTCTGAATTTTTTTTGCAACCTCCATATTTTTATGTTTTTGTTCCATTCTTGACGTTTTCCCGGTTGCCAGTAGTCCATTTCTGTTATCTTTAGGAATTTTCTTCTTAAGATTACATACATTTGTAAAAAAAAAATTCTGTTCTAAAGATGATACTCTTTTTTTTAAAAAAAATTATAAAAATTTTCTCTCTATGATTTCTTATCTCTGTGTAGTTGAATGAACAAATTGATCATTGATTCAAGTTTTAGCTTTAGTTTTATTGTAACTCCTTATCTTATTTCTTCCTCTTTATCTCTTGTTACGGTATATTATTTTAATTTATGAATTGATGCTCTTTATATACATTCTTGCCCTACAATCCGCTCTGGTTTTAGTCATGGCCTACATGGAGATGTTCGGGAACTGCTCGCAGCCGAACGCTTCCGACCTGCTGAGGCACTCGGTGCACACCTACTCGCTCCTGCAGGCTGAATGGCAGCAGCAACAGCAGCAGATCTCGCTAACGTCAACCCACTCCTGTTCCTTCAGTCACACGCTATCCATCGCACAAGGGTGAGCAACTTTTTGGTTATATTTATACAAAGAATTTTGTTAAATATGTAAATATTTATATTCATGAATGGAATAATTGGAACTTTCTCTTTCTCTTTTTATATTTTTTATTTATTATAACATAAATAAAACTTTCTTTGTCTCATCTCCAGATTATCCAATAAATATCTAAAATACAATTTAATATCATAAGCATATCTAACAACAACAAATAATATTCAAATTTTCAACTCAATTATCAATATTATATTCTAAAATTTGTTTCTAAAATAACTGCATTTAAATTGTACTTACAGATATTTCCATATTGCACAAAATATTGGTCATATGTATCATGATATCATATTTGTATATATCATTTATATAAAAATCATTTTGTCAATGATTATTAAAAAAAATTTTATATTTCACTATCACATTAACTAAAATTACTAAATGAGAGAAGTTGGTTTAGGGTGTAGTCAATATAACACACAATTAAGCATAAACTTAATTTATTGGTGCCGATGTTTCAGCCTAAATTGTAGGCCTTCTTCAGGGCTATAAGAAAAAACAAAAAACAAAGATAACAACCAGTAGTGGAATGCATATGCTGCTTTATATATTGTACTCCACTAATGGTTGTTATCTTCGTTTTTTGTTTTTCCTTATAGCCCTGAAGAAGGCCTATAATTTAGGCCAAAACATCGGCACCAATAAATTAAGTTTAGACAATTGTGTATTATATTGACTGCACCCTGATCCAACTTCACTTATATATACACACAGTCAACCATTGTCACTTCATGATGATTCATAAAATTACTAAAAGGAATTAGTCTGGGTGGCGGTCAGGGAATGAAACAATTGAGTAGTTTTAACAATTTATTTTTTGCCAACATTTCAACCCCCATTGTGGGTCATCATCAGAGCGTCTTGTGGGCCAAATGGGCGTAATGCTGCCAAAAATCTCGTCCACCATTGCCTCTCCCTGTCTGATCCACAGTACCATCCTACTAATATCCAGCGCATTAAAAAAAATCCTAATCTTAAACATCTTCCCACTTAATATCATTAAAATACTTATAAACTCATATAATAACGTAAAAACGACCACTACTTCCGCTACAATTCATCACCAAAATTCACCCATAATATTTCTATATAGATCCCTACCTTATATTCCACACCTGTCTGAAAATATTAAAAAATCCTTAAAATCTTCCTTACCCTCCCCCTTAAGCTAGGATTAAAGACCCAAAACAAACTTTCCCACCTTTTCACCGATACTAGAGACTCGATAATACCTCTATACTGTTCAAATATTGTTTATAAAATACCTTGTTTAGATCGCGATGTATCCTATGTGGGTGAAACCAAAAACTACTTAAAAACCCGCATATCTCAACATAGATCCTCTGTATCCTCTCGAAACCTTCCAGCCTCTAAACTCTCCGAGCCCACAAAATGACCTGATGATGACCCAAAATGGGGGTCGAAAAGTTGGCAAAAAAATAAATTGTTGAAACTACTCAATTGTCTCTTTCACTGATCGCCACCCGGAATAATTCCTTTTAGTAATTCTCCACGGTCAAATAATTATATCTACTATGATAAACTAAAATTGTTTCAACATTTATAATGCTATTTAAATGCATGTATGAAGCAGACTAAAGGTAACCTTTAATATCACTCCATTCCTATACTAGTTAATGTTTTTATATATCCACCACAAATATTATCCAGGATAGAAACTAATAGATATATTTTTTACATATTAAAATCAGAAATTCAATTTATTAATTATATCTGCATAATTTTGACTTTTTTAAAATCTATTTTGTAATTGACTGTATTTTTTTTTTAATTTTTAGTTATATTAAGTGACTCGAGTATCTTTCTAATACCTAGAAAGTTAGTAAACCTAGTAGAGATGTGTTTGTCGGAAACATTCCATAAAGTTAGAATCGGTCATAATTACTCCGAGAGATTTGAGGTGTGATCGGGTTTGAAACAGGGTGACTCCCTTTCACCTGTGTTATTTAATATAGCTTTAGAATATGTCATAGAAAAGGTGAAGTGTACTGAGAAAGGCTTAAATATGGGTGACAAGATTCCGGTTTTGGGGTATGCTGATGATTTGGTACTGCTAGGTGAAGACACGGAAACCATACAACTAAATATAAGTGTGTTAATAAAAACAGTTAAAGAAATAGGACTCGAATTAAATAACGATAAGACGAAATATATGATTAGTAGCAGAAACGGTGGCGACCTTGGTGATATTGATATATCAGAGCATACTTTTGAACACATAGAGAAATTCAAGTATTTGGATTCAATAATAACAAGAAAAATGAAATCCAGGAAGAAATAAAGTCCCGATTAAAGGCGGGAAATGCGTGTTATTATTCAGTTGCTAAGTTACTTCTATGTAGGCTTCTATCTAAAAACTTAAAAGTTAGTTTATTATTATTATTATTTTATTTTAGTTAGTTTATTATTATTATATTATTATTATTATTATTATGAGGAATTTGTATATTTTCAAAATTAAATTCATGTTTACTAGCTATACTATGGTTAGAGAGTGCTGTAAGGTTTATATTTTTAATATTTTTGCAATTGGAAATGTGCTGTTTTATTCTAGTCTTTATCATTTAGGATGTTTCCCCATATAAATTTTTTGGCAATTTTTACAATCATAAATTTTTATATACTCAGAAGGGAGATAGTCCAACACTATTTATTTATTGTTTTGCCAAAATTTTGGACAATATTATATGTCATAATGGCATCTTGAGGATCAGGTAGTAGGGCACAACGTTGGTGTATCAATTATAGTTACTATTGCATCAAGGCAGATAAAGAAGTAGGTAGGGGGGAGAAATTTGCAGAGTTTGTAAAGCAATCCCGGGTGCCAGACTCAGTCAAAGGCCTTTTCAGTATTTAGTAGGAAAAAGTTACCCTGCTAATATTGTTTTGAGTGATATGTTTATGTTTAAACTATTAAAATATTATTATTTGACTACCTCAGGAACCAGACGGAAGGCCCCTTGGAGATAGAGGACTTGAAGAGCCCGCCAGCGCTGCCGCCGAAAAGGAGTCGAGTCAAGTCGGTGGTGACCCCTCCCCCCGAGCCTGCGCCCCCTGCCAGTCCACCTCCTCCCCCTAGTCCGCAGCCCATCGCGGCATCCACCCCTGCTCCTTTGTAAGTATTGTTTCTTCATGAAATACATAATATATACTCATGTTTCTTTATAATAAATGAAAAAAACAAACAACAAAACAATTAAGTAGAAAGCCTAATTTAAACACTGACACAAATAAATTAGGTTTTTTACTTAATTGTTTTGTTGACTGCATCCAGAATCAACTTCTCCCCTATATAATAAGAATATGTTAATGTAATATACTAATTAGTAAATTATTTTCCTTTTAGTAAGGAAACAACGACATTCAATAACAAAGAACCCGCTCCCGCTATGATCGAGGGAGAGACCATCGTGACGAATGGTGATGTCGACTGCCTCTACGATCTGGACGTGTCTCGGCTTCTGGTCCTTAAGAGGCCCGACGAGGAGGGACCCATGATCAGAGGGGGGCAGCCTGTAGCGCTCATCATACACGCCACCAAGGCCAGCAAGAACGGTTCGTTCAATTTACTATTTATTTTTTTTAAAAAACAAATGATAAACAGCTGTAGAAATGTAGAATAGATTTAGAAACTGAAATACCTTTTTTTCTCATACCAGCTAAAATTTTATATATTTAGTGTTATGTCATTAATATTTTTATAAAAAATTGAAAGTTAAGAGGGAAAAAGCCTAGTCAGTATTTTTTTTTTTTTTTTTTTTTTTTTTTAACCAAAAAAGACCTTGCTTCTTATTTTCTTCTTACCTTTCATATATTTCATTGTATTACCATGTACTGTTAAGAAACATTTTAATTTCTGAATAATTTGTTTTCTTTTTGTTTTTATTTTTATGTTTATAAATTTTCATTTTTTTTTTTTTTTAATAAATAAAAATAATATTCTTTGTTTCCTTCTTTCAATGGGACAGAAGAGAAAGAAACAGGTATATAAGAGATTTATAGCGATAAATAATTTATTTCCGTAAGGGACTTTATTTACTCAGAATGGTTTGTTATAATTTAGATTTCCTCTACCAAGAAGCCTTCCTGACGACTTATAGAACATTCCTCTCACCGCAAGACCTGATAGAGAAGTTGTGCGCGAGGCACCAGAGGTTCAGCGGGAATATAGATACTGCCAAGCAGAGGGCGGCGAGGGAATCATTTTCGCTTCTCGTCAGGGTTGTTTCAGATCTCACGTGAGTTATCTCTTCATTTATTTATAAAAATCCCAACTAATCGCTAATCAGATGTCCAAAGTTGGCCTACCCTGGATTTTTTTTTTTTAATAGCATTTTTAATGCACTATGACCTAACAGGTCTATTGTTCGCTATAGTATAAAAATTTTACATTTAGTAAATGAGTTTTATTGCAATTTTAAACTTTAAGAGGCTGTTAGGATCAATTAACTCGTTTCTTAATGAATGATTCAATCGTTCAACACCGAAAAGGCTATACCAAAGCCTTGATAGACTAACGCGCCAACAGATTATATGAAAAGAAGTTTCATCTTCTTGTTTGCATAGTCTACACAGTGGAGTGCATGAAAGTTCAAACTTAAACGTTTGATAGTTAAGTTTGCAGTGTCCAGTATAGATACCAGTTATAGTTTTTAAGGAGGTCCTACTCATATTTAGTAGGCACTTACTTTTATTAATACTGAGACCATCTAAGTGAGTGTTGTTGTCTTTTGTTTAACCTAAGCTCTTTAAATTTCATCTTATGTGTTTGTTTAATTTATTTTAAAAAAGAATGGAATTGTGGAGCTATAGCATCAACTTAATCTAATATATACGTAAGCATTTTTTTTTTTTTTTTTCTCTATCCATCTTCCAAAATATCCGATTTATATGATTTGTTTGTTTATTCATTTGATATCACTTTTATGCTACTTTGGCTGATCGGACAATGCTACAGTGGGTTTTCTAAATTTTGCCTATTCATGTTTAGTTAGGATTGAGATCTTTATCGATTGTTTGACATCCCACAGGCTCTGGACCACCATTTTACATCCCATAACCAAGAATTTTTTATTCCCTTTAACAAATTTAAGGGCTATCTGCCAGGTTTGAATTTGGAACTTTAGGCATGTGTTCTTATGGCATCCACTACATCTTACATGATCCCTGGGTTATATGGTGATAGTGAGTAGTGAAATTGCAGTTTTCCATTGCTTATTGTACATTTGTTTCTCCATAAAACATTAATGTACAATCCATTTTATTTAGTGACGAAACATTGATTTCCAATACTTACATTTTTTTGTAGATAATTTTCAACCTTAAACATTCAAATTTCATTGTTTTAAAAATCCTTAAAATCCTTGTTTATGCTGTCCTTCTGAGGGGACGTAATATAATGGTCCTATGCCTCTATAATATCAGACACTCGTTGAAGATCCCTGTCCTAATTAAATCTGAATAGGGAAAATTTAGGACTCGCACTGTATCGTCTAAAGTAACATTAAATGAATTTACAAACTATTTTGTTTTAATTATATATTTAAATTACCCTTATGTCGTTAGGGTTTCGGACCTGGAAGACACGCTGTTAAAGACTTTAATGGATTTCGTTTACCACCTTCTTGAGAGCGGAGACCTCACGATGGCTAAAGTTCTGAGGCTTATCATCCTCGACAAGTACAACAACAAGCAGTTGTACTATTCCATGAACACCCTCCTTTCCTCGCAGAACATCTATACAAGGTATGCAAAAAAAATGTGTTCACAAACTTTACTTTATTTTTGTATTTTTTATTTACTTTCTCCTTATTTTTTTTTTTCAGGCAATCGTGCCTTATCGATTTCAAATCGGATCACGTCGCCGAGCAGATGACCCTCCTCGACTCTGAACTTTTCATGAAGATCGAAATCCCGGAAGTTCTCATCTGGGCGCAGGAGCAGAATGAAGAAAGGAGTCCTAACCTCACCCGTTTCACTGAGCATTTTAACAAAATGTCTTATTGGTTAGCCAACTTCTTTTTTTAATTATTATTTATTTATTACAGATTTTCTTGGTTCTGCCGGATTATTCACCTTCCCGGACTAAGTCAAGGGTTTGGCAAAAATTTTAAACTATATTTAAAATTTTTCAAATGATGCTGGCTGTACAGAGGAGAATTTCTTTCTGTCCTTCCAGAACTTTTTCTGGTAGCTTTACGTTCTTAATTGAGTGAATAGTATCTTATGGAATGATACGATTAGATGATACTATAATTAGACAGACCAATATTTACTCCAGCCTGTGGAGTTGCCGAAGTTCCTGGCATAGTTCTTAATAATTTTTTATTTTTTCCACTACTGTTTTATCGATATTGTCATCATTCGGAACAGCATTATCGATGACATAGCCATATTCAATGTTTCGATCAATTACGACAATATCTGGCTTATTGTTCACAATTAGGTGGTCAGTAGTGATAGAACGGTCCCAATATATTGTTATGTTATCACCTGAGAGTACCTTTTTTGACTCATAATGATAATAAAGAACCTGGTCTGCTATCATATGGTATGATAACGCCAGCGATTGGTGAATTATTTTGGCCAGGTTATTATGCCTGATCAGGTATTCTTTCCCTGCCAATGCCTGACACCCAGAGGAGATATGCTGGATAGACTCTATAGCTGTTTCACAAAGACAAAATCGTTCACTTAAATTTTCTCCACATATATACTTCTTGTACGAGTTCGTGGCTACCACTTGATCCTGAATGGCCAAGATAAATCCTTCCATTTCGGAAAACAAGTGACCTCTTGTAAGCCAGGATGTAGAGGCTTCCTAGCTTATTCCCGATTAGAACATAGCATTGTAAAATCGACCATGTAGCTGTTAACAGAATATACAAATTGAAAGGCCACAAAAATAAACTATTTTTTGATTATAAATGTTTAGTATGATTAATTAGATTATAGAGAAATTTTTTGTTTGATCGCAGGGCCAGGTCGAGAATATTGGAACAGAACGACGCTAAAGATCGAGAGCGGTACGTGGTGAAGTTCATCAAGATCATGAAGCACCTGAGGAAGATCAACAACTTCAATTCGTACCTGGCCCTCCTCTCTGCGCTGGACTCTGCACCGATCAGACGCCTGGAGTGGCAGAAGCACATCACCGAGGGGCTGAAGGAGTACTGCGCCCTCATCGACAGCTCCTCCAGCTTCAGGGCCTACCGCCAAGCCCTTGCAGAGACCCAGCCTCCCTGTATACCTTACATGTGAGTCTGTTCTTGTCATTAGTATTTTCAGTTCTACGAAGGCATTTCAATACTGCTTTATTTATTGGCATTGCTGCCCAAATACATGAGGTTGCTCGTTACATACCATACTTATCAATCCTTATTGTACATACATTTTCCTTTATTTTTTATTTATTTTCTCAATCTATTCTAATTATTAAAGGGCCCAGAGGAATAAGCATGTAAAATCTGCCCCCGCCTAGATCATAACCAAATTTATACCATTGATTCACACCTATGAGAAACCTCCTTTTTCAAATTTTTAGCCCCTATTAATAATTTTTATAATTATTCAGTCTTTAGGTTAAAAAACACTTTATACATTTTTTCTCTATCTTTGAAAATAACAGAGGTACAAGCATATACACAGGCAAGATTTCAATTTTGTTTTTGTTTTTCGCGCTTTACTGATTCTAAAAGTCTTTACATGTTTTTCTCTATCTTCAAAAATAACTGAGTTATGGGCGTATTTATGTGTAAAATTTCAATTTTTTTTTCTTTTATTTTTTATGATTATTTGCATTTTTTTGGTTTAGAACCACAAATAAATTTGTTTTATATCTTCAAAAATAACTAAGTTATTGAATTAAATCACATTTAATTGGCTGCCATTTTAAAAAAAACCAGCTGATGTTAGAATCATCGTTGCATGCACTAGTATTTTTGTGACGAATTTAAAAAAAATCACCGGTGAACAAACAAAGAAATTTGATTTTATTCGTAATTCGGGTTCTGCATATTTTGAAATTTACATAAGCCCTCAAATTTTATGGGGAAGTAATTTTTTTTTGGGGGGGGGGGGGTTGATTCTAACATTGTACCTGGTTTCTAAAAATTCCTTATTTTCCCATCTGTTTCTCACTAACTTCTTCATTTTTAATTTAAAAAAGCTAATTAAAATCATCAGCAACATTCAAACCATAGGCAAGGCATTGCCCTAGAACTTTGTCCACTGCTGGATTGTCTTCAACTGGAAGTTGTACATAATTATTATTTTCTTTTATTTCAGCGGACTCGTTCTTCAGGATCTCACCTTCGTCCACATCGGGAACAGTGACTACCTCTCGGATAACGTCATTAACTTTTCAAAGAGGTGGCAGCAGTTCAATATTGTTGAAAACATGAAAAGGTTTAAGAAAGGGTATGTATTTATTTTCATGTTTTCATTAAGTAGTTGCTTTTAATAAGGAAAAAATTTTGTTCTTTTAAACAATTTTTTTTTGTTTGGAGAGAGGGGCATCCAAGTAGTTTGAAACTCATTTTGTGAAATTCAATGATCTAAAACTTTAATTAAAAAGATTTTGCTGAAAAATTTATTTATGAGAAATTACAAGTTTATAATACCTGTCAACGAGAAATTATAAGCTTATTATACCTGAAAAACATTTTCGACTCTAGCTCCTTAATTGTGCATGACCATAGCACTTTTTATTTTGAGGTCCCTAATTACTTAAACCTGAAACACCCTGTACATGTTAGTTATTGGTGAGTGAAAGTAAAAAAAAAAGTATTCGCATAGGTTGTAGCTAGTGATATATAAGGCTATTATGCAACTACGTAATACTATATTTTTTTTCTCCTTTTTTTCCAGAACTTACAACTTTAAGAAGAACGAAAGAATCATCGCTTTCTTCAACAACTTTGATGATTGCCTTTGCGAGGAGGCCATGTGGCAGATATCGGAGAGTATCAAACCGAGGGGCTCGAAGAAGGTGAACCAATAAGAAACGGCGTGTGACTACGAGATAGTGAAGCATAAAACCACATAAGCAATATTTTTCAGACTAGTTACTATTTCTGCCTATCAATATTATTGTTTATAATTTTTATTTGTAAAATACAAATTAATACTATAAGGTAAAAAAAAAAAAAAAAAATTAAAAAAAAATATTAAAAAAATTAAAAATAAACAAAAAAAAAGAGAGAGAAGTTGCCTAAGCTTTAAACGAAAGCATTTAATTTTTCAACACATTCAGACAGTAGAAATTTGCTATATTATTCAAATAATAATCATCATCTTTAGACTAAATGGGGAAAAAAGTAAATTTTAAATATAAATATATGTACATTATATTAAACATCATCAACATCAGTTTATTAAATTTTAAAATTATAATTTTTCGAAATAAATAGTATATATAAATAAATATCAAAACGTCAGCAATCTACTATATTAATGCCTTAATGTAGCAATTATGTAGGGTGTTCGAAACACTGTCGCAACTTACAGGACCAAAATTCAAAGAAATTGAACAAAAAAAAAACATAAATAAATATATATATGGGAAAAAGAAAAAAAAAAAAAAAGTTTAGCAATCGTTTTTAAAAATGTAATGATACAATTAAAATTAAGAAAAGTGAGGACATAATAGTTTTAAATGTATAAAAAAAAAAAAAAAATTGTACATAGATATGAGTATCATTAACATTAATACGGGTTCGAAAAATGTTTAGGAATGGTTCTAACGAATACAGGGGTTCGGTTAGGAACGCTTTCCAGTTCCTAAAGTCTGTTGTCAGCTTTTAATTTATTTCAAAATGATGAAATAATATTTTTTTTTTCCAAAACGAAATTATAATGGAACACATAATTTATGTAATTGTTATAGAGCCTAGGATAGTTTTAATAATAGTCACCTTTTCTCCCTCAATCCTTCCGCTGTCCGTCGTTCATTTCTGACGTGAGAGAGAGAGAGAGAGACGGGTCAAATCTTATTTGAATCTCGAATCCAGTTAAGGTTCAAGCAATAAGTAATAAGTGTTTAGGATTCGTCTAGTTACGTTTTCGCAAATCGTTTTGAGACAATCTATAAAATAATTCAAGGCTGTCTGTCGAATAAGTTATATCTTACTAAAAAAATTAAATTTTTTCGATTCATAAATTTTTTTTTTTTTTGTATATTGTGATATTTTTAAGTATTAAAATACTCTTATCAGTCGAATTTACATGAAATTATTATCTCCAAAATGTGGCAGCCTAAAAGTGTTGTATATATTTGTTTATAATAATTTCGGTGTGTTTAAAAACTTTAATATATCCTGTCATTATTATTATTTTTTTTTTTTTTGTACTAATTTATTTGTTTATTGTGAATGGGTTTCGAAAATATATTCGTTCGTGTGCACTTAGAATTAAAAACAATTAGCCATGCTTTTTCGTTTGTTTAGGTAACCATTTTAGTATGTTTCGTATTATAACTCGAACTTAATTATCGTATGAACATCGAAAAAATTCTTTTCTTGGTTATCGTTTTGTTTAATTGAGATTAAATAGTTGACCGTGTGATTAAGATGATTCAAGTGGCAGTCATAAAAGATTAGCGAATAGTGAAAAAACTGTTTATTAACAAAGTTTCGACCCACATTGCGAGTCTTCATTTGGGTTGCTTCGCTGATGTAAGGACAGTGGATTTAATAGATATTTAATAGTCGAGGAATTGAGAGAGGAGTAGGAGAGAAGCATTGATGAAGCACAAATGATATAGATAAAGTGATATATTATTTTATAGGCTGAGAAATTCTGAACTATGGAGTCTTCATTTAATAGAAGCTGAACATCAAACGTTAAATATCTGTTAAATGCAGTTTCCTTACCATGACAAAGCATCCTGATTAAAATCCAAAACATTGGTTTATAAATAGTTTTTCATATTTTATTATAAGTAATCCATATTTTGGCAAATTTATAATTAAATTCTTTTATTTGATTGTAATAAGTCATCAGAGTCCATCTAAAAAATACACAAGTCCTATAAACACTCATTTGGAAATTGCCTATATTTCCAAAAGATACAAAGAACTTATTTACTTTTATATTCCCGATTTCATAAAAGCGTTTGCTTCGAATACATAATAAAACAACAAAAAAATGTATGAATATATTAAAAAATAAACTCAAGATATTTTTATTCATATCCTTTTTAAAAGAGAATATAATACAAAATGGTGGCTCTCTTCCATTTTGAGTTGTATCCTAGTAACCAGATACCACTTTTGTTTTTAATTCTTTCAGCAAGAATGCCAACTTAAAAAAATAAATAAAAATTGTCTTTTTCCTATGTAATTACATTAATTTGATGAGAAATGTTTGTTTCCTGTGAAAATATCTTCTGTCTCAGTTGTTGAAAATAATGATTTTGTTTCATTAAAAATTAATCTGTCATTGAACAAATAAGATTTTGTTTTGTATATTTTAACTACAGATGTTTTGGCCCTACTATCTCCAGTGCCATAGCAGTGTACACTAGTTTATTTTTCATCGTTGTTCTCTTTTTTTTTTTTTTTTTTTTTCCTAAAAAACTTAATTTCCTTTTAAACCTGAGCATTGGATTGACCTGTGTGTAGATTTTTTTTTTTTTTTTTTTTTTTTCACTTCCTTATCTTATATTATCTTATTAGGTATTATGCACAATTGAGACGTTGATTTCCAAAAGGTACTATTTCCATTCTGGGAAAGTTTACAGGAAGTGAAATTAAAATCATTAAAATCTAGAATTTTTTTTACTAAATTAATAACCCTATTTTAAAGTTATGGAATGAAATGTTTTAGTAAGATTTGGATCGAAACTAAATGCGTAATTAGTGCCTTTAAAATAAAATTGAAAATAACTGCATTTCTAAATCGCGTTTTTAAAGGACTTCAGTATTCATTAGATAAAATCAAATAGAAGATTTAGATAAAACTAAATGATGAAAATACTAATATGTCAAAACATAAATTTCGTAAAAAATGTCATTTAATGACCTTTTGGAACTCTACGACTCAATTGTGTTCATAGTAGTTCTTCAAAGTTGATCAATCCAATATGGCTGAAATACATCATCTGTTTTCTCAGATAAATAATAATATATCTGAAACGATGCTGGTTTATTAAAAAATCTCGTATGTATTTGTCTGTTTTTTTTCTCTTTGATATTTCATTTCAGTTTTAGTTGCTTGGCAATTTTGTATTGAAAACAGCCTAATATTTCTAAAACAGACCTATTAATTTAAAATATGAAAACATATCAAAACTCTGAATAAACAATTTAATTAACATTTTTATTATTTAATTTTTATTACAATTAAGAATAGTTTGAATGAATAATTGTATTATTAGGTTCCTTTAATTAAAATGATCCTTTTCATTCAACTTATTTTATTTTCTTATTTTTTGTCCCTACGTTTCGGCTCTTTGCCATTCTCAAGGGATCTCTTTATACTCCTTTATACACTCTATACAATATATAGATATATATATTGTCATAATTCAGTAAAATAAAAATTAAAACTATTACAGGATGACCAGCCCTGTCCTGGTTGTTATCATCTACTAACATGATGATAACAACCAGGACAGGGCTGGTCAGCCTGTAATAGTTTTAATTTTTATTTTACTGAATTATGACAATATATATATCTATATATTGTATAGAGTGTATAAAGGAGTATAAAGAGATCCCTTGAGAATGGCAAAGAGCCGAAACGTAGGGACAAAAAATAAGAAAATAAAATAAGTTGAATGAAAAGGATCATTTTAATTAAAGGAACCTAATTTTTATTATTTTTAATGAAATAAAATTTTATTACGATCTTTAGTTTTACTAAGAAATAAGTAAAGAAGTTGTAATCGGGTGCATAAAACTAAAATTTAGGTTTTGAAGGATGAGAAAAAAAGAAATTTAATTTGTAGAGTCATGGAGGAAAATAAAAACCACACAACGATAATATTACATATTTCTGATAAACTCTACAATTTTTTTCTCTTTGAAATATATAATACTCTTATACCATCGCCTTTAATTATTACACACATCATCGGAATAAACGATGGGTTCTTGAGATTCAATACCAAAAGATTTGCCTGTCGTGTTTTTTTACTTTTATTTTTCTGCTCATTTTACTTATTACTATATATATTTTTTATTATTAAATAGAAAAAAAGTACTGTTTTGAAATAGGGCCGTATTTTCAGTCTTCAAGAGTGCTTAATATTTTTTATGTGGTAAGAATGCTTTAATATTTTAATTAAATTGGAACGATAACAATGAAACTATGCAACGATTCTTAAGAAATTTTCTTTTTATATATACTTGCACAAGGCATTTATAATCATGAATATATGAGATATTGCCTATTCCTGATTCATTTTAATATTGTGGTTAGGTTGTGCGAATGAATTTTTTTTTTTTTTTTTTTTAATTTTTAATTGTATTTTAATGAAAAATGTTGTGAAAAATAACGGACGGTGATTAGTTTATTAGTAGCCTTGTGCAAACTTGTACCAAAACCCTCTCTATCATACCTGTCGTGTCTAAACCCAGCACATCGTAATATCGGTTAGTGATTAGAATAGATATAATGAATGCGATTATAGTTATTCAACTAGGCCTAATTTTTAAAAGTATAGGAAATATTTTTGAATGTAACAGATGATTGGTAAAACTGTGATGAATGCCTGTTTTATCTTTGATGTGTATCTGAATGTGAGAGTAAGCATAAGTATATTATGCAATAAAAGGAAATTTAAAAATACAAACAAAAAAAGTGAAAATCTTAGTTTTTTATATGTGATATGTTTGTAAGTTATTAGTAAAATATATTTGTGTATATGTATTTTTATTATGATTAATTAAATTTATAGTTGTTTATTGTTTGTGGTCTCTGATTGAGCTAAGTATTAATTTTTAAAGCAATATTGTTTTTATGTATGAAATGTGATGCATGAAACTTGCCAAAAATTTGTTGTATTTTTTATTGTAACTGGAAGATACAGGAAAAGAACAAAAAATAAAATAAATTTGGATACTTGTAAACAAACTGCCTACACAAAGAAAACATGCTGTTTCATTCTCTTAGATAATTGTGCTCTTATTTAAAATTGTCTATACATATTAACCCTTGTTTGCATTCAGCAAATGATCTCACTATTTATAAATAAATTTTTCTTTTAATCCATATTACTCTGTATTTAATATTGATTGGTTTTAATTTTTTTTTTTTTTTCAGCTGTTCTTGTTTCGATCTATATCATGTATTTATCTATACACATCTTTTAAATTTTTTTTTTACTTTCACTTACCTATGTATAAAGTATATAGTAAGGGAAAGTATTACGATCGTGAAAATTTTCTAATTCCAGTTTCCAATGGAAATACACGTTTTAGGGTCCTCTGAGTCCAAATAACCAATTCCTGGAAAAAGGTCTGTATGTGGTAACTCCAGCGCTAAAACGAAAAGTCCTATGGAACTGAAATTTCATATTTGAGACAACTATACGTCCGAAATGTTACAAAAATTTTTTCATCAAGTCAGCTAATCACAAGATCCAATTTATACTATTCACTTTGCTCCTTTTTACGATTTTCTCAAAAACGGCTCTTAACGATTTGGATTCAACTCGCTATATCGATGTAAAATTTTATAGGCTTTAATATCATGTAGGTTTCATTCTGATTGAAATAGTCTGATAGGGCTTAAATGCCGATATTTATAAATTTTCTTCCTCTAAAGTACCTTCAATTTTGTAGATTATATAAAAATAACCATATCATCTTATCATCATTAATAAAAAACAGGCAAATACATAAGTTGAACGAATTTGATATTCAACTAAAAGAGAAAACTACAAAAATATTTTTTTAATGCATTTTTTTGTTTTTGAACATAAGAACAGTAATATACATGTATAATACACCGTTGGAAAGCTAAAGATTTTAGATAAAATATTATCTTTATACACAAGCTTGTAAAAGTTAATTAAGAGCAATGAAAATCTGATAAAACTAACTAATTGTTTATGATAATAATATAATAGATTTTTTAATAAAACACGTGTTTCTAAAGAAATTCAATTTAATTAATTCTTTATTAGTTTCACTCATTTTTCTCTCTAACTGAATTCTTTAATCAATTTTAAAAACGGAGATAAGTGAAAGTCGTGTGTTGCGCGCACCAGATTTTTGTAAATTTAATCTCAAATGTACTGTTTGTTTACAAATACCTAAATTTAATTTAATTTTAATTACAGATAATTATTCTTATGTGAAAGGTACAAATTTGTAAATGTAATAATCTTTTTATTTAATTTTTACTTCTGATGATAGTGTCTTTTTTTTTTTAAGGTTTATTTAAAAAATAATCCATTTTATAAGTATGTATATTGTTTCTTCATTGTTTAATTATTATCATCTAGGAGGCATAGGTTTTTGCAAATCCTTAACCTCTAAATTTTGTCAACATTCTTTTGTTTATCATTATTATTATTATTTAAAAGAAATCATTTTCACTCAAATAATGTATTTTAAATTATTAATTTTGTTTATTAGTCAAGAAGTTACCAGGGTAGAATGATATGTAAATGTTCTTTTATATTATTTTAATGTTGATATCAAGTTTACTGCATTATCAGAGGCCATAAAATGTCTTAATCCACATATTGCTAGTCATTGTTTTATTTTTACATACAAATACTGTATGTTTCTTGGAAGTTGTGTTGATGTAGAAAGCAGTATTTTTGGAAGAGTCTGATTAGATATGTTTTAAGCAAATGGTACAACATTAGCCATCATTCAGTAAATTTATATTTTTAAAGGCAACTTGTAATTTTATACCATATTTATTAATTTAATTTTCAACAAACGCAAAGTATTCTGTACGGAAATTAACAGGTATTTTTAAATTGAAGTATTATTTTTACTTTATAAGGTACCGTGATATCTTCATTTTTTCTCTCTTTTTTATTGTGTCATAGATTTATTTTTTTATTGTTTTTTATAAAACTTAAATACCCTATGTTCTTAGTATGTAATATATTTGTATTTAAAATTTGTTTAGAACTTTTTTTGTTTTCTAATTCCTGATTGTTATTTCATATATGCTATAAAAAAAACAAAAAAAAACCTACTTATTTTCTTCACATTTTGTACATATATGTGTATAGTACCCAAAACTTCCTTATATTCAATTAGTCGATACTTGGAACAAAGGGTAGAACCCAGTCAAATTTTATTTATTCATTTATTGTAAATTACTGATGTTCTTTAATAATTGTAAATATTTAGGGAAGAAAAAATTGTAAGTTTCTATAAAAAAAACCCACTGCCTGACATAAAATACTTTGTATTGTTTGTATTATAATTGTATGTTTTGTTGTTATTATTATTCGTTACAGCCTCGAAAATTGTTTTAATTATTTATTTATTTGTCTTAATTGTCAAATATTATCCATATTTGTGATTGGTGTGATTATATCATTTCATCACCTTCACAACGACCAAACATATTCAAAAATTTCTTGAATAATTAGCTCTAAATCCGTATGGACCTTCTTCCAATCGTCTATCTAGATATATTTATAAACATTAATGTACATATGTGTTACGTGAAGACTTTAAGATTACTATTGTCTTTCCTATAATACACCTAACCTAAGAGACTATTAATTACATTAGAATTTGTTGAATCAGTTTGTGTTATTATCTTGTACTTTGTTTCATTTTTTAAATTGTAAATGTCCATTTATTAGTTCTAAAGTTAGTGTTGTATAATATTGTGATGGATTTTTTTTTTTTTTTTTTTTTAAATAGTCCTTTGCTTTGTGTTGTTCTTTTTATTTAGTATTTTAAATTGTCCTGATTTAAAATTTGTTTTATGTCTTCTAACCCTGTATTTGACACCATATTATATATATATATATATACATATACATCTATTCTATCGACATTAGGAAACGGTAATTATCTACCTAACAGAAAAGGACATGAAAGTCTAGAAATGACTAATGAATAGAAAACAAACTATTTTCTTGAAAAGTTGGCCTATTTTAATCCTTTCAAATGTATATACAGATATAAATAATAATAATATATATATAAATATATACTGAGTTCAGTAGTACAAAACCAAATGTAAAATTAAAAAAAAAAAAAATTATCATATACAGTGACTTTCCATTTAAATGTCAAATATACTATAAAGACAATCTACTGAAATATCTGTGTTATTTATTCATTTTAATCACCCTATTTCCTATAATAAATAAGCTACAAATTTTAATATTAAGTTCATTTCAGTTATATTCTTTTTTTGGTAGGCTTCTCGATGAGGATTGTATATTTATATAAGATTTAGGCTTAAAGCATGAATCATATTGAAAGTATTACTATTATTAAAAAAATATATTAAAACAATCAGCCACTATTATAGTTTTTTGTATCTTATACCACATTAATAGGTTTTTGTTGTAGTTTTTACTTTCACTTACCTATATGTGAAATATATAGTAAGGGAAAGTATTGCGATCATGAAAATTTTCGAATTCCAGTTTTCGACAGAAATACATGTTTTAGGGTCTCCTGAGTCCAAATGACCAAGTCCCAAAAAAAGGTATGTGTGTGTCGTAGGACCTATGGAAACTGAAATTTTATATTTAAGACCATACTCTAGCCACTATACCATGCATTTTGCACTTTTTTATTATTTTCTCAAAAAAGCTTTAACGATTTGGATTAAATTTGCTAAATCAATGTAAAATTTTAATTGGCTTTAATATCATGTAGGTTTCATTCTGATTGAAATAGTCTAACAGGGCTTAAATGCCGATATTTTAAAATTTCTTCTTCAAAAGTACCTTTAATTTTGTAGATTTCAAAAAATTAGGCATATCATGTAATTAGCATTGATAAATAACAGCTAAATGTTCAATTTGAGCAAAATTGATAAACAACTAAAGGAGAAAAGTACAAATATATTTTTTTATGCAATTTTTGTGTTTTTGATAATAAGAACAGTAATATAGACGTATAATATACTGTTAGAAACAGTAAGATCTTAGAAAAAATATTATCTAATACACAAAATTGTAAAAGGTAATATAAAGTAACAAATGGGAAATAAACTTATTACTGATTAGCATTTTATTAATATAGTCATATTATTTAATCTAAATCATATGTTTCCAACAAAAATGAATACATGTTTTATTAAAATCAACTTCAAATATTTTTTTTAAGTGAAGTATATTTAATTGTTTTAAATTGATTTTAACAGTCGAGGTAAGTGAAAGTCGTGTTTTGCCCGTACCAGATTTTTTTCATTTAACGTAATTTTTATGCAACTTTGGCTAATCTACTGAAGGTATCCAAATGCCTATCCTGGTTCAATTAGGATAAGGATCTTAAACGAGTACCTGATATCACACAGACTTGGGACCACCACTTTATGTTCCCTTTGAAGAAAGGCATAACCAAGGAACAATTTTTTAAAACATCTTAGGGATATCTGCCGGGTTTGAACCTGTGAACTTAGATGAACCCTTTATACAACATTAATAAGATTAATGAGTTACTAATTAGTAGGACCATACAATTTCTAAGCCAAAGGCTGTGCAAGGAGGTGATAAGACCAAGATCATGTTTAGCAGTCAGATTTTTCCTCAATCAAGGGTACCCACTTTATAGAAGCTGGTTGAGCCTCAGGAGTCTCCTGATCGTTATGGCCTGTGCTATACGATGATAGACAAGTGAAAATACTCTCATAATAGTATTAGGAAAGGGAGAAAGCATGATATTTTTAATAGTCAGATGATAAAATCAAATATTACTTTTAATAAATTCCATAAAAATTTATTATTCCATAATTAAATATCTCTCTGACCCGACAACAGGGACCAACACTCCAGCCATAGTCTCCTTACAACGAACCATCAGGCTCTGGTGTGAGGAGGTTAATTCCTCAGCAGCCGTCTTCAGGTAAAAATTCATCGCAAATTTTACAATTATAAGAGGGTTGAATAATCTTATACAGTCCCTTTTGAGCCTTCTCAAGACTTCGCTCAGCTAACTAAAGCTGTGAATCCTTTAAACGGCCCCTAATCATATAACCATAGGCTCGTGAACATAACGTAAAAGCCTTCAATTATGTCAAAAATACATAAAAAAACCTGATGAGAAGACATACTGCTGGGTACTGCCCTTCCTCATGCCTAACATGTTATTATTTTGTTAATTTTTTTTTTATCCCATTTCCTGGTTGTCACAATACTGCTGACAGGTGCGAATTAATAAATGATGTGAAAAAAATAATATCTTTAAATATTATTTTTAAAACACTAAAAAGGCAATTGAAGTACAAGAAAGGAAATTCTTGCTAAGAATGGTGGGACCTCAGCATCTTACCAGATGGTATAAACCAAATTGCGAACCCCACAAACACCAGGAAAACCTCACAGATGCCATCAGAATGAGACATTTGGCTTCCTACGGCCGTCTGTAGAGAATGGACCACCACAGACTGTCCCATAAAATCATTAGTGTAGCCAACTAGGAAAGTAGTCACTGGGTCCCAGTGGATCAAACTAGTTGAGAAGGATCTTGCAGAAGTCAATATGCCATCAAACAAACCGCCACCATTAAAACAAGACCTTTCTTTCCTCATATCCATTACAGAAGTTCAGCACAACGCATCCAAGAAATGGTCCGAGGAACGTAAGGTAGAGTTCAGCAGGAAAATAAAAGACTACTGGGCCAATAGAAAAGCTAAAGGTAAGAAAACCAGAAGTGGAAGACAACAGATGAAACACAAGTACCATGGAACTTAGATGACCCAAACGAAATAATAAATAAAAAACACTAAATGGTAAAACTAACAGTTGTAATATACTTATTATAAAAACTTCTTTCTTTTTTAAAAATCAAGATATACCATTTCAAGAAATTAAACATTATTTATAATGAAGCATAAAATTTTAAAAAATGATAAGTACTGTAGAAAAAATATTATACACAACTCCAACTTGTCACCTACTTTATGCTTTCAGTTGCCTGTCATTGTGTAGTTTGGCCTAAAGATAAATCCACAACTGACGTAATAGAATAAATAATTATCCACTAAAGCCAAATTCAAACCCAGGACCATGGTTTAGTAGTGCAGTGATACATTATGTACATATGAGGACTTGACAACACAAATACTGATTCCATGTAAAAATCTGGAGAGCATCACTCTTCAATAAGCTTGGGTCTCCTTGCATTGACCATCTACTTTAGACCCATTTCCATGTAACCAGTAAAAAGATCAAGCTTCCATTTTTTTATAAACAACGCATATTATGAGTAAATTTAATTTGATTTCTTGAAGATGGTTATTCACTTAATTTATGCTGCAAATATTTGCTAGTCCCCGCTGAACTCTTTGAATGGAAATAAACAATATAATTATAATATGATAACAATATGATTATATTTACTAGTCGTTCAGTGCGAAATACTCAAATTAAAATATTGTGTGAAATAATTAAAGAAATAGGCTAGACACAAATCATTACTGATCAACTATCTCATACAAAATTCCAACAATTGCTATATTTTATTTCTATCTGAATTCTTTATTAATAAAAAAGGTTAATTCGCAAATTAAAATAAGTTTGCTGTTTACAGCTACTTCATCACTTATTAAACAAACGCTCAAACAACAAAAGGCTCATCTACATGATTGGTGAAGATATACAAGCATTTAACCAGTACTACCAACTTCCTGTATAAGTCCAAATTAGTGGCTCTGTGATAAAATAATGGATTTTTAGTGTGAAGCAATACCATATTTTTTTATCCGAATATTTTACTATTTATTCTTCTCATATTATAATTTAAAGAATTTTCAGTTAAATTCCTGCTCTTACCTTATGAAAATTGACAAAGGAAAAAAACATTATACACCTAGTATACCCAGTAGAGCCAATCACATTGATCAAAAAAATATTTGAATAAAATAAATCATTAACAAAAATCATTTTGAATTTCACCATTTTAATTATATTTTAAAAATTATTTCAGAACTTAAAACCATACATATTTATAGGATTCTGTAAATATGTTGCTTAGTAATTTTTTCTTCTGTGATATGTTTGTTCCATTCATGTTTAATCAACATAAATTCAGATACAAAAGAAAATTTAATTACATGTTTAGCCATTTTTTAACTAGCCTTTATATGAAATGTATAATGTGGGAGAGCACTGCGATCTGGTGAAAATTTTATTAAAAACTTTCAATGAAACACATGTTATAAGATATCCTTAGTCCAAACAATGAAGCTTTGCAAAATTATCTGTGCTTACAATATAAAAAATGGATATGCACCAGAGATGCAACATTAACTTTGTTTTCAAAACTGACTTACTGTAGGTACCAATGTAGAATGGTAAATTTTATTAACGTTCATCAGATCAATGTATAAATTTAATGGATTTTAGTGAAGTGAGAATGGTTGAATGTGTGTATATATGGGAGAAGTTAGTTAAGGGAAGAATTTAAGTTAGTGCAGTCAAATGAACACACAATTAAGTAGAAACTTAATTTTAAAATGATGGAGTTTTGTTGACCATTAAGAAATTAGATGAGGAAGATGGTTGGGGGTGCGGTCATTAAAGAGCACTGTGAAATAAAGCACTATGTTTTAATGCGTGTTTCCCTCTAATGACCACACTCCCAACCATCTTCCTCATCAAACTTAATTTAATGGTGTCGACGTTTCGGCCTAAATTATAGGCCTTCATCAGGGCTATTGAAGGCCTATAATTTAGACCGAAACGTCGGCACCATTAAATTAAGTTTTTAATTTTCCAGAGGATACCTACCACTTTTTGGCAATATGTCCTGTCTTAAAGGAGTTCAGGATGAAATACTTAGGGAAATATAAGCTAACTCCAGAAGAGGTAATAGATAGATAGATTGGGTTAAACTTGTAGCATATTTAAATAAATCATTCAAATACAGAAATTTTTTGGTCCAGCATTTTAGTTATTGAATTTTTACAATCAATAAAAATAGATCATAATGTTACTAAAAATCAAAATTATTACTATCAAAACTGAAAAAAAAAAAAAAAAAAAAAAAAAAAAAAAAAAAAAAAAAAAAAAAAAAAAAAAAGGGTGGGGGAACTCAACAGAGGGGAACTTAACACCATTGTCTTGTGGGCTTTGATTTCAAAAAATGTATATATATGTTATTACTATTTTGTATATCATGTAAATAAAGCATTTATTCATTCATTCATTCATAAAGTTTATAATTAATTGTGTGTCCATTTGACTGCACCCTCAACTAACTTCACTCATTAATGGATTTTAATTGGAAAAAAATATTGTACATTGTGAAAAGTGATGGAAGGTAATAGAAAATGTCAAAAAAATAAAAATGCATAAGCTTGAATGATTATAGAAAATAAACAATTTTTATTGTTAAATCATAATAAGGAAACTAGAATTTAAGTTCTAAAGTTGATTTCAAGTGATGGTTGCAAAAGACTTGTTACCCAATAAAAGAACAGTTTAGAGTATAAAATGATTATATTTTTATTTTAAATTATCCAAAAAGTACATAAAATTAAAAAGATGATTTAAAAAATACATACCAACGAAAATTATCTATGCTATTTTTTCTCAAATAAAAAACAAAACAATTTAAAATATTTTAAACTAAAGTTGATTAGAAAATATAAATAATAAAGTAAATTAGATATGTTTTGTTATTATTTAGTCTTTCAAAAACACAATTTCATATTTAAAATACTTTTCTTTTTATCTCAAATTATTTAAAAAAGATATAAATCAATATGATGAGAGTTTCTAAACAATCTAACAATGAGAAATTGAAAATAGGTTAACTTAATATTTAATAGGTTAACTTTAGCCATGAAAACTTATTATTAATTAAAGAATAATTGAAATACTGTTAAATAGCACTATCTGTCAATAAAATTTGTCATAAGACAAGAAATGGCCATAGCTTATGATGAAACTTAAATCTACCTCTTCCCCCCCCTCCCTCCATCAAATAAATATAAAAACCACAAGATATATCAACTGAATATTCCAATTAGATTGATAATGAAATGAACAAAACTTCACTATAAATCATAATCGTTATTGAATTTTTTTTTTTAATAGTAAAGAATTGTCTAGTAATAAAATACCACAAACTTATTAATTGTCTTGAAACAAAAAAACCACTAACTAAGACATATCAACTGAATATTCCTCAATTAGATTATTAATGAAATAAACAAAATCTTCATTTTAACTAATAATCATTAGTGAATGACTTTTTTTTTTTTTTGCAAATAAAAACGATTTTGTTATAGAAGATTTAATCATCATAGGTTCAAAGAAATATCCACAATTTATAATTCATTAGTTATGCACCAAATATTAAATACTGATCAAATCAGAACTAAATATATTTTTAAATAAGAAAAGTCCTTGATTTTTTGGTGCTCAGTTGGCAAACCTTATTAGTATTATCAGAAGGGACAACTAAGTGTTATTTGTTAAGAAACTTCAATCAATTTTTAAAAATATTATCAATGGGAAAAACAGGTAATATGAATAAAAGAGTATGTACTTGACAACTTATGAAAACCATGTAAAAGTTTTTATTGTATAAAGCCTAATATGTAATAATTAAAGATGTATAAATTTCAAAACTTGTTTTATTTTCAAATACAAAAAAGATAGATAGTTTTAATTTAATGATCACATTGGTATCAAATAACCCAGAGTTTGTAAACAAAACGAAACATTATAGTGTTAGTAACCTTTGCACTTAATTGGGAATTTGTTTTTGTTGGTTAATTTACCAATCTAGTAATCCTCAAATGAAAATCTCAAACAAATGTGTTTAATAATCAAAACAGAATAAGTGAATATCAACTAAATTTAAATTTTTACCTTTAACTGTAAATTGTTTAAAAAATAATTGAACAATAAATTACTAAATTATTATATCAGGCACATAGTGTTAAAACTAAAAAACATATACATACATTAAAAAGGTTAAATAAATAAAGATAATATTAAAATACCAAAAATATATTTAATTACATTAAAACAAATACAGCAGGCAACTTAATGAAGCAATGTAACTTGCCATTATCAACTTGCTCGGTCTTGAGTGTCTAGTTAATGATTCATATATAAAAAATTTAACAGGTCTCTTGTTATATTAACATACATACATCAAGATATTCATTTAAGAAAACAGCCAAGATCGATTATTATAACAATAGAAGAACTTCTCAATTCTTGTACACCCTTTGGGCCTATAGCTTGAGAGAATCTTTTGAGAATTATTCCTGACTGCCTCTTTTTCCTTCTCATATTGAAAAAATTAATTTATTATGACATATCTGCTATAGACACTTAGCAGAGTAAACACAAGATGAAAATCCGTATTCATCAATTCCCCATGTTTTTAATTTCATGCTGTATTTATGACCAATAATACATAATAATATCTAATTTTCCCAATTAGGGAAATTTTATACACTTTATCAATAAAATAGTATGACTAATACACTAAATAATAATGTTCGATATTAAATAAAACAAATTAACAGTATCAGAAGGCAAGAGGCAAGTCCTGGTGTCATTAATTTATACAGAAATAAATAATCGTTTTAAGGTAGTGCAAAAGAATCACGGACCGTCAGAGGTTTGTAAGGTACTTCAGAAACATGTTGGTATTTGGCTGTTTTGTATTTTTGTCTAATAGCTGTTTGAGCAAGAGTAAAAGATTTCCGATGCGTTTCATTGAGATGGTTGATAACTGGTCCTAACTGGCTTAATGTATAGCCAGTAATATCAACCAACTTGTTTGGCCAAACTTCTCCATTACCTAAACATCGCTTAGCTAATGCTATAGCGCCACAAGAAATCAATGATGGACAAAAGTCAAGGTAAGGATCAGCTTCCAATAGAGTAAGTTCACAAATATACATTGCTAAGAAACAAACCTTTGAAGCTAGGTCTGCTTTCGCAGCTATGTGCAACAGGAATGTGTAAGATGTAGGTGAAGACAAATCAAAGCAGAGTATTTTCAAAATCAGCCGCTCCATCCGTAGCACTTGCTTGGTTGTATAGGAATCATCAGTAATGTAGATGAATTCTTCAATCCCAGGGGGGAAAATCTCTTCAAATTTAGATGCAATGAACATTGCACAGGTTCCCAGAAGTTGCAATTTAGGCCTAGCCACAGCCATACTACTTAAAAATCTGTCAATATAAGCAACAGATTTGAACAAAGTTTCATTGTGAAGTTTATATTCTTCTCCAACTTCCACAAGCCAATCAACCAAAATTGTTCGCATAGAATAACTAATATCAGGCTGCCTTCTCATATAATATGCTTTAGCTTTAAACTGCTCCTCTTGCTTCCTCATGTATTTGTAAATAGCATCATAATAGGAATAACAACCATAAATATCAAGCCTGGAAAAATTCTGCGGTATACTTTCAGGTGTTTTAGTAGTAGGGGTACTATTCTCAGATGTTTGAGATTCTTCTTTCAGAGACAAATTTTCTTTATCAGAAACAATAGGATCAGCATCAATAGCTATTGGAGAATAAGTTTTGGAAGGTTCTACAGTCTTGTGAGAAGTAGGTTTCTGAACATCTTTTAAAGGTGAAAGATAACCACATTTTATATTATTAAATTTTCTACTTTCTTTCTCCTTAATATCTAAAGCTTTAATAGTTTCAGTAAAACCTGTGTGTACCGTATGTACGTCCTTCTTCTTAAGCAGATCGCTGATTCCATCGCAGGGTATGGTATTTTGAAGTTGCCCGAGTACTGGTCTTTTTCCTGCCTGAAGAAAATCCTTGTTCTTTTGTTGTTCTAATATGAGCATTCTCGTCATCGATGTATATCTTGAAGTTGTTCATAGCGGCAGATGATTTCCTCGATTCAAATGATGCTAACTACTCTTATTAAACAACTAAAACTTAATTTAACATTCAAATTCGCACTAACACATACCGCTACAAAATGGACTTCACCATCACCCCGAAACGACCGTTAAAACATAGAGCTAAAAACTGGAATCGTGGGCATCGAATGGAGCCGATGAAAGGACAAAGGGACTATGCCACCTAGCGGCGCTTTCCTCAACTATCTTTTGGCAGGGAAGTAGGATTTGCCGAGGAAAAGGGAGAAAAACCAGTTCTTATTGTTATTCCTATCAATTGTAATTTCAAAAACTGAGGGTGTCTTTGTTAAGAAAAATATTATTTCTGGTGAGTGGGTAAATACATTAAGATATAAACCCAAAAAAGCGCACTGAAAAGAATGGAGCCCAGTAATGATCCTGACCGTTTGTCAACATAATAATTAAAAAGATATTACTTTTATAAAGAATAGATAATTCTTAAAATAATTAGTCAATTTCACCTAATAAAAAAAAATGTAATACTCATTGGCTAACTATTAAAACATTATAGAAACTTATTTGATATTGTCACTTAATTGTATTTTTAAGTTAAATTATATTTTTCTTTATTATTATGAAGTGAACTTGTCAAAAAATTAACCTTAGAAAACATAACCACTTTTAAGGTAATATATTTAACATTAAATCATGCCAATCGATTATTTAAAACCAAAATATAAAAACACTGGTGTTTAGACAAAATGGCTTAATTCATTATTTTCATGATAATTTAAGGGACTTCATATAAATAAATTAATAATATTACGTTGAAATTTATATTTCCCTTTTTTAAAAAGCCCCTTATGAGATAATATAGTCATTCGTAAATAAAGAAATACTTAGACAGGATTTAAAATGATTTTTCAAAACTTTGGAAAATCGTCCGGTAAAGTTCACATTTCAAGATTCAGGCCATTTTGTCCAAACATTAGTGAAATATGTCTTGTTCGTTAAAGAAAAGATTAAGAATAAAACACAACTAAACCAATCTCAAGTACATTTATAACAAAACTAGTATTACCAAGCTTTAATAATTTCATTGATATGTTATGAACAATGCTGTTGACAGGTAGATGAAAAAAATCCATACCAGTGCTCAACTAATACCCGTTTTTGAGTATTCGATCAAAATATATCATAATGATGGAGTTTTTGTTGACCGTTGAGAAATTAGATGAGGTAGATGGTTGGGGGTGCGGTCATAGAATAGAAACACACATTTAAAACAAGTGCTATTTTAATTATGTGCCGACGTTTCGGCCTACATTGTAGGTCTTCATCAGGGTTGACTCTGAGGCGGTTTCTAAAGAAGTATTTGTGTCTAAAGAGTGAAGTCTAAGTATCTAAGAGAAGTCTAAGTGTCTAAAGAAGTCTGACTTCTTAAGACACCGTCCCCTGACGAAGGCCCACAATGTAGGCCGAAACGTCGGCACATAATTAAAATAGCACTTGTTTTAAATGTATGTTTCTATTCTATGACCGCACCCCCAACCGTCTACCTCATCTAAAATATATCAGTATTTGACGCTCCTTTCGAGGTAGAGTATCAATTCTTAAATTAATGGCATTGCTAATTTTCAGTTAAAGTAGATAGAAATAAAATAATTAAGATCATCTTGTAAATTTTTTTTAATTCTTTGAAAGTTATGACCTCCCTCACCCTTAGTAACTTAAGAACAATTATTTTAAGCGAGGAATTGTCCATCAACTATAACCTCAAGCTTATAGGTTCGAAAATGAGACAGAATCATTAGGAAGACTGGTAAATAATTTTATATTTTGAAATATATTCTTATTGTAAATTAATTATTTTAAAAAACAACCACAATTACAGGTTTGTATATCAGAATTTAAGTCTCAACTTTTCTGAGAAATTTATACTTTTACTTAATCAGGAATAAAAATGTTATTAAACTTGGATAGTTTTTAGTAATTTAACATTTACATGTTAATTTCGCTAATTTTCGACCGTAGGAAGACTAATATTTTAATTTAAGTTACAAAAAAAAGATAAAGGTTTACATCATAATAGAGCATAGATTATATTTTTTATCTACTTGATTTTTATTTTGTTCATGAATAGATATAGGTATTTAGTCACTATGTATACAAAATATTACTGTAAGTTTTTATTTTTTAACGCCACTTCATGCTACTGTGGCTAATCAGACGATGCCCCTATGCAGGTTTAATTAGGATAGAGATCTTTAACGAGTACCTGACATCGCACAGGCTCGAGTACACCTTTGAAGCCCCTTAAAAAATACTCCCATTAAAATATCCTTGGACCACCTGCGGGTTTGAACCCGTGGCCTTTGTCATAGAAGGCTGTTGTGCTAGCCACTATGCTACTGGTGACCATTATTTGATAGCAATTGAAATAGAAAGAATACAAAGTATTATTAAATAGAGATTAATTCATTGTGTAAAACGTTAATTTTCTGCACTTTAATTCTGAATATTATATTTTTAAATTGAGACGTTGATTTCCAAAAGATACTGAAGACTTTTTCATACGATATTGTTATTTTGACATGTTTATATTCTCATCATTTAGTTTCACCCAAATCTATCTGATTTTTTCTAATAAACAGTTAAGTCCTTTAAAATTCGATTAAAAAATGCAATTATTTTCAAAAAGGACTGATTGCACATTTAAATTTCTGTAAAATCATCAAACATTCCAATGTATAACTTTAAAATAGTGTTATTAATGTAATAAAAAAACAAATCTAGATTTAAATGTGAAAAAAATCTGGTGCGGGCAACTCACGACTTTCACTTACCTCGACTGTTAAAATAAATTTAAAACTGTTAAATATACTTCAATTTTTAAAAAAATATTTGAATCTGATTTTAATAAAGCGTGTCTTCATTTTCGTTAGAAACATATGATTTAGGTAAAATAATATGACTGTATTAAATTGTTAATAAGTAATAAGGTTATTACCCATTCGTCACTTTATATTACCTTTTACAACTTTGTGTACCAGATAATATTTTTTCTAATATCTTCCTCTTTCCAACGATATATTATACGTCTGCTCTTACTATTAAAAACACAAAAACTACATTAAAAAATATTTAGCACTTTTCTACTTTAGTTGTTTATCAAATTCACTCAACTTGAATATTTAGCTGTTATTTATCAATGCTAATAAGATGATGTGCCTATTTTTTTTAAATGTACAAAATTAAAGTTACTTAAGAGGAAGAAAATTCAAAATATCGGCATTTAAGCTCTGTCAGACTATTTCAATCAGAATGAAACCTACACCATAATAAAACTACGTTTTTGAGTAAATCGTAAAAAGGTGCAAAATGCATGGTTTAAAGTGGCTCTTATGGTTAGCTGATTTTGATGAAAAAGTTGCTGTAACACCTTGGGCGTATAGTTGTCTTAAATATGAAGTTTAAGTTTCTTACGACTTATGGTTTTTGCACTAGACTTACCACATACTTGGTCATTTAGACTCAGGAGAATCTAAAACGTGTATTTCCGTCAAAGCTGGAATTCGAAAATTTTCACGAACGCAATACTTTCCCTTATTATATATTTCATATATAGTTAAGTGAAAGTAAAAATCAAATGAGTTGATTTAATAATAAACTAATAAGAGATTTTTGATTCTTGTAAAATTTCCTAGAATAAATATAGTACCTTTTGGAAATCAAATCTCATTTTACGCCTTCTTTGGATATTGAAGTATAACCTTTGTCTTATGGCGCCAAATATTTTATGTTTATTTTGAAATGTTTCATGATTTCATCTCGTTTAATTTTTAGTAATGATTTCCGGTAAAATATTAGCTAAGAGATGTTCTCTAAATTTGAAAATGATGTTAGAAGGGGGACAGTGTTTCAGGTTTGAATAAAGTTTACTGTATTTTAAATAATTTATTTCTTATAAAGTTTCCTTATATTTAAGATTTATTTCAGATGGAAAGAAACTTCTAAGAATGAATGGACTGGTGTTGTATTAAATGTCGTTTGGACTCTGAGACAGTTCGAAGAACACTTAGAGTACACTGCTAGGTGCGAATCACCAGGAACTAATGGAAAGATTAATCATTTTAATTCAGAATTGTCTGAATGCAACATAGACTTTGTTAAAGATAAATTAGACGATTTTATCAAGTCTTATTTAAGATTAGAAGAACCTCTGGAAGAGTATTACGATGATTGGGGAAAGAAAGATCCAAAGTTTAACAGTATTGCTTCAAAGTGTTATGGAATACGTATTTTAAATCAACATCCTGTTGAAAACTTGTTTTCTTTTATATGTTCTTCTAACAATAATATTATAAGGTATGATTTTAGAATATTTTTAGTTGACATTTATTCGTAAATAGTAATATTTAATGTTGTTTCAGCACTATTTTATTTTACAGGATATCTAGTATGGTTGAAAAATTGTGCACTCTTTATGGTTCTTATATATGTACATATGATGGAAAAAAATATTATAGCTTTCCTGATATTTCAAAGATGGCTGGTGAGGATGTCGATGCTGCATTGAGGAAAGCTGGTTTTGGCTACCGTGCAAAATTTATTCAACAGTCGGCTAAAAAGTTAGAAACTTTAGGTGGTTTAGAATGGCTCATGAAATTAAGAGAGTGCTCCTATAAGGAGGCAAAATCAGAGCTTATTAAACTACCAGGTATTGGTCCAAAGGTATAGTTTAGTGTATTTAATTTATCTTGAATACCAGATTTTAATTGTGTTAATTGTTTTGTTAGCTTTGATGGAAATATTGATTTAACGCTGAAATTTATTTATTTTATTTTTTATTATTTGACCATAAGTATTAAATATCAAGTTAATATAAAAGTTAAAAGGCTGGGGCTATTCTGTTTCCAGGCCTACAGTTATATATCGGTAACTGTTACAATATGATAAAACTGCTACGATGAGTTACTTATGTTTGTTTGTTTATTTATTTAACGTCACTTTATGCTACTATGGCTAATCGGACGATGCTACAGTGGGAGTCCTAAATTTTGCCTATCCAGGTTTTATTAGGATAGGGATCTTTAACGAGTACCTGACATCGCACAGGCTCGGGACCACCTTTTAACGTCCCCTCCGAAGGACGGCGTAACTAAGGATTTTTTACTCCCATTAAAAAATCCTAGGACCACCTGCGGGTTTGAACCCGTGACCTTTAGCATGGGAGGCTGTTACGCTAGCTACCCAGCTACAAGTGATCCCCTGAGTTACTTATGTAAATAGATCAAAATATATTTCATTAAAAAATAAAATGATGACTTCTAAGTTTTGGATTTGAAGACTGCAACCATAAAGTTCTTGGTGTTAAAATTGTCTTAATCAAATCCTGTCCTACGTTCCTCCTTCTCCACATGAATTCGCAAAGTTGTCTATGAGGGTCCGATGCAGGGTGTCTAGCAATAGGGAAAAGTCAGGAATTTTAAAAACATATGAAAAAGTCAGGAAATTTGATCTTTGGTCAGGAAAAATGGTCCCTGAATTACATTGTTTCTTCTTCACTCAGAAAAAAGTTCCAATATGCCTACTTGTTGTGATGTTGCAAATATCATTAAGCGAGTTTAATATTTAATATCATAAAAGGACAGAAGGGCTGTGGAGAAGAGAAAATTAAACCTTCAGGTGAAGGAATTGGAGGAAAAAAAAGCAAACTTCTCCAAGAAGCTCTTCTGAAAGCTGAAGATTTGGCTGCAGAGATTCAAACATTAAAGAAAAGCTCTTAAAGTTAATATAGATATATTGATAATTTGTAAATAAATTTGTAGTCAGATTGATAAGTCAACTTAAACAACTACAATTTCAGCTGGTGTTGGGTAGATATAGTTGAATCTTATAGTAAAGTAATTAGTCATTATGTATTTTTTTTTACTCTAGTATACCATATTAATTATAATTATTCTTTGTTTTGTCGATTTTCACTGAGATTTGGCCAGGTAAAAGACTTTTTACAATATGGAAAAGTCAGGGAATCTCTTTGAGTTGATTTGCTTGACACCCTGTTGTTCTTTCTTGCTAATGCCCACATATTTTCTATAGTATTTGTGTGAGCTCCTGAACACCAGTCTTATAATTCATAATTATATTATTCACAAACTGAAGTTGTATGAACCGAACTAATTTCGTAGAAAATAGCTTGTGTTTTTATTTATCAATAATAATAATGATGTTGCTTTTAGTAACAGTTTTATCATAATGAGTTACCAATATATCACCAGAGTCATAGAAACATAATAGACTCAAAGGCTGTATTGTTACCTTTACCACTTCATGTAAATAGCTCATTTCGGCTTATACGCCATCTTCAGGTGCTAACAATTTTTCTAAAAGGAAATAAATTATAATTTTTTTAATAAAATAATCCCTATAAACATTGTTTAGTATAAAACATTTGATAAATTTCAATAAAATGGGTTAAAATTGAATATTTTAATTATATAAATATATCAATGTTAAAATAAATCCATGCACAAATTATAATCTGTGGTTAGTTTAACGTTGAAAAATCCTAATAAAATACAAAATAAATAAATCGAGTCTTAGCATCATACATAAAATTATTTTATTTAATTTATAAACTTTATTAAAGAAATTACTAATTTAATTTATTGTTTATGTATATTACCTTTATTTTGGTGTATAAATCAATCAACAAATTAATTGAACATTACGTTCTAGCTCGCTTATTGTGTAAGTTTTTGAGACAATATGATAACTGCATGAAATATATTTGAATACAAAATGTGTATCTCTACTGCTACTTCTTATTTTCCTGGTTATTAATTTTTAATGTTATTCTCACATGTATTTCTCTGCCTATACACCATTATATAACTACATTTAAATTAAATTTTTATTAATTTATATAAATCATAGCTGTATTTTTATATTTTCAAACCAAAAATCATCTTATACTACTTTTTTCTCCATATTATATTATTGTTATTTTCATATTTCATATTCATTAAACTAAATAAATAATGTGAGAACTAATAATGTCCCGATCAATAATTATTCGGTAATCCACCTCTAGACAAAGTTTACTATTTATTTGTTTATTACCTTTATGCTACTGTGGCTAATCGGACAATGCTAAATTTTATCTATCCATTTTTAATTTTATGCCTCTTCTAAAGGATTTTTACTCCTTTTAAACAAAATCCTAGTGCCATCTTACATGTTTAAACCCGCAAACTTCAGTATAGAAGGCTGTTATGCTAGCCACTACACCACAGGTCACCCCTTTATACCATATTAAGAAGAGTAATGGATTTTGTAATTAGCAGGGATGTACTATCTATAATCCAACGGCTGTGCAAGGAGGTGAATAGGCTGAAATCTTGTTCAGCCATCAGATTTTTCCAAAATTAACGAAGAGTAGTGCCCTCTTTATAGGTACTAGATTGTAAAGGCCTTGCTACACGATATAAGACAGGCAAAAGAAAGTACTCTCACAGTAGTCGCAGGAAAGAGAGAAACTTGAAATTTTTATCATTCAGATAATAACATCAAATATCAATAAATCTTAGAAAAAAAAAAAAAATGTACTTCTTCAACCTTTAAAGGGTCTTGGGCTCATAACATATAGTGATTCTTACTGTTTCTAGACCAATGGCTATGCAATGAGGTGATAAGGCTGAGATAACACTCAGCCGCCAGGTTTTTCCCCATTGTTGGGTACCTACTTTTTAAAGGCTGTGTCTTTCCCAGGAGGGTCTCCATACCCTAGGGTCGCCCCTTGTCTGAAATAACAGAATAAATAATACTCTACCACAGCCAGGATTTGATCTATCCTCTAGACCACACTGCTCCCTGTAAATCCTGTAATATCATTAAATATTATTTTAAAAATAATAATAATAATAAACAGTAAAGTAACATTAAAACAAACAGTTGTTATAAACATTATGAAAATATGTGTTTGTGTTTTTTATTTAATAAATTAAACATTATTCATAGTAAAATTTTAATATTTTCTTATTACAGGTAGCTGATTGCATTTGCTTAATGTCACTCGGTCACATGGAAGCTCTACCAGTGGATACTCATGTCTTTCAAATTGCTAGTCACGGTTACATGCCACATCTCAAGTCTGTTAAAAATGTCACCGATAAAATTTACAATGAAATCGGAGATTACTTTAGAAAACTATACGGGCCTTTGGCTGGATGGGCTCATACAGTAAGTTTAATAAAAGTTTTTTTATACAATTTAACAATAATTAGTTAAAACTATTTAATTGTTTCATTTACTGACTGCTACCAGGACTAATTTCTTCCTCTAATTCTCAATCCTCAACTAATTATATCCATTATTTAACATTTTAGTATTAATTATTTTCTGTTTTTAGATACTGTTTTGCGGTGATTTAAAGACATTTAAAAATGCTGTTGAACCAGTTCAAGAATCTAAAGCTTCAGTTAAACGAAGTAAGTCATTGTACATATTATAGAAACGTATTGCTTGTTTAAAGTGTGTAGATTCTTATGAAATTTATTAAAGTGAGGTTAAGATCATGCTACATGGTGAGAGAAGGGGCAAGTAAAGTATGAAAATGTGTGATAAGTTGGCGATAATGAATTATCATACTTTTTCTACATATTATTATATTAGTATTTATTTCGTACTCTGGCTGCTATGTCTTCCCTAACATTTGGAATCCTTCTTAGCCTAGATATGCCACAGTCTTTTCTCTAGAAGTCCATTTCCAGAGTCAATAATTTATTTTGTTTTTTTTTTTTTATTGATTGATTTGATGATTTGGGACTGTCCATATTTCTGCCCCATGTGATGTGCATGGTCCGTATAAATAATATGTAATGATATTATATAATTTTTTTAAAAGTAATATTTGATATTATAATCTGTCTTTATTAAAAACAATTATGCCTTTCCCTCTCCAACTCTGCTACCTAGAGCTCTCACAAGTACTCGCTTTCCTGTACTTCATTTGCATCTTCAAGTATGGCCTGTAGTTTGCTGAAGTATAAAAAATATTTACTTATATATAGTGTTTCTTGGGTTAAAGTAGGAGCGTCATGGTCTAGTGAATACAGTTCTTTTTTTCTTTTTCTCTGGCGCAACAGGCCGTATAGGCCCTTGGCCCCGTGGTATAGACTCCTGAGAGAATATACTCACGTTTCTCGATGAATTGTTTAGGGTAGGGTCATCACTCCTTACGCCTATTTTTGCGAGTTACCACCAGTAGGCTGACGAGTCTCACTACCCGGGGGAGAGGCTGTGAGTGAGTCCCCATTTAATTATATTCTTTTATTATATCCGTCCCGTTGGGGAGAGGGGAGGGGAGGGGTGACCCTAGGGTATGAAAACACTCCTGGAGCAGATCCATCCTCTATAAAGTGGGTACCCAATAAGATTGGGTAAAACCTGGTGGCTGAGCAGGATCAAGGCCTAATCACCTCATTGCACGGCCTTTGGCCTAGAAACAGTATGAATCTCTATGTGTACGGAGCCCAAGACCTTTCATGGGTTGTAGAGGTACAGGTTTTTTTTTGGGGGGGGTTAAAGTCTCGACTTTATATTTTGTCCTTTAGAAAAAAAATTGTGATAATTTTTACTTTTAACTTACCTATATTCAATAATATTATTTTAAATACATTTTTTTCTTTTTCCCTGAATATTGTTAAGTTGCCCAAATATACTTTTTAATTATACTAATCACTGATTATTTCTTAAATGATTTATCAGAAAATTAGTCATTGCAATTTTATTTTATTAATTTATATTATTCTGGAGAGCATTCATGCATGTTTTGAAGTGCTATATCCACGAGTTTCATTGCTGTTTACTAAATCATTGATTTTTTTAAAGTCGAACTTGAACCATTTACATTACAAACGTTAGATTTGATCATTATTTAAAACAAATGATTTTTACTTCCTCAAATATTTTATTTCTTCAGTACTTAATATCTTATCAAGTTAGCTCTATCCAAGTAAATAAGCCTGTGATATTTGATGATTATTTTTCAGATTTAGGCTTGGAGTTGGTTTCTGTTTCTGGAACTTTGCACTGTACTAGGAATGATTTGAATTTGAAAACAACATTTATTTCTGGCCAGACTTACAGGTAGGAATGATTTCTCTGTTGTTTTACCATTTTGTTTAAATATATTTTTATTGAAATTTACAACTGTAAAAAAATACAACAAGTAAATATGCTGAAATAATAAAACACATGAAGAGAAAACTGCCTATTGGCAGCGCTCTTTAGTAGTGAGTCTAAACAAGAAGGTCTCGAGGCCATCTTCTTTTCAGACGCCTCGGAGGATTATCAGGAATTGAAGAGAAAGCAAGGATTGAAACTAATGGATTAGAGTGGGAGTGGAGTTTTTCATGGAAGGAGTGATACCTATTACGGGCCAAATCAGCAACATATGGAACATTAAGGTCATTGTGGATGATATTATTCGTGACAAAGTAAGGAGCATTAAGGATTTTGGATTGTAAGGATTGGATATGGGAAGAGTTTGATGGTTTAGTAGAGCCCCAAAGCTCAACACCGTAGGTCCACATAGGCCTTATGATGGTCATGTAAATGAGTCTTTTGTATTTAAGTGAAAGGTTAGAGCGTCTGTCTAGTAAGTGTTGGAGTAGCCGAAATCGTCGTGCAGTTTCTTGTCTTTTCAGTCTTGTATGCGGATTCCATGTAAGTCGTTTGTCCAGCAGGAGTCCTAAATAGTGGATCTGTTCAACCGGGACGAGCGGAATATCATTAAAGGCACTGTAGGGCAGGATGTCATAGGTTTTCGACGAAGGGTAAAGGTAATTTGTTGGGATTTATTGGAATTGATTTTAATTCTCCAATTCTGACACCATACCTTTAGGTCTCTGATGTGGGATTGGAGAGTTTGAGAGGCAATTGTAGGATCGTTATTAACTGATAACACGCAAGTGTCATCGGTTTAGGTAGAAAGGAATGTGTTAGGATGGGTTGGGATATCAGCTGTATATACTGTGTAAAGAATGGGTCCTAGGATACTGCCTTGAGGAACCCCAGCAGACTGGGTGAAAAGAGATGAATAGGAACTATTGTGGTTTATTTTGAAGGATCTGTCAGAGAGGTAGGACTGGATGATTAGGAAGTATGTAGGAGGAAGGAATTCACAGAGTTTGTACAACAGTCCTTTTATCATTTAATTTAATTTATAGGAAACACATGAATTCAAAATTTAAATACTTATCAAGATATTGGACTGATGGTAAACGATGAATGTATTTAATATGGGATCAAAAAATGATTTAAATGTTTGTAATCTATATGAAGAATGGTGCCTCTAACCTAACGTTGTCGTCACAGCAACCAAATGTAAAATAAGTAAATAGATATTTCATTAAAACATTATTTGTGAATAAAATATTATTCTTATAATGATATTATTATATAATTTTATGCATTACGAACCATAAGATTTTTCGGCAAAATCACTGTCATAAAAATTCAACAGGATATTTCAAGCAAGTCAAATATGATATGGACCAAGTGGGACTAACAGACCAAGATTGTTTGGGCAGAGATTAGTACAGAAGGACGCTTAAGGGAATAAAGGTTCTCGTGGTAAAGAAGCGCTCCAGAAAGGGTCTTGCGTGGTCTGAGGAGAGAAAACGTGGGCACACGGAGCTCATGAGGGGCATGTGCGTGGAGAGGAGACAAATGAAGAGGAAGAATTAGATTTATAGATTTTTATTTATGATGGTATGATTTTTAATATGTTTTTGTTTTTAATTTTTGGTGTATATGTATAGATCTATGTATCTGAAAGAAAATGGGAAACAGTAAAGAAGGAAAAGAGAAATAAACAGGAAAAATAAATAGAGAAAACAAAATTTTAAAAAGAGTAGAAAACGAAAAAAATATATTGTATTTATGGTTAAATTATGTTATAGTATTGTAGTTAAATGTTAAGAATATTCCTATAGGAAAGAATTGGTATACTGTGTTTTAGCAACCCAATTAAGTTGGGCAGCATCATTTTGTTTTGTTTATCAATTAAGTGTATATCTCTCTTGTGTCATCTTTAAGGCCGTTTCGTGAAAAAAAAAAAAAAAAAGAATTAAGACTAAAAATTCATTTAATTAAAAACGAATTATTGGAACTATGCAAAACTTGAACTGATGGCATTCTCTTGATTGATTTATAGTTAACTATAAAATATATTGTTTAATTGCATGTAGTTTATAGATCTGTTCTGAACTGTTAAAGAGAAAAACAAAATATTTACGATAGACGTAGAATTTACATTCAATTACTGATTCAAATTTAAATTTATCCGTGCCCGTAGATACCGATTACTACAACATTTACTAGACAAAAATTCCAATTGATTACAAAAAGCTCATTTATGTTACTATCATCATACCCATCTGGACATATGGAATTGAGCTGTGGGGCTCTACTAAACCATCTAATTCCTCTCGCATTCAATCCTTACAATCCAAAATCCTTCACAAAATCCTAAATGCTCCTTATTTCGTTGCGAATAAAATTATCCATAATGACCTAAATATCCCATTTGTCATAGAACTATTACAAAACAGATATGCCTCTTTTAATTCCGAACTCCCAACCCACACGAGTCATCTTGTACGCAACTTATCATTCCCATCTATTCCTGACAAACCTCCGAGGCGATTGAAAAGACGATGGTCCCGAGACCTACTAAATTAAATTGACATTGAAGTGCTACCACTGGGTAGTTTTTCACAAGACATTATCACGTTCATAAGTGTAGATTAGCCCATTTACTTGTTGTATTTATTATTAATACAGTTGAAAATATCAATAAAAAGTTTTTTAAAAAAATGTATTCGTAGGTTTAAGGAGATCGAAACGGATGTCTGGAGAGGTGTGTTCGCTGGGAAAATTTGGACTTTCAAACAATTCGAAAGCCATATTGATTATACTTCTACTTTCCCCAAACCATCTAGTTCGTCTCAGTCTAAGAAGAGGAAAAGTGATTCTGTTGAAATGTTAGTCACGGATGAAAAAGAATGTGAACAGGTGTTAAAGGACTATTTTCGTTTGGATTTTCCATTACAAGAGCATTACAGGAGATGGTCCGATCTTGACAAACATTTTAAATCTGTTTCTGAAAAGTTCTGTGGACTGAGGATGATCAAGCAAGATATCGTAGAGAACCTATTCGCCTTCATATGCTCTTCGAACAATACTATTTCTAGGTAAGTTCAAATTAATTGTTTCTTATACTATATGTGGTTATGAAAAGGTGATCTATTTTTAATTTTACTTACATATATATGGAATATATATTAAAAGTATATAGTGAAAATTATCGAATTCAAGTTTTCACCGGAAATACACGTTTTAGGGTTCTCTGAGTCCAAATGAGCAAATCCTGCAAAAAGGTCTGTGTAGTAAGTCTAATGTGAAAAAGAAAAGTCATATGAAACTAAAATTTCTTGTTTAAGACAACTATACGCCCGAGATGTTACAGCAACGTTTTCATAAAAATCGTCTTTCCAGAAGAGCAACTTTATACCATGCATTTTGTCCCTTTTTACGATTTTATCGAAAACGGCTCTAACAATTTTTATTAAACTCTATGTGTCAATGTAAAATTTAATAGGCTTCAATATGATGTACGTTGCATTCTGATTGGAATGTGCTGACAGGGCTTAAATACCCATATTTTAAATTTTCTTCCTCTGAAGTACCTTTAATTTTGTAGATTGTATGAAATTGACCACATCATCTGATTAGCATTGCTAAAAAACATGTAAATACACAAGTTGAACGAATTTGATTATCAACTAAAGGAGAAAATAGCAAACATATTTTTTTATGCAATTTTAGTGTTTTTGAACATAAAAACAGTAATATAGATGTATAATCTATTGTTGGAAAGCTAAAGATTTTAGAAAAAATATTGTATGCATGAAATTGTAAAAGTTAACGTAAAGTGATGAAAATCTGATAAAACTAGCTGAATGTCGTAGATAATAGTAAAATAGATTATTTAATAACACACGCATTTCTATCGAAATTCAATGAAATTAATTCTTTAAAAATTTATTTTCATCTCTAAATGTTTTTGAAATTCTTAAATTCATTTTAACAATGGAGGTAAGTGAAAATCGTGTGTTGCATGCACCAGATTTTTAAAAATTAATGATCTTACAATTAGTACAGTTGAAAAAATGTATGTTGTACTATGTGAGTCAAAATGAATATGTAAGTCAATTATTTTGTTTAAGATTCCAATATTTAAATTGTTTTGAAATGTTTTAGTTTGTTTATTTATTTAAAGTCAGATTATACTACTGTGTGGCAATGCTACGGTGGGAGTCCTAAATTTTGCCTATCCAGATTTAATTATGACATCGTATAGGCTCGGAACCACCATTTTACGTCCTATCATTTTTTACTCCCATTAAAAAAAACTTCAGGGCCATCTGCTGGGTTTGAACCCGCGACCTTCGGCATAGAAGACTTTTATGCTAGCCACTACACCAAAATTGACCTCATTTTGAAATGTTATTAATGATAGTTTTATAGGATTAATATTAATAATTTTTTTAGTTTTAAATATCAAACCTTTTATTATGTTCCTTTATGAATATGATTAATTATCGATTCTTTCAATTTTTATTTCAGAATGACCTCGATGGTGGAAGCAATGTGTTCATTTTATGGTGACAAAATTGGAGAAATTGATGGCACCACTTACTATGACTTTCCATCTGTACAAAAGCTTGCAGAAAAATCAGTCTTGGACGATCTTGTGAAAGCGAATTTTGGGTTTAGAGCAAAATATGTTCATAATTCTGCAAAATATATTATTGCGAATGGTGGTGATTCGTGGTTCAAAAACCTCCAAAATTTACCTTATGAAGAGGCAAAGGTGGAACTTATGAAACTGCCTGGGGTAGCTGCTAAGGTTAGAGAGTATTAGTTTGCTAATTAATTATGTTATCACTAGATAGTGTATGTGAGTGATGTCCACATTATGTTATTATTTGTATATATTCCTTATTTATTTAACTATCTAACAATAATTCAGCGCATTAGGTTTTCTCAATAATTTTCATAAGTATTAGCCAATAAGTTCACAAGTACACAATACACAAGTAAAATAAATTGTTTTGCTATTTTATTTAATATTAACTTTTTACAGTGATGAGGTTTAGAAAACAGTTAATCCTCATAGCCTGTTTAGGCTTCATCCAACTAGAAAAATTTGTACAGATTAATCTTTTTAGAATGAATGGGAAATGAGAAATCTGTAATACTTGCACTTAATTATATTTGAAGTATATGGTATGAGAAAGTATTGGTTAAAATTGTGAATTCATGTTTTCAAAATGAACATACATTCACGTTATATGCCCAAATCTTCCAAAGAACAATAAGTACCCTTAAAATTTTCTTTGTTCTCAGAAAAAGTCTCATGTGATCCATTTATATGGCAAATGGCGGTTTCCCCCCTATTTGTAGACAATATTTCTTTGGATCCTACCTTTAACAAACCATTAACTCCCTACATCCTCCCTATATCAATTATATCCTGCAATTTAAATTGTCAGTTTACTACCTTGACACAAGATCACACAATTTTGACCTTTACTTTCCTACCCACAGATCTAAAACTTTTGATCACTCCATACTTGTCCAGACCTACTACTCTCTGTAATTCTGTATCTACTCATATCTGTCATGCTTCTTCCCTATCATCATTCAAGTCCAAGCTCTTCCAATATTTAAGGACTTCCCAAACAGACTCTCAACATCTCTGATATTTCAAATCAAATTGCAGACTTTAAGTGAAAAAAAAATTATTATTTATTGTTGAAATTTAACTTAGTTAATCGAATAATTTAGTTTTGTTCAACACATTCAACCTTTGTAATCGACCAAAAAAGAAATAATCCCCCCTCAAAATTTGAGGGCTTAAATTTCAAGACACATAAAAACCGAATAAGGAATTAAAAAGGCTCCCAAAATTTTGACTTTTAATTGTTGCTTACATATATTATAAACTTATAAGGAAGATTAAGGAGCCATCTATTTATTATCAATATATGTTTCTTCTGATTAATTAATCTTATTATAATTAATCTTATTAGTGAGCAGCACAGCTGTTTAATGATGCCTTCTATGATTGCTTGATTTAAAAATTATATTTATTTTTTAGATCGCAGATTGTATCTGCTTAACTGCACTAGACCACTTGGAAACCATACCCGTTGATACTCACGTATTCCAGATCGCAAAACGATATTATCTTCCTCATTTAAAAAGTAAGAAGGCTGTTTCGAAGGATTCTTACAAGGAAATAGGAGAATGTCTCAGGAAGACATTTGGTCCTTACGCTGGCTGGGCACATACTGTAAGTTTGATTTTAACTGTGTCATAATTTTTCTTTTATTTCTAACACATATTATACATTACTAAGTGTTAATTTTTTCTTAGGTTTTATTCTGTTCCGATTTGAAGCAGCATGCAGATCTCAAGGCCTCCTAAATAATATACTACCAACTTAATAACCATGAAGTATGAAGGTTGCTCTTATATTCTTGTATGAGTGCTGATTAATTGTTTTGTTATATTGTTATTTTTGTCAGTATATGCTTTTAATTTTTAATTTATCTGTAATAAAACAAAATTAATTTTTTATGAAATAATAGGATCTGTTTTTATGATTTGAACATTAATGAAACTACTTTATCTCTGACTTTTTTATAACACTCTTTTTAATGCATTTATTGCTTATAATAGAATTTTTTTTAGAATACGAAATGTAATTGTAAACGCTGTGAATTTTTTTTTTTTTTTTTATTAGTGGATTAAAATTGTTATATTTTTAAAAAACATTAACAACTGAAAATTGTGATGTCTTGATCTGATAATCTGAAATGGTTTTTTGATCAGACTCAACTTTGTATCTGTTTATTGTTTTATTGTGTAAAGCATCTTGTTTTGATATTGAAAATAAATTGTTGAATTTTAAAGAATGAAAATTACCTACTTTATTATTAAATCCTTTGTTCTTGTTAAAAGTGACACCAGATGACACTGCTGTTTCACTGTTGACTTTATTATTACTGTACTTACCATTGTTACCATTTATAACTTTGTTATTAAGAATATGAATTATTAAGGTAAATATTAATAAATAACATTCTGTTAATAAAAGTATTACATGTCAGCGTTAATTTGTTTTCCTTTTATTATTTATGTTTTTACATGTCCACCAAAAAAATTATTGACAATCAACAGAGGTAGTGAAGTAATTAACTAAGTGGTCAATAATTTAAAAATTTGATTTAGATTTAAAATTTGTACATTAATAAGAAAACAATGCATCAGGCTGAAACAAAATGTCTTAGTGATTATATTTTAATGTTATTTTTGAAAAATTCTGTTCACAACTAATAGCTTTTACATTTCCTCAGTATCATAAATAGTATGTACTTTTGTTATTATTTTGAGTTAAAAATTAATCACAGAACTTGTTTCAAATTATCAAAGTTTATTTATTTTTTACATTAATAAATATTTACAAACTAATATAATCATTAATTTTTGTGACAAAATATTACATTTCACAATTCTGAGGTACAAATTTTCAATTAACTAAAATTGACTATTCATAGTTTACAAAGTTATAATTGAAATTAATATTTACTCATATACATAAAGATTCACTCTTGTGCATACATACAAATTATGTAATTTGGAATTTGTTAACTGTATAATTACATAATTATTGAGAAAAAAAATGATTTTATTGGATAATTGTGTTGCTGCTGTTGAACAAAGGTGTAAAAATATTTGTTTATTAAGTGAGAAAAGATTGTTAAAATTCTGTAAATAAGGAAATTATTAGCTATACACATTTGTCTATATATAAGATTGTTTTTTATCTGGTTAGTTTTGTGAGAGGAGATAGTAAACAATTTTGGCAATCTAGAAGAGATTGAGGAACATGGAAATTCAAAAAAGAGAAAGTAGATAAGGAGAGTGAATCAGATTGTTTTGGAGTTTATAGAGAAAGATAAGGTCAAAATAGAGTCTTTTGTGTTCCAATGTCAAGAGTTTTTGTTTTTCTAGGTAGTGGTATATTCATGGATTTGGCGAGGAATATTCAATCTATAGGATGCCATCTAAGAAATCTATTTTGAATACTTTCCAAGAATTTGATGTGCATAATGCAAGATGGAGTTTAGAAAAATAAGCAGTAAACTATTTTATGTGAAGTCTGGTTAGTAAATAAAATATTCAGTCTACATATATAGCCAAGAGAAAGATTTGGGTATATATGAAAATTAAAATTTAATTTAGAATAAAATATCACACATGAAACTTTTATTTCAAGTAACCATTCTAATGCATTTTTACCAGTTGTAAATGTAGGTAGTTAAAGTAGTGTTTTAACACATTTGTTTTTATATCAGCACCAATTATACACTGAATTCAGATAATGGCGGTCTGAAGAGTTAGAAGAAGGTTGATTTATAAGAGAGAAACCCATATTGCTTTTGATATGTTGTAGTTTGATGTTGTAGACAGTCTTGGGGAGAGAAGATAGATATGAACATTTTTAAATTTTCAGCGAAGAGTGATAAGTAACTATAATTAATAGAATGTTTCATATCTTTGATGTAATTATTAAAGAGAAGGAGTGATAGGTATCCATCTTATGATAAACCCATACTTACATGATGTTCGTTTGACAGATAACCATGTATTTTTACAATGGTTTTCTGAGTGAAACCATTTGAGGATAGATTTGTACAGTCAAAAGAATCCAGTTTGAGTAACAGATTTTTATTATTCACTCGATCAAATGCTTTTGATAGATCTGAATGTATTGTATAATTTTCAAAACATTTGATAATGGTGGTCTGAAAAGTTAGAAGAAGATTGATTTGATTTGAGATAGTTTGGATGTATAGCTATGAAAAATGGTATTTTCTGTACTGGATAAATGTAATGTTTGTGATTTTTGTTTTTGTTTACAAATGCCTGATTTTGATTATGAACAGCTTCATATTCAAGCTTTTCTATTGTTTCTTATTTATTTAATAAATAAATATTATCAGTTTTCTAAATAGTCTGTTTATTATAAGACTTTGATGTATATGTGTGATATAAAAATCAATACATTTCAGGGCCTCTGAAAAACAGATTTGTATCCATCTGAATTTTCTAGATTTATTTATTCAGTTCAAGTATACACTTCAAGGTGAACAAGCATTTTTAAAATATAATTTAAATACATATTTTAAAAAAGACTTGACAATAAAATTATTATAAAAGTACAATTTAATTTAATATAAGGCATACAAATTAATTTCATTCACACTTGACAAATGACACATTCACAAACCACATTAATGCTCAAATAATTTTAGCCATAGGGGTCATGCAAAAATTATTCCCCCTGTTATCCCGGTATTCCATGCTTAATATAATCAATCAAAAGTTATTATATTATCTTTTTATCAGTCCTATAATATGTTACGCTTGCTTGTAAGGTATAACACATGCAGGACAATTATAAAAAAATACACATTTTGCAAAACAATTGCTTAAGACTAGTTGGCAGTTGTCCTAGATGGATGCCAATTGACCTATTACATTTTTTTTTAAATGTATCTAGTATAAAATTTTATTTATAAATTAACAAAAGATTTTTTAAATTCTTTTGCAAATAGTAGTCATGACCATATAAGGGAAATTGTTAGTTATTGTAAAGCCGATTTAACTTATAAAACTTACGGACATAAATGGCTAAAACATATTGCTATTTAAATTAACTATGATTGCTTTTCTTATTATTTTTCCTTATTTATTTATTTGTCTTTTTTTATTTATTTATTTATTTTTTTAGATGGTTTTCATTGTTTTCCTTCTTGCACTGTACTTTATTAGTTAATTTAAATCATGATTATTTGTAATCTTTTCTTTTCTATTATAAATGATGACCTGAAGGAAGAAGAAGAGGTAAGGAAGCGTATAGCGGCTGGTAATAGAGCCTATTTTTCCTTATCAAAGATATTTAGAAGCAAGCTTTTGAGCCGCTCCACCAAGCTGATGCTATACAAAACCCTTGTAAGACCAGTGGTTACGTACGGTGGAGAAACGTGGATCCTCAACAACAAAAATGTGGACCTGCTTGATAGGTTTGAACGGGTAATCCTAAGGAGAATCCTGGGAGCCGTATTTGAGGATGGTCAATGGCGGCGGAGGAAAAATAAGGAATTGTTTCAGCTCTACCAGGATATCAGTATCTCCTCTCATATTAAGATACAGAGGTTAAAATGGATTGGGCACGTGATGAGGATGAACTGTGATAGGGTTGCAAGTAGAGTGTTCAGGAATGTTCCGGATGGCCGGCGCCGCCGTGGCAGACCGCAGGGTCGATGGAAGGATGGTGTAGGGAAGGATCTTAGACAGCTCGGGATCTCTCTGAGAGGAGCTGAGGATCGAGAAGGATGGTTGGCGACTGTTGAGCAGGCCAAGGGCGGCCTCATGCGCCTGTTGAGCCGTAGAAGAAGAAGAAGAAGAAGCTTTTCTAATTATTTTTCCTTATTTATTTATTTGTCTTTTTTTATTTATTTATTTTTTTTTTTAGATGGTTTTCATTGTTTTCCTTCTTGCACTGTACTTTATTAGTTAATTTAAATCATGATTATTTGTAATCTTTTGTAAAAAAGCACAGAGAGGCTTGAAACCTTACTTGTATACACTGTAAAATACTCTGTTTTTGTACATATATTTGTTAATAAACATTTCATTTACAATTATTAAATTTATTCTAAAGTAATTGTTTTTAAAAACTAACATTCATATAACAATAATTAATTATAGAAACAACTATGTCCTTTGCTGTGTAATTATATTGTGCCATATTTTGAATTAATCTTGTTCTTGATTTCAGTATCAATATTGATAATGGATAGAAATTGGTGAATCACCATACCCCCCCCCCCCTGCTTCCGTGATTCTTAATAACTCTCTTTTATTTAGGTTTCTACTTTAAATTTATAATGCGCGTTCATATTGAATACAGTATTGATCATTTTAAAATTTAAATAATGTTGGAAGAAGTTAATTTCTAAATTAGCCGCAAAATTTGTTAATATTTTTTCTTCTGTGCATGACAAACGAATGTTAAAATTTATGCGATCATTTTTTTAGAAAATGATTTCATTTTTTCCAATTTCTTTGTGTCCTTTTTGTTAAATTTAATAAATAAAAATATTGAGTTACGGTTCGCTAAGAAGTGTGTACAACAAGTGCTTTGCCGAATCGAGCAGTGTTCTGATACAGGAGTGATAGGGCTAGACAAGACCAGTTTGACACTTGACACAAACGAGTGAAAATGGCGCTTAAGGCTCTCGTTGGTCAAAGTAAGTTTACATTATTTACGTAATAAACAATACTTCTTAAAAGCCAAACAAATTTTAAGTGTTAATCGTCGGATAATGCGATAAAAGCGGCCGTATCTACCTTTGATAATTTCCGAAGAATCTACTCCCTAAAACCTCTTGATGCTTAACTTAATAACATCAATTAGAATTCAAATTAATTTTCAAACTTTTATAATCTAAATAAACCCTCTTTTATGATTTATTGTTAGAAAATATAAACTGTCGCAACATAACCTCAAAGCTACTTAACATCTAAATCAAGAAAACAGAATTGGATATATTATTACCTTTGATTAGTTCAATCACTGTTTATTTACTTATAGTTCTTTATATTTTCAACTGAGCACATATATGTGAACTATATTTTTTCAAAGAAAAGTTTTTATTATTAATTACTTATTATTTATACTATTTAATTGTATTGTTTACCCATATGTTGGTTACTCTTTTATTCAAGTTTTATTATTATTACCATACAATTTTATGCCAAATACTATTAATTGTTCTCTAAAAAGTTAAACCACAAATTAACAATGTTACAATTGTTAATGTGTCAAGGATTCAGTGTAGTCCATTAATTGTTTCATTCATATTTTGCGAAGTTCCTTGTTTGTGTTTGATGGCTTCTGACTAAACCATCATGTTATTCATTTTAATAAGTTTATTTGAAAATATTTAGTAAGAGTTTGCTTTGCTATCTATTTTGACAGTTGATAATGGATACATTTATCAGTTTATAGATAATAATGTTTAAGTATGCACTTTTTGATTCTGGCCTCATTAAATTCTCAATTTATAGCTTAAAAATATAATAATTGTGGGGTAGGATATAGAGCAAAGTTATGTTTAAAATTATTTATTTTATTATATACATGATATTTACATTTTAAAAAGAAATATACACAGATTTATGATTGATTTATAATTATACATTGATACATTTGGTTATTTCTTGTTGACTATGTTATGTTACATTTTCTGTTTTTTCGCACTGGGTTCATCCTTATCATCACCGTCAGGTTGAAAGATTGTTTTAGGTTGAGTTTTTGCATAAGCTGGTGATATCCAGTAAGGATTTTCTGCTGCTTCTTTTGCGTAGCGAAGGATGGCTTCTCTTGGATCTTGGTCATCATCAATTCTTTTACTCAAGCCGAGATTCCTGATGACATAGGAACTTAAGGTACTTCCAGATGCTGCAACTCTTCCTCCTTGTCCCGATTTGATTGGTAATTCTGGTCTTCTAGATTTAATCGGATCTAACCTATCCTTTTCCATCTGCTTTCTCAATGATTTAGGCCTGTCCTGACGGAACATAGGCAGAGCATGCGGTGTAATAATCTGTTGGGCTGCAATTACTTCAACTTGCTTCTTCTTCCTTCTCAGTTTTGATGAAGCTAGCTGAGCCCCTCTACCACTCTTTTCTCCAAAATATGCTTTCACTATACCGTTTCCACAACCGACAAATATCTGTTGTAGTCTTGGATGCCACAAAGTCCTGATAACATGAGAATCTGTAACTTCTTCAGCTTTTACCAGATCAAATGTCTTAGTGTTATAAAATAATAGTTTTCCCTCTTTTTCTCCTTTGGATAAGGAAACTCCTGTAACTATTACTGAGTCATTAGGACTAAACATACAATTTGTTGAACTATATCTTGAAAATAAACCATTTACTGCATGAAGTGGCTTTTTAAAGGCTCTTAAATCCCACAACTTAAGGCTACCATCTCCAGCTCGAGTGGCCAATAGTGAACTAGCATAAGAGAATGCGATTGATGATATTTCAGAACCAAAATCATGAGCATCTCGCACTAAATATGCTGTATTTACAAACATTCTTCTGTGATCCCACATTTGTATTGAACCATCTAAACAGCCACAAGCTATTAGATTTCCATCCCGACTGTAACTGCATGTAGTAGGACTTGTTTTAAGGCCATTCTTAGCTCTACATTTAATAATGCTTTTATGCTTGTTTTGTTCTTTCACATCCCAAATTCTACAGGTACTATCTTCTGAGCTAGTTAAAAATTCCTCCTCGTTCTTGGATGCCAGCAACCACAGGTTAACGGTGCTATATGACCTTTAGTCCTTGCCATATCTGTAACATACTGATCACCTTTTACACATTCAATTAGTTCATGACCATCTCTATCCAACACTTTTGCCTGAGACATTCCTGATATAACTAACACGGCATCACCAGTTGAAGAGTAATCAAGACATTTTATTGGATTGTTACCGCAAGGTGTCAGGGTTCGAAAACTTTGCATAGTTCTATCCATACCTGCGAAATCCCAAAATCGAACATCATAATCGACAGATCCAGTTGCCAGCCTTGATCCAGATGAATCTATGGCAACTGCCACCACTGGTTTTGATCCATGATTCAAAGATACACTATCATTAATTGGGATTTGACTCAGTGGATCTTCTTCCTCTTCTTCAGGTTTATTGTCATTTTCATCATCTTCATCGTCATCATCATATCATCAGAATCTGAATCATCACTTACTTTTTTAGTATTTGTGTTTTCCTGTCCACTTATTTCTCTGTTAATATTTTTTAAAACATCAGGTGGAGGAAGTGGACCAATGATTTCTTCTTCATCCTCTTCATTTTCATTAGCCTGTTCGTTTTCATGATCATTTTGATTTAGAAACTGTGCTGGTATGGGAGGGCCGACAATTTCATCATCTTCAGTATCCTCTTTGTCTGTAATTTTCTTTGAAACAGCTTCACTATTCACCTCCGTAATATTTTCTTCCTGGATTTTAAGTGACTTCAGTTTGACTTGATCATCAACAATTTCTACTGGTGTTGGTTGATTTACCTCTGGTTTATACTGCTCTGGTATTGGTGGCCCGATCATTTCGTCCTCATCTTCGCTATCAGTCCCATATTGTAATAGATTATCCATAGTAAAATAATCTTTTTTAAGTTTAATACAAAAGACACAATTACATGTAGTAGACACAAACTTTATTGACTGGTGTAACCTGAACTGGTAAATAAAACCTTCCAGTGAGTGTAGTCAGTGTTGCCAACAGCGTTTTATCACTAATCAATACTGTTAATATTAAAATTTAATAGCTGTCGTTTAGATAACAAACTTCTTATTTTAATTTTTGTTTCTTTTTACCTTTTAAAACTAATTATGTATTTATTTATTTTTTTCACTTAACATTTGATCGCAACGAATGGTCTCCGCCGAGTTGAAATCCTGTTCTGTTGAAATGTTATATTTACTTCCCAAAAATTTACTGAAATATTTTTAATTTATTATTTATTTGTTAATTTTAATTAAATCAGTCGACATATTAGTATTGATTGGATCAAGTAAATGAATATTTATGCTGTATGTAATGAAAATACATACTATTATTTTAATTTCTGTTCATTTTTGGGTGGTTTATATTAATGTATGATTCTTTTCTCGGATGAACAGTATGGTAGAAGTGTAATTTTCAATCCAAATTGGGTATGTTTATCGGTTGACTTCGCGGTTTAAATGTTTAGCGCACATTTATAAACCTTTCAAATATTGTTTGCTTTTTAAAAAAATCTGGTGCGGGCGACACACGACTTTCACTTACCTCGGTTTTTAAAATCGATTAAAGAATATTCAAATACAGTAAGAGATAAAAATGAGTTAAACCATTAAAGAATCAATTAAATGGAATTTCTATATAAACATGTGTTTTATTAAAAAATCTAGTATATTATTATCTAAATTATCAGTTAGTTTTATGTTCATTTCATCACTCTTTATTAACTTTTAAAAGCTTTTGTATAAGATAATATTTTTTCTAAAATCTTTAGCTTTCCAACGGTATATCATACATGTATATTACTGTTATTATGTTCAAAAACAAAAAATTGCATTAAAAAATATTTTTTCAGTTTTCTCCTTTAGTTGGGTATCGAAATCATTCAATTTATACATTTATCTGTTTTTCATGAGTGGTAATAAGGTAATATAGTTATTTTTATAGAAACAACAAAATTAAAGGTACTTTAGAGGAAGAAAATTTAAAATATTGGCATTTAAGCCCTGTCAAACCATTTTTATCCGAATGAAACCTAAATGATATTAAAGCCCATTAAATTTTACATCGATATAGCGAGTCTAATCAAAATCGTCGGAACCGTTTTCGAGAAAATCGAAAAAAGGTGCAAAATGCTTGGTATTAAGTGGCTCTTCTGGTAAGCTAATTTTGATGAAAAAGGTTTTGTAGCGTCTCGGGCGTATATTTGTCTTAAATATGAAATTTCAGTTTCATAGGACTTACCGTGTCCGCCCGGGAGTTACCACACACACACAGACCTTTTTGCGGGACTTGGTTATTTGGACTCAGGGGACCGTAAAACGTGTATTTCCGTTGAAAACTGGAATTCGAAAATTTTCACGATCGCAATATTTCCCCTTACTATATAGTAAGTGAAAGTAAAAATGTATAGGAATTGAATTTGTGTTAACATGATGGAGAGCAGAGGTAGACAACGGATTTCTTCTATTTAGAAATTATTGGGGCAAAGAAAAATAATTAAAATTAAAGACCCTACCGAAAATCCTACATGCGCCTATGAGTGTTAAAATAAGTGCTTTTGGAGGTCTGAAATTTTTCTTTCTCCCGCCTCCGACTTTTTTAAAAATTTTTATTTTAGTGGAAATACGATTAAGTGACGGAGCTATCGTATTATTTATTTATTATAAAACAGTTAAATTTCATGTTGCGATATAATTGTAGCCTTCACCTTAAACTCAAAGAATAATTCATTTTTTTATTAGTATAAGTATTGGAATAATTTACATAAGTCTGTAACGTCTCTTTTTACGTTATATAATTATTTATTTAAATAAGTTCTAGCCCAGCGGAGGGGAGTGAGTAGTAACCATTTTTGACTTGAAACTTCTTTATTTTCACATCAGGTAATTGAACCTAAAAGGTTACAATACAATTTTATAATAAATCACATTTAGAAAGTTTACTGTACAAAAAAAAAAAAAATAAACGTCAAAGATAAACTTTCCCCTACGGGTTCAATATTCATTAATAAATATAACAAAACTAACATAATAAACATGTATCATAAACTGAACAAGACCAAGATACATAACCAATAACACCATCAATGTTTTGTAACCTCCCTTAATTTAAATACTTTTTAATTAAATGATCAGCTGATTTCATCAGAGGGAGGGTTTGTTCCAACCCTAGTTTTTGTCAGCTGTGACATTCTCCTCTCTTCCTGGGGTTGCGGGAGGGCACTCTGCTGCTCACGGTTTCTGCCCCATCGGTCTTCAACTCTTCTATGTACCTATTCCCCAAGGGTCTTCCAGCCTCATCGACTACCTCATACACCAGAGCTGATAACACTTTTTTCACAACGCCCTTTTCAAATTTGGGCGCAAGTTTGGCGGCATAGTATGTGCCTAAATCTGAGATTGGATGAGTCCTTGAATGACTCGAAAGACCCAATTTCGAGAAATGAACCAAGCGGCTGAGTGTGATTTTGGCCTAATAACCTCCTTGCACAGCCGTTGGCTTTAAAACATTATGAATCTCTATAATATATACTGAATCATTTACTCTTCATGGGCTGTAGAGTTGTTTTATTTTTTCAATATTTGTTAATAATTATGATTTTCGTTAAATGTCGACGTCTTCACTAATTGTCGTTAATTTACTTGTTCCCTCTCCCCCCTTCCCCTGATCATAATGAATAAATTATTTCAATCGAAGTTAGGAATTATTACATAATTTAAAAAAAAATACTTGTGTCCTTCACATAATTGTGTGAAAGATACAAGGATATTCCTGTTTTCTCTCTATTATTGTTTAAAATGGAAGCTTGGTTGTGTATTCATTTCATATTAGCGTTACTTTATTTTTCTGTGCCTAATCGGACGATCCTACTGGATGGAGGATAGGAATCTTTAACGAGTACCTGATATCGCACAGGCTCAGGACCACCTTTTTACGTCCCCTCCAAAGGACGGCACAACTTAGGATTTTGATTCTGGACACCTAAATGGAAGTGTTAAAATAAATAAATCTCAAACATAACAAATATATAACTTCTTAAAATTTATTTTAACAAGGGATTAGTATTTTATACTTGCAATATAAACTTCTCAGATTTCCTTCATACTTTTCGTTTGGAATGAGCAATTCCTTCATATTACCAGAAGCTGACTAGTTGGCGAGGTCTGTTTTGAGTCAAGCTTTCCCAAGACTGACTCAATGGTGACTCATCTTGCTCCCGCAGGTTACGTCAAAGCTAAACACTGATTATCTAGCGGACGTGGATATGTTTCACCGTAAAAACACACTCTAGCTCTGTGGGCGTTGCTCGAATCGGAAATTTTACGACAGTTTCTATGTAAGAAATTTAATGAAAAATACTTTTTGTTATACAACATTTGTCGATAGGGACTACCGCTTAGGAGCGATATTGATTTGAATGACTAAAATCACGTTTTGCAAATTTTTAGTTTTGGAGGTTTTTTGGCTGCCCTAGCTCGGTTGGTGTTGCCATATCAGCAACATGGGGAACATTAAGGTCATCATGGATGATTTGATTCGTGACAAAGTAAGGAGCAACATACTAATCAATAAATAAATAAAATTTATGAAATTACCTCATATAATAGTCTAAGATCCGAACTTGAAACGATTTGCACCTAGCTGATAATAGAATGAAACATATTTTATAACAAATATAGTATATTAGAAAATATGTTAAGTATGGGTTGCCTAAAAAAATCCTGGGCAGACTATTTTTAATTATTAAAAAAAAAAAATTTAATTAAATGTTGACAAGATTCCGGTTTTGGGATATGCCGATGATCTGGTACTGCTAGGTGAAGACACGGAAACCATACAACTAAATACAAGTGTGTTAATAAAAACCGGTAAAGAAATAGGACTGGAATTACATACCGATAAGACGAAATATATGATTAGTAGCAGAAACGGTGGCGATCTTGGTGATATTGATGTATCAGGGCATACTTTTGAACACGTAGAGAAATTCAAGTATTTAGGTTCAACTAAAACTAGAAAAAATGAAATCCAGGAAGAAATAAAGTCCCGGTTTAAGGTGGGAAATGCGTGTTATTATTCAGTTGCTAAGTTACTTAGTTCGCGGCTTCTATCTAAAAACTTAAAGGTTAGAATTTATAAAACTATTATTCTTCCAATGGTTCTTTACGGATGTGAAACGTGGCCGCTTACTCTGAAGGATGAACAACGGCTTAAGGTTTTCGAAAATAAGGTATTGCGTAAAATATTTGGTCCGAAGAGAGATGAGGCCACTGGGGAGTTTAGAAGGTTGCACAACGCGGAATTGCGGAACTTGTATCCTGTGAATATAATTGAGTTGATTGCATCGCGGAGACTCAAATGGACGAGTAAAGTTGCTGGTCTCGATGACGAGCGGATTCCGAGAAAGTTGGTATTTGCTGATCCGACTGGTAGGCGTCCGAAAGATAGGCCGAAGCGTAGATGGGAGGATTGCGTTAAGGCTGATCTCGGGAGCTTGGGCTTGAATGGTGAACATTGGTGAACAATCTAACCCATGCCTACTTCATCAACAAACAGCCACTAATTTTGTGAGTGGTCACCCTTTGGCTGACGGGTCTCACATACCCGGGAGAGAGGTTGTGAGTGAATACCCATTTATTTTTACATCCTTATAAAAGCCCCGCCGGGACTGGGATTCGAACTCAGAACCTGTAGCATGAGAGACTAGCGCGCTAGCCACTCAGCCACGGGCATCTTTTAATCAGTAAAATAATATAAAAAATCTGGTGCGGGCAACACACGACTTTCACTTACCTCGACCGTTCAAAGCAATTTAAAAGCTTCAATTTGAAAAATATTTTAAGTTGATTTTAATAAAACGTGTATTCATTTTCGTTGGAAACATATGATTTAGATTAAATTATATAGCAAAAAAGACACCGGAAGGCTACAGGTTAAGATCTAAAAAGGAAATATATAAAGAAATTAACGATTTGGAAACGGACATTAGAATAAAAAGACTAAGGTTCCATGGACATATGGTGAGGATGCACCCGAATTGATTAAATAGAGAAATCTTCTATAAAATAAGAGAATACAAGAGTGCTGGAGGGTACATCAAACAGATGAAGGAAGAAACTAAGGAACTGAAAATAACAGACCAAGACTGTTTCGACAGGGATGAATATGGTAGAAGAATAAAATAAATTAAAGTCCTTGTGGGCGAGAGGTGTGCGAGGAAAGGAGTGGTGTGGACGGAAGAAAGAAGGAAAGAACAATCGGAAAGAATGAAGAAGAGATGGGAAGAGAGAAAAAAGAAGGAAGGAGAGAAGAAGAAGAAGGGCTGTGAAAATATATGAATATAATGATATTAGCCTGGTCTGTAAGGTCGTTCCGTGAGAAAAAAAAAAAAAAAAAAAAAAAAAAATATATATATATATATATATATTATATATATATATATATATTCTGATTAAATTGTTTATCAGTAATAAGTTTATTTCTCATTCTTCAGTTTATATTACCTTTAACAATTTTTTGTATCAGATAATATTTTTTCTAAAATCTTTCTCTTTCCAACGGTATATTATACGTCTATATTACTGTTCTTATTATAGAAAACAAAACAAAAAATTTCATATAAAAATAGTTTTGCTCTTTTATCCTTTAGTTGGTCATCAAATTCGCTCAACTTGTATATTTAGCTGTTATTTATCAATGCTAGCAAGATGGTATGTTCAGCTTTTCGAAATCTACAAAATTAAGGGTACTTTAGAGGAAGAAAATTTAAAATATCGGCATTTAAGCCCTGCCAGACTATTTCAATCAGAATGAAACCTACATGATATCAAAGCCCATTAAATTTTACATCAATATCAAAATCGTTGGAACCGTTTTTGAGAAAATCATAAAAAAGGTGCAAAATGCATGGTATAAATCGGCTCTTCTGGTAAGCTCATTTTGATGAAAAAGGTTTTGTAACGTCTCGGGCATATATTTGTCTTAAATATGAAATTTCAGTTCCGTACGAACTTTTGTTTTTGCCCTAGACTTACCACACACATACCTTGAACGTCTATTTCCGTTGAAAAAAATATTTCGAAAATTTTAACGATTGCAATACTTTACCTTATATTTCAAATATAGGTAAGTTAAAGTAATGCTATATATTTCATATATAGGTAAGTGGAAGTAAAAAAAGTGAGTCTTACTAAAATAATTTTGTGACGCTTCTAGGCTCTCTATGAGCAAATGCAGTCCTGTGAATTGGCACTTGCATACTATTTCATAAGAGGTCACCTGTGTTATAGTGGTTATTAGAACAGCCTTCTATGCCCAAGGTCGCAAGGTTCAAACCTGGCATATGGCCATAGGATTTTTTAATGGGAGTAAAAATGTTATGCTGTCCTTCGGAGGAGACGTAAAAAGTTGATGCGATGTCAGGTACTCGTTAAGATCCCAATCCTAATTTTTTTTTTATTTATTTATTTAAAGAAATTTACAACTGTATTAAATAAATACAACAAGTAAATAGGCTTTACATATGATTAGTACACATGATAGTCCTGAGAAGAAACTACCCATTGGTAGCACTCCAATGTCTTATGTTAGAAGGTCTCTTGGCCATCTTCTTTTAAGGCGCCTCGGTGGGTTGTCGGGAATAGATATGGAGGAGAGGTCACGGATAAGCGGGTTTGAGTGGGCAGGGAGTTTGGTATGAAAAGAGGTATATCTGTAACGGGCCAAGTCTTCAACTAATGGGATATTTAGGTCTTTATGGATGATTTTATTAGTAACAAAGTGAGGAGCATTGAGGATTTTACGAAGGATTTTGGACTGCAAGGATTGGATGCGAGAGGAATTCGATGGTTTAGTAGACCCCCATAGCTCAATGCCATAGGTCCAAATAGGCCTGATAATTGTGATATAAATGAGTTTTTTGTAGTAAGTAGGAAGTTTTGAGCGTTTGTCAAGTAAGTGTTGTAGTAATCTGTATCTACGAGCAGTTTCCTGTCGTTTCAGTCTAGTATGAGGATTCCATGTTAGGCGTTTGTCGAGGTGGAGTCCTAAGTACCGAATCTGTTCAACAGGAGTAAGTAGGAAATTGTTAAAGGATACGTTGGGGCAGGAAGTCAAAGGGTTACGACGTAGAGTGAAGGTGATTTGATGGGATTTATTAGGATTTATTTTGATTCTCCAGTTTTGACACCATTCTTCAATGGCTGATCCAATCCTAATTAAACTAAAATTAGGACTCCCACCGTAGCATCATCCGATTAGCTACAGTAGCGTAAAGTGACCTTGAAGGAATAAACCGATGAGATATTTCATCTTTGGATTCTATTGACACTATCGAAGACCGCCTGATAGCTAATGGAGTTATGGCAGAGAGCACGTGTGTCATTGATAATTTCTTAGGATTTCTCCCGACTCATCAAATCTAATCTTTCTCCACTCGTATTTAATATTGATGTAGCAGAGCGCTGAAACTGCTTTGTGCCTCGGCGATCAATTCGGTGCCAGCCTCTGGCTAATTGGTTCATGCCTCAATATATCTCTGTCGATACATCAAGTGGGCCACTAACATCAATTTAATTAATTTCCTTTCGTTCTGTTTCTTTATTTGTTGTTGTCTATAATGGAATCTGCCATTTCAAAGGTCTAGATGAGTAACGCAATTAAAATTTTTATAGAAATCAATATAAACTCTTCCGATCATAAGCAAGCGAATGTAAAGAACCTTTTTAAGCAAATTATAATGTTAGATTTAAACGAAGGTTTAAATTTCGAATTTTCTTCTTTCTCTGTGCCTCGATCTATTCCCTCCTGGCCCTGCGATCGTTTGTTAAGATCCTAATGTCTTACTAGGCCGCGCTACACGGTGAGAGAAGAGATAGGTGAAAATACGTGAGAGCGAGGTATTGTAAGAGTTCACGAAAGTAATGGGAGAGGGGTAAGGCGTAATTTAAAAAAAATAAATTCCTATAATAGCACCAAATATTACTTTAAAAAAATACCATAATATCATTTAATATATAAATACCACACACATATATATATATATATATATATATATATATATATATATATATATATATATATATATATATATATATATATATAAATATATACCATAATATATCTTTTTGGTTGTGAAATAAAAATAACGAATGTAGTGTTGTAAGTATGTGTGGTGGGGCCTATATAAAGTCACGCCACCATGAGGCCATAGTGCACCTGCAGATCACACCATATTCCTTGAATCTTATTCAGCAGTCCTATTAACCTTTATATACCCTGTCCCTTCTCCCAGGGATCACTCTCTTCAAGTCCTCGCAGTAATTACGGTACGTAATCTATGTCAGATCTAGTATAGCCATATTGTTATTATCAAGATTGTCATTATTGTCTTTTAAAGTGTTATTATCGATATTTTGTAACTTTTGAATAAATAAAATATTTTTTTTTTCAATAACGAGCACGAACACCAAAATTGGCGCCCGAACAGGGACTGCATATTTTTATCGCAGTTTTGAGAACCGAGTTTCCGCAGATCCGAACTTTTTCCGCAAATCTAGAATTAGGACTACCGCCTAGGATTCCTTACCTGTGAAGACTCAAGATTTTGGCTTACCTACCGAGGACTACCAACTTCGAGATCTTCAGATTCTGGACGAGTTCACTCACCCCGAGCATCTCGCAACGCAGGCAAAGTCTCTTATCTGCACTCAACCTTGGCCGGACTTCACTGTCGTCAGGTATCCAGCTCAAGGACAGATCTTCACACCCCGTCGAAGATTATTTTGACAGCGTACTCAATTTTTGTAAGTTAATTTCCTTTACTATTGTAATTTTATGTCTGATGATTATTTAAATTCTTTAATCCTGCGAGTAAATAATTTAATATTAACTACAAATATGGCAAGCTTTCAAATTAAATCGGCAGACTACGATCATATCCCTAATTTTAATGGAAATCCACACAATCTGTTAAAATTCGTGACAGTTTGTAGACAAGTTTACCAAATCGTGTGTAAACCGGACAACTCGTTTAAGGAACTAAACGAACAAAGATTATTAAGTAAACTTTTAGCAAAACTTACGGATGAAGCTGATTATATAAATACAACGTGCGAATTTAGTCGTGTTGAAGAATTACTAAATTATCTCGAAAGAACCTTCAGAGACAGCCGCTCAATTGAACAATTATCGCATGAATTATTTAATAACAAAATACATCATAAGGAACACCCTCTTGATTTCCTTCAAAGAATTGATAAGATCCGCACTTTAATAATTTCTAAACATCGGATAGAAAACACACCAAATAGAGAAACAATTATTAGCGCATTAGAGAAAAGTATTCTTTATTTTTTTTACACTAACATGCCCCTTCACATAAGAACATATCTTATGACTAAAGCAGAAAAGTTAAGAACATTAGATGATTTGAGAAATTTAATTCAGAATGAGAACCATCTACTCTTCGATGACCTCATAAATTCGGGAAATATGAGAAGACCCGGAGAACATGATTACAAAAGAGGCTTCGACCATAAGAAAAAGTTCGATAAAAAACATCACAAACGATTTAATAATTGGCAAAATCCCAATAACCCGTATAACCCACATAATCAAAGACAAGAGCATCAATATCGACAACAAGAACCTCCACAAGACTACCGGCAGAATAATAATAATAATAATTATTACCAACAATGGCCCCGTCAAGAACAACAAAGGTATTTCAACGGTTCAGGTCGATACCGGAATCAAAATTATAATAATAATAAGAAAGATGAAAATCCAACTGTATCCATGAGAACAGTTAGCGCATTCGGGAATAAACCGAAACAGCCTAATTTCCAAATTCAGCAAGAAGACCCGAAAGACCAAGAAATCAGAGAATTAAGAGAGAAATTAGAAAAATTAGATCCAAATAATTCTTTTTTAGAGAAAGGCCCGCCAGACAATCAAAACACATAAAAGAAGAGAATAAAAGCCAACTGCCTTATGTTAAAGACCACGCGAATCGTAAATGGCTTATTGATACCGGATCTTGGAAGAATTATATAAGACCAGACATTGTACCACCAGATGTTGAAAGAGAAAAAGAAAATTTTACAATAAAAACAGCAACCGGAGAAGAACTTGGCACGGAATCTATTTCAGTTTATTGCAGAAATAATTTTCTTAAAAACCCCGAAAAAATAAAATTTTATCTATTTAATTTCAGTCCCAATTACGAAATACTACTAGGAAATGAGACAATGAGGGAAATGAAATTTAATATCGATTTCGAAACCAACAAAATAAAAACTCGCTATACAGAGTTTGATTTTATTATGGAAGACGAAGTTTTAAAATTAGTTTTGAAAGAAGGCGAAAATCAGATAAAAGTAGAACAAAATAAAAATCTATATTTTATTGACTATGAAGATGATAAGATTAAAATTAAACCTGGCATCTATGATCAAAATATAATAATCGACAGTAAAGTTAACGAAACCATATATTTACCTTTATACTATTTGCAAAAAGAAGAAGTAGAATTAACAGATTCTAATAAAAAAGGAAACCATGAAATAATAAAACAAATCCCCCAACTAATCAGAACCGACCATATACCTCCTCAAGAAAAATCAAATTTAATTAAATTATTATCGAAATATCCATCAGTATTTAAGACTGAAAATGATCCCCTTTCAGCCACTGATTTATTGGAGCATAAGATTAAAACAAAAACCGAAGACCCGATATATTCGAAAAATTACAGATATCCCCACCAATTCAAAGAAAATATTAAGGAAGAAATTAAAAAGATGTTAGAATCCAAAATAATAAGACCCAGCAATTCCCCTTACAATTCTCCCGTTTGGATTGTCCCGAAAAAGCCAGACGCATCAGGAAAAAGAAAAATACGAATGGTGATTGATTACAGGAAATTAAATCGAGAAACAACCCCGGATAAATTCCCCATTCCTAATATTGAAGACCTTTTAGGCAAATTAGGAAAAGCGACGATATTTACAGCAATGGACCTTTGCTCAGGCTTCCATCAAATAAAAGTCGAAGAAAGTTCTATCCCAAAAACAGCATTTTCTACAGATCAAGGCCACTTTGAATTCCTTCGCATGCCATTTGGACTCAGTAATGCCCCAGCAACGTTTCAAAGAGCCATGAATATCATTTTTTCAGATTCTATTAACGTTTTAGTCTATATGGACGATATTATAATTTTTTCTGAAAATTACAAAGATCATTGGAAACATTTAGAAGAAACTCTTAAAAAGTTAGAAAAACATAACTTAAAGATTCAGCTCGATAAGACAGAATTTTGCAAGAAAGAATTGTTATTCCTCGGACATATTATCAGCGAACGCGGCATAGAACCTAATCCAGAAAAGATAAAAGCAGTAAAAGATTTTAAACTCCCTAAAAATGAAAAAGAAATTAAAAGCTTTTTAGGATTAACTGGTTTCTATAGGAAAATGATACCAAATTACGCAAAGATAGCTTCCCCATTAACGAGATGTCTTCGAAAAGATCAAAAAGAAATCAAACCAGAGTTATATGAAAACGCTTTTGAGAAATTGAAACAACTTGTATGTAGTAGCCCCATTTTGCAAATTCCAGATTTCAATCAGGACTTTTTCTTAACAACTGACGCAAGTAATTTCGCCATTGGTGCAGTATTAGCACAGAAGAAAGATGGAAAAGAACTCCCTGTATGTTTTGCATCCAGAACACTTAATAAAGCAGAACAAAATTACTCAACAACGGAAAAGGAATGTTTAGCCATTATTTGGGCTTGCAATCATTTTCGACCCTACTTATACGGTAGAAAATTTTTCATATATTCAGATCACAAACCTTTAGAATATTTAAGAACGTGTAAAACACAGAACGCCAGATTAATTAGATGGAAATTATTGTTAGAAGATTTCGAATATGACATAAAATACATTGAAGGAAAGGCTAATAAAGTCGCCGATCATTTATCCCGTTACCCTATTGAAGAAAGGAAATTAAAAGAACCAGAATTTGATATTTTTCATACAGAAAATTCTCCTAATAACTATTCACAAGAAATCGTAGATTTATTACAAGAAATGGGAATAGAAGAAACCCAAGAAGAAGCTAACAATGAAAACTTAGAAGGAATTAATAATGATGAAAACATAGAAGAAAATAATAATGGTGAACACCAAGAAATAATTCAAGATGATATATCTTCTTTAGCAACGCAGCACTCCACAGAATCCTCCGATAACAGAATCTTAATAGTTGATGATAAATCTAGACCAGTAAATGTTGAGAAAAATCAAATAATAATAAAAAAGGGACACGCGAAAATTCAACGCGAAACAATATTCAATAATAAGCAAAGAACAACAATTGAATTTACTTGGCCTTATCATGAAAAAGATTTTGAAATAGAAGAAAAACTTTTAGAAATCTTAAGACCAAATATAACTTACGGCATATACTGCTCACCCATATCAGATTCTATAGAAAGTGAAAATAATTGGTATAATGCATTATTTAATAAAGTTGCATCACTCATTAGAGAAAAATTTCCCACAAATAGAATTAAAAGATATTATAAACTATTGCCAGATGTAAAGAACACGGAAGACCAGAAATTACTTATCCTTGATTATCATATCGCCAAGACATGCCACAGAGGTATAAATGAAACATATTTAGTTTTGAAAACCAAATTTTATTGGCCCAATATGAAAGATCATATCACAGAAATTATAAACAAATGTGACACATGTGGAAAAGGCAAATACGATAGAAGACCTATAAAACAAAAATTTAAAATTACTCCCACACCTGAGAAACCCTTTACAGATTTAATGATTGATACCTTACACATGAGTAATTATTACATTTATTTAATAGTAGATACTTTTTCCAAAAGAATATTTTCTTATTACGCAACGAGTTATAATGCCATAGAAAGCATGAAAGTATTGAAAAAATATTTAGCATATTTTCCAAAACACCAAAAAATATCATGTGACAACGGAAGAGAATTCGACAATAACTTGTTTAAAGATTTTCTAAACTACTTAAATATTGAATTACATTATACTACCCCCAATCACCCTAACTCTCTTGGATTGCTTAATCGAGCAAGCTCTTCGTTATTAGAAATTTTAAGACTTATAAACATAGAAAACAAAGATGATAAAGAGGAAGATAAGTTAGAGCAAGCAACGACAGCATATAATAATTCCCTTAATCAAGATCTTAAAATGACCCCTAACGAAATAACTTTCGGTATCACTAATGAAACTTATAATGAATCCCCGGAAATAAAAGAATATCTTGTTCATGAGTACCATCGGAAAATGAAGCAGCTTTTCGAAATAACTAAGAAAGGTATAGAACAAAATAAAGAGAGAAAAATAGGCAAGTTAAATGAAAATAGAGAAGACATAGAAATCCCGGAAGATGTGTATATAAAGAGACAACAGAAAAAGAAAATAGATCCTAAATACGAAAAAGGAAAGTATGTTGATAAAAGATTTCAAAATAGAAATAAAGGTAGAAAGAAAAAAACTCCACCCTGATCAAGTCAAACGACCGAAAAAGGTCACTAAGAAAAAGAAATCAAATAATAATAATAATAAACCTAGTACAAGTCAAAAAAACCCAGAAATAACTGATGAAGATATTGAGAATGTCATAAAAGAAATAGAAACGTCTAATGTTACAGGAGTCAGCCAAGATGACTTTGAGTTCGACGACGAATTGTTTCAAGTATCTTCTGATCGCAGCGCTTACGGTTCAGATACAGACCCTGCTAATACAAGATTTATCTGACGGACCAGGAGCATCCATCGTACAAATTAATCCATCTTTTATAATTGAAGATTGGTACACATTTTTACATTATAAGAATCTTACAAATTTAACAAGAGAAATTCAAACCCTTAAGATTAGCATTGACGTATTAACAATTAGTAATGAATATAAAACTTTGCATAATATTATTGAACAAAAATATAACAAGATATTAGAAAAAATTAATCATATTGTAAATATAAATCGGAATAACCGATCAAAAAGAGGTTTAATTAACGGACTAGGCAATGCTATTAGTTGGCTCACCGGCAATATGGACGCCGATGACAAAGAAAAGTATGATAATATTTTAAATAAAATCGAGAGAAATATGTATCACATAGAGCATAATGAAAATGTTAGATTAGGATTAAATAAAGAATTAACATCTAAACTTAATAAAGAAATAATTGTTTTAAATAAATATAAGGATAGTATAGAAAAAATAAATAATTTTACAGATTTAGCTCTTACTAAGTTAATGTATCATGATTTATTAGCCGTATTAGATTTAGTAGAAAATCAATTAAATGATATAGAATTTTCCTTAGAACAATGTAAATTAGGAATTACCCATCCAAGCATATTAACGACTAGAGAACTAGAACAATTAAACATACCGTTCGGAGAACCAATCACAGAAAATGTAGAATTAAACTGGTTACTTAGCTCCACATTTTGTTCCCTATCAGATACAGGATTAATTTATTATTTTATTAAAATCCCTTTGAAATCATTGCCAAAAACAACTTATTATGCTATGTCATATCCAGTTACAAGGAATAATAAAGTCATTACTCTAAAGATTAAAGAACAACTAATCATTAGATTTAAAAATTCGTTTTACAATGGAAATTGTATTAAATTCAATAATCATCATTACTGTAAAGACATGATAGAGATTAAGGACAAATGTATTTTAGAATTATGTAAGAATATAGAATTAAATGATTGTAAAGCTGTAGAAATAAGAACAAACCCTATAATCAAACTTATACCCACATTACACCAATATTTAACCTTTAATATTAGCAATGTAACAACTAGTGTAACAAACACACAAATGTATCATCTACCATCTACTAGCCTCCTTAATCTTAATGAAAAAGAGAAATTTGTAAATATAAATGTACCACTTTCTTATGTTGACAATGTAAATATTCCTTTTATTTCCTATCATTCTGTTAATAATAAAACTATTGTATCAACAAATTTTACTTTTGAGGAATTACAACAAATAGACTTAAGTAATATAGAAATAGAAGAATTAGAACCTTATGATATAACTGTATCCCAATTTATTTCTTATATATTTTATGTAATATGTTTATATCTTTTATGCTATAATCTTTATCGTCAGTATTGTAAACTGGAATTACTGTGTTCTAATCCTTCAAATGATAATCCAAGTACCCATCCTCAACCACCTGAATGTTTTGATGGCAGAGCCAGAGCTTGGTTTCAATATTTACAGAATAGACAAACCGTCCCAAATCCTTAAATTTAGAGTTCAGTGGGCTTCACTCTCATAAGGACGGAGGAGTCACGCCACCATGAGGCCATAGTGCACCTGCAGATCACACCATATTCCTTGAATCTTATTCAGCAGTCCTATTAACCTTTATATACCCTGTCCCTTCTCCCAGGGATCACTCTCTTCAAGTCCTCGCAGTAATTACGGTACGTAATCTATGTCAGATCTAGTATAGCCATATTGTTATTATCAAGATTGTCATTATTGTCTTTTAAAGTGTTATTATCGATATTTTGTAACTTTTGAATAAATAAAATATTTTTTTTTTCAATAACGAGCACGAACACCAAAATTTAATATAAAAGTTGAAAGAATTTGATAACCGACTAAAGAAGAAAAGAGCAAGAATATTTGTAAAAAGTAATTTTTGTTTTGTTTTTTTTTTGTTTTTTTTTCCCCAAAAAGAAGAGTAATATAAATGTATAATATAAAGAGAAAGGTTAAATATATAATATAAATTATAATATAATATAATATATAAAATATAATATAATATAAAGAGGATGAGCCCTGAAAGGTTAAACCGGGAAATCTTCCGACGATTCCACCAGCGCAAGAACACGACTGGTTTTTTCAAGCAGATCAGGGTCGACATGGATTCAGCAGAACTGAAGGATTCAGACTGTGGGGATAGAGAGACCTACAGAAGTTCGCTGAACAATATAAAGGACTTCGTGGTCAAAGAACGCCAAAAAAGGGATTATGCGTGGTCGGAGGAAATAAAGCGCTAACATGTGGAACTCATGAGGGAAGTATGGAAAAGAAGGAAGTCGAGGAAGCAAACCTGAGCATGATATTCGCGTGGTCTTCAAGGCCTTTTCGCGTCCCAAAAAAAAAAAAAAAAATAAAGAGAAAGATTTTAGAAAAAATATTATATTATATTTTACAAATTTGTAAAAGGTAATGTCAAGTGGCGAATAGGGCTTAAACATATTACTAATTCTGATTATTATACATGACAATTTTATAGTGTTATATTATTAAATCTAAAGCGCATACGTATTTTTCCAGCGAAACTAAATATATCTATATCTTACCTTTAATGCTTTTTTTTCTCCATTTGTTAATTCTTAAATTGATTTTAACAATCAAGGTAAGTGAAAGTCGTGTGTTGAGCCGACCAGATTTTTCTAATACAAACGACAGTTCAATTATTTGGGTATTTTTCATATAAAAATACTATAATCGTGATTAAAAAATGCGAGGGTGGGGGAAAGGGGAGAGTGGTAAAAATTTGGACCTATAAGGTACGTGTATTTCTTATGCCTACCAAAAATCTATTAACTTTTAAAAGCTTGAGTATAAGATAATATTTTTTCTAAAATCTTTAGTTTTCCAACGGTATATCACACATGTATATTACTGCTCTTATGTTCAAAAACGAAAAATTGCATTAAAAAATATTGTTTCTGTTTTCTCCTTTAGTTGGGTATCGAATTTATTCAATTTATATATTTATCTGTTTTTCATCAGAGTTAACAAGATAATATAGTTATTTTTATTGAATCTACATAATTAAAGATGCTTTGGGGGAAGAAAATTTAAAATATCGACATTTAAGCCCTGTCAGACCATTTAAATCAGAATAAAACCTACATGATATTAAAGCCCATTAAATTTTACATCGATATAGCGAGTTTAATAAAAATCGTCGGAACCGTTTTCGAGAAAATTCAAAAAAAGGTGCAAAATGCATGGTTTAAAGTGCCTCTTCTGGTAAGCTCATTTTGATGAAAAAAGTTTTGTCACGTCTCGGGCGTATAGTTGTCTTAAATATGAAATTTCAGTTTTATAGGAATTACCGTTTCCGCCCGGGAGTTACCACACACAGATTTGGGATTTTTTACTCCCATTAAAAAATCCTAGGACCACCTGTGGGTTGAGGGTCTTGGTTATTTGGACTCAGGAGACCTTAAAACGTGTATTTCCGTTGAAACTGGAATTCGAAAATTTTCACGATCGCAATACTTCCCCTTACTATATATAGTAAGTGAAAGAAAAAAACGCTTCAAATTATTACACAATGGTTTATTATTTCTAAATACCAATGTTAGAATATAATTCTTAATATAGCTGTTGATAGGATCACTACCATCGAAAACAACTGAGTTATTGAACTGAATCACTTTTAATCGGCCGCTATTTAAAACTAACCAGCTGATATCGATGTCTAGGTGTTAGGATCATCCTTGCATGGACTAGTATTTTTGTGGCGAATTTCAAAAAAATTGGTTCAGTAGTTTCGGAGAAATACAGCGGACAAACGGGTTTATTTTTATTCGTTATTCGCATTCTAAGCATCATGAAACGTAAGCTCTCAAATTTTGAGGGGGGGATAATTTTATTTTTTTTTTTGGTCGATTACAAAGGTTCATTATTGATTATAATATATCAAAAATTAAAAAACAAAACATTTTTGTTAAAAAATAAAAATATAGGTGCATCAGAATCACCTAGCAGTATGAAATATATTTATAAATCTTAAACTTGCTATAAAAAGTGGGATATCCAACCCATATAGAGACAAGCTGCCATTTGACTAGGCATCATATGGTTTATGTTGCAAATATCGATATTCCCAGTAAAAGTACGCAGCAGTCACTGCAGAATGTTTTAAATCGGCCGTATCCAGCAAATATTTCTCACAAGCCTTTGGACGCGTGTTGTGGAAAATAGATAAACAAATATTTTTTTGAAGGATCGTACCAACCGAATCTTTTTTTTATTTATATTTTATTGGGGAGCGGCGTGGTCTGTGGATAGAGCGCTAGTCTGCTGTGCTCCGGGTCCTGGGTTCGAATCCCGGCTGTGGCAGAATATTATTTATTCTGTTAATTCAGTCGGGGAGCGACCCTAGGGTATGGAGACCCTCCTGGGGGAGACCCAGCCTCTATAAAGTGGGTACCCAAAATAATTGGGGAAAAACCTGGCGGCTGAGCGTGGTTAAGGCCTAATCACCTCATTGCACTGCCGTTGGCCTAGAAACAGTACGAATCTCTATATGTACTGAGCCCAAGACCCTTCATGGGTTGTAGTGGTACAAGTTTTTACATTTTATTGAATTTTACAACTGTATAAAAAAATAAATACAACAAGTAAAAGTGTTGAAATACAATAAAGGGCGTGAAAAGGCTTGTGAAGAAACTACCCAGTGGTAGAACTTCGATGTCTATTTAAGTTAGTAGGTCCCGAGGCCATCTTCTTTTCAATCGCCTCGGAGGGTTATGAGGGATATGTGAGGTTGATAGGTTGCGAACAAGAGGGTTTATTTGAGTTGGGAGTTTGGAATTGAATGTGGTATATCTGGTACGTGAAAGGTCTGCAACAAATGGGACATTGAGGTCGTTATGGATGATTTTATTTGTGACGAAGTAAGGAGCATTTAAGATATTGCGAAGGATTATGGATTGTAAGGATTGGATGCGGGAGGAATTGGATGGTTTAGTAGAGCCCCAAAGCTCGGTCCCATATGTCCATATGGGCCTGATAATGGTAACATATATGAGCTTTTTGTAATAGAGTGGAAGTTTTGAACGTTTGTCCAGTAAGTGTTGTAGTAATCGGTATCTACGAGCAGTTTCTTGTCGTTTAAGTCTTGTGTGAGGATTCCAAGTTAGACGTTTATCAAGATTAAGTATTTGTTGTACAGGAGTAAGTGAGGTGTTATTAAAGGAAACAGTAGGACAGGAGATCGTCCGTTTGCGACGAAGGGTAAAGGTAATTTGGTGGGATTTGGTAGGATTAATTTTGATTCTCCAGTTCTGTCACCATTCCTCGATGGCTGTGAGGTGGGACTGAAGGATTTGGGATGCTGTGGTTGGGTCATTATGGACTGATAACACACTTGTGTCATCCGCGTAGGTATCAAGGACAGTGCTAGGATGGAGGGGAATATCAGCTGTATAGACTGTATAAAGGATTGGACCTGAGATACTACCTTGAGGTACACCTGCCGACTGAGAAAATATTGGAGAGTATGAAAAATTATGGTTTACTTTAAAGGTTCTATTATTAAGGTAGGATTGGATTAAAAGGAAATATGTAGAAGGAAGGAATTTACGAAGTTTGTAAAGGAGCCCTGGGTGCCAGACTCGGTCAAGTTTTGTTCTTAGACTTTTTTCGATTTGGATAGTTGTTTCCAAGTTACAGTTGTGTATTAGTGACCAAATTGGGTTTTTCAACAAATAATAATAGGCTTACTGAACCCGAAGGTTCGATGCCGATACCACCATATTCCGTCTACACAGACTCGTCCAATGTTCTCCGTTCAAGCAAAAGCCCCCAAGATCAGCCTTAAAGCAATCCTCCCATCGACGCTTCGGACGCCTACCAGTCGGATCACCAAATACCAACTTTCTCGGAATCCGTTCCTCACCGAGCCCAACAATTTTACTCGCCCATCTAAGTCTCCGCGACGCTATCAACTCAAATACATTCACAGGATACAAGTTCCGCAATTCCGCTTGTGCAACCTTCTAAACTCCCCAGTGTCCTCATCTCTCTTCGGACCAAATATTTTGCGCAGTACCTTATTTTCGATAACCTTAAGCCGTTGTTCATCCTTCAAAGTAAGCGGCCACTTTTCACATCCGTAAAGAACCGTTGGAAGAATAATAGTTTTATAAATTCTAACCTTTAAGTTTTTAGATAGAAGCCGTGAGCTAAGTAACTTAGCAACTGAATAATAACACGCATTTTCCACCTTTAACCGACTTTGTCTTTTCAACATAAATGGAAAAATTTGCCTATTTCTGACGAACGATTGCGGGTATAAAAACTAACCAAATTCAATAACTAAGGTATCTTTTAGAAAGGAAATTTAACGTTCTTTCATTTTGAAAAGAAAGATATTTTCTGTAGGAAGCACAGTTTACGAGTTATAGGTGAAAAACTGAAAAAGGTTCGAAAAATTCGAGGTTTTTCGAAAAAAGTTAAGCTCACCATCTGTGATGGTGCGAACTCAGATTACTTTTAGTTAGGACCATTAATAGGTATTAAAGCGATTTCTAACTTTGTCCGAAATAATCCCCACAAATATCTTTATTTTACTGGGCTATTAAGGACCGATTCTCATAACTACCAATATACAAAAAACATTTCATGTAAATCGGTCGTGCTGTTTCGGAGTATGATCACTAACACCTTGACGCGAGATTTTCATGGACAATATATTCTGCTCTGTTCCAAATTATTATACTCCAGAAAACAAATCCGTTTTCATTAAGCCTGGGAACAAAGAGCTTAAGACTTGTTATATCGGAAAAGGTTCTGACATTTAAGTCTGTTATTCTCGATTCAATACAAGCCACCCTTCTGTCATATTCCTCCTTCAATCACCTTATTGATTGAAACGAGTTTATTTATGCAATAATTCATTTTGGGGAGTGTAATTCAGGGCCTAAGTGTCGGTCGCGTGCGAGTAAGTTTCTGTTTTTCCGCATGCCGCTCACGAGATGTTTCATAAATAGTCTCTTCCATTTTCCATAGAATAACACGCAGAATACAACAGGGAAAACCGAGAAAAGTTAGGGATCTTGGAGGACAGTTAAGTGCAGTGTTGGAAAATTAAGAAATCCATCTCCCTATAGGGAGCGGCATGGTGTAGTGGATAGAGCACTATCCTACTGTTCTCCGGGTCCTGGGTTCGAGTCCCGCCTGTGGTAGAATATTATTTATTCTGTTATTTAAGCCGTGGAGCGACCCTGGGGTATGAAGACCCTCCTGGGGGAGACCCAGCCTCTATAAAGTGGGTACCCAAAATAATTGGGGAAAAACCTGGCGGCTGAGCGTGGTTAAGGCCTAATCACCTCATTGCACTGCCGTTGGCCTAGAAACAGTACGAATCTCTATATGTACTGAGCCCAAGACCCTTCATGGGTTGTAGTGGTACAAGTTTTTACATTTTATTGAATTTTACAACTGTATAAAAAAATAAATACAACAAGTAAAAGTGTTGAAATACAATAAAGGGCGTGAAAAGGCTTGTGAAGAAACTACCCAGTGGTAGAACTTCGATGTCTATTTAAGTTAGTAGGTCCCGAGGCCATCTTCTTTTCAATCGCCTCGGAGGGTTATGAGGGATATGTGAGGTTGATAGGTTGCGAACAAGAGGGTTTATTTGAGTTGGGAGTTTGGAATTGAATGTGGTATATCTGGTACGTGAAAGGTCTGCAACAAATGGGACATTGAGGTCGTTATGGATGATTTTATTTGTGACGAAGTAAGGAGCATTTAAGATATTGCGAAGGATTATGGATTGTAAGGATTGGATGCGGGAGGAATTGGATGGTTTAGTAGAGCCCCAAAGCTCGGTCCCATATGTCCATATGGGCCTGATAATGGTAACATATATGAGCTTTTTGTAATAGAGTGGAAGTTTTGAACGTTTGTCCAGTAAGTGTTGTAGTAATCGGTATCTACGAGCAGTTTCTTGTCGTTTAAGTCTTGTGTGAGGATTCCAAGTTAGACGTTTATCAAGATTAAGTATTTGTTGTACAGGAGTAAGTGAGGTGTTATTAAAGGAAACAGTAGGACAGGAGATCGTCCGTTTGCGACGAAGGGTAAAGGTAATTTGGTGGGATTTGGTAGGATTAATTTTGATTCTCCAGTTCTGTCACCATTCCTCGATGGCTGTGAGGTGGGACTGAAGGATTTGGGATGCTGTGGTTGGGTCATTATGGACTGATAACACACTTGTGTCATCCGCGTAGGTATCAAGGACAGTGCTAGGATGGAGGGGAATATCAGCTGTATAGACTGTATAAAGGATTGGACCTGAGATACTACCTTGAGGTACACCTGCCGACTGAGAAAATATTGGAGAGTATGAAAAATTATGGTTTACTTTAAAGGTTCTATTATTAAGGTAGGATTGGATTAAAAGGAAATATGTAGAAGGAAGGAATTTACGAAGTTTAGTGAAGGAGCCCTGGGTGCCAGACTCGGTCAAGTTTTGTTCTTAGACTTTTTTCGATTTGGATAGTTGTTTCCAAGTTACAGTTGTGTATTAGTGACCAAATTGGGTTTTTCAACAAATAATAATAGGCTTACTGAACCCGAAGGTTCGATGCCGATACCACCATATTCCGTCTACACAGACTCGTCCAATGTTCTCCGTTCAAGCAAAAGCCCCCAAGATCATCCTTAAAGCAATCCTCCCATCGACGCTTCGGACGCCTACCAGTCGGATCACCAAATACCAACTTTCTCGGAATCCGTTCCTCACCGAGCCCAACAATTTTACTCGCCCATCTAAGTCTCCGCGACGCTATCAACTCAAATACATTCACAGGATACAAGTTCCGCAATTCCGCTTGTGCAACCTTCTAAACTCCCCAGTGCCCTCATCTCTCTTCGGACCAAATATTTTGCGCAGTACCTTATTTTCGATAACCTTAAGCCGTTGTTCATCCTTCAAAGTAAGCGGCCACTTTTCACATCCGTAAAGAACCGTTGGAAGAATAATAGTTTTATAAATTCTAACCTTTAAGTTTTTAGATAGAAGCCGTGAGCTAAGTAACTTAGCAACTGAATAATAACACGCATTTTCCACCTTTAACCGACTTTGTCTTTTCAACATAAATGGAAAAATTTGCCTATTTCTGACGAACGATTGCGGGTATAAAAACTAACCAAATTCAATAACTAAGGTATCTTTTAGAAAGGAAATTTAACGTTCTTTCATTTTGAAAAGAAAGATATTTTCTGTAGGAAGCACAGTTTACGAGTTATAGGTGAAAAACTGAAAAAGGTTCGAAAAATTCGAGGTTTTTCGAAAAAAGTTAAGCTCACCATCTGTGATGGTGCGAACTCAGATTACTTTTAGTTAGGACCATTAATAGGTATTAAAGCGATTTCTAACTTTGTCCGAAATAATCCCCACAAATATCTTTATTTTACTGGGCTATTAAGGACCGATTCTCATAACTACCAATATACAAAAAACATTTCATGTAAATCGGTCGTGCTGTTTCGGAGTATGATCACTAACACCTTGACGCGAGATTTTCATGGACAATATATTCTGCTCTGTTCAAAATTATTATACTCCGAAAACAAATCCGTTTTCATTAAGCCTGGGAACAAAGAGCTTAAGACTTGTTATATCGGAAAAGGTTCTGACATTTAAGTCTGTTATTCTCGATTCAATACAACAGTCATATTCCTCCTTCAATCACCTTATTGATTGAAACGAGTTTATTTATGCAATAATTCATTTTGGGGAGTGTAATTCAGGGCCTAAGTGTCGGTCGCGTGCGAGTAAGTTTCTGTTTTTCCGCATGCCGCTCACGAGATGTTTCATAAATAGTCTCTTCCATTTTCCATAGAATAACACGCAGAATACAACAGGGAAAACCGAGAAAAGTTAGGGATCTTGGAGGACAGTTAAGTGCAGTGTTGGAAAATTAAGAAATCCATCTCCCTATAGGGAGCGGCATGGTGTAGTGGATAGAGCACTATCCTACTGTTCTCCGGGTCCTGGGTTCGAGTCCCGCCTGTGGTAGAATATTATTTATTCTGTTATTTAAGCCGTGGAGCGACCCTGGGGTATGAAGACCCTCCTGTGGTACACCTAACCTATATAAAGTGAGTATCCAAAATTAGGGGGGAAAAAACCGGCGCACAGTTGGCAATATGACCGATCTCGGTGGACAAAATTCTGAAACTTGTCTATATTTAACCTTTGGGGTCCCAGATTACGGGATTTTTTTTTTTTTAAATTACCCACTTCTACGTAACCCATCTATCTTATTTATTCCTGATAACCCTCCGAGACGATTGAAAAGGTGGCCTCGTGAGCTACTGACTTAATTAGTTAAGTGGGTGGTTCTTCCTCAAAGACATTTTAAAGACTTTTTGTTATTCTGCATATTTACTCATTGTGTTATGTAATACAGTTGTAAATTACAATTAATAAATAAAAATAAAATAAATTATTATTTTGCTTTTAACTTTATAGCGACTACTTTACAAATACAGTCATTTATTATTTGTATTGTATTATATATTATATTAATTAATTATCTGGCATGATGAGATATCTAGCTTGAAGGCTGGCGATGGGAGAAGGGATGGTTCGAACGAGGAGCGGGATCGATCTAGTGCAAGCTGCATCATCACTTCGTGCGCCCACTCCTCTGTATAGATAGCATTACATCATACTTCGCTTACATATTGATATCTTGTAATTAATTAACAAAACTTAGCTGGTGTATTATTAATTGTAATTTTAGGATATTTAAGCCAAAAACGAAAAATCTGGTGCGCGCAACGCAAGACTTATGTACATACTTGCCTTCTTTGTTTAAATCAATTCAAGTACTTTGAAACGGTATACGAGTATCATAGATCTATAATACTTTTGTTGATACAAAATCTGGTGCAGACAACTCACGACTTTCACTTATCTCAGCTGTTTAAATCAACTGAGTGACTATTATATAGTTTTATTGAGTTTCGTTGGAAACATATGTTTTAGATTAAATAATATAACAATACTAAATTGTTAGGTATAATAATCAGTAATAAGTTTTATTCCATATTCGTCACTTTACATTAACTTTTACTACTTTGGATATAAGATAATAATTTTTCTAAAATTTTTAGCTTTCTAATGGTATATTATACATCTATGTTATTGTACTTATGTTGAAAAAACACAAAGTTACACAAAAAAAAAAAAAAAAATGTTTGCTCTTTTCTCCTTTATTTGTTTATTTAATTCATTCGACTTTTTATTAATGCTGATAAGTTGATATAGTTAATTTGTTTTTTTTGAATCTACAAAATTAAAGGTATTTTAACGAAGTGAGAATGTTTGACTGTGTGAGTAATTAGAAGTTAATTCAAGGTTCAGTCAAAAAGAACACACAATGAAGATATAAACTTAATAAACAGGTGCCGACGTTTCGGCCTATAATTTAGGCCTTCTTCAGGGCGTTTGAAGGAGAGCGTCAGAACAATGAAGCAATAATCGAATAATCGATAATAATAATAATAATCGATTATTGTTTCATTGTTCTAACGCTCTCCTTCAAACGCCCTAAAAAAGCCTATAATTTAGGCCGAAACGTCAGCACCAGTTTATTAAGTTTATATCTTAATTGTGTGTTCTTTTTACAGCACCCTGAACTAACGGTATTTTAGAGGAAGACAAATTAAAATATCGGCCTTAAAGCCTTGTCAGAGTATTTCAATTATAATGAAACTCACAATAAATTAAAGCTGATAAAATTTTACATCAGTGTAGCTAGTTTAATCATAATCGTAAGAGATGTTTTTGATCAAAACGTTACGTTTTTATCATGCAAACTGCATGGTTTGAAGTGGCTCTTCTGGTGCACAACTCAAATTTTTGCTTTTCTAAAATTTTGAAGTATTTCACAGTTAGATAGGCTTTTATTTGGTGGTCACCTATGGTGTAGTGACTAGCATAACAGCCTTCTATGCCCAAGGTCGCAGGTTCAAACCTGCAGGGGCCCTAAGATTTTTTTAAGGTGTAATTGTGCCGTCCTTTGGAGGGGACGTAAATAGGTGGTCCCGAGCTTGTGCGATGTCAGGTATTCGTTAAAGATCCCTATCCTAATTAAACCTGGATAGGCAAAATTTAGGACTCCCTCTGTAGCATCGTTCGATTAGACACAGTAGCATAAAGTGACGGTTATTGAATAAACAAACAACACTCAGACATTTTTGCAAGACTGTGATTTGGAGTCAGGGCACCCTAAAACCTGGATTCGAAAAATTTTACGCACGCAATTTTTACTTTCACTTACTATATATAGTAAGGGAAAGTATTGCGATCGTGAAAATTTTCGAATTCCAGTTTTCATCGGAAATACACGTTTTAGGGTCCCCTGAGTCCAAATAACCAAGTCCCGCAAAAAGGTCTGTGTGTGTGTGGTAACTCCCGGGCGGAAACGGTAAGTCCTGTGAAGCCGAAATTCTCGTATTTAAGACAACTATACACCCGATACGTGACCAAATTTTTTTCATCAAAATGAGCTTACCAGAAGAGGCACTTTATACCATGCATTTTGCAACTTTTTTTGATTTTCTCGAAAACAGTTCCGACGATTTTGATTAAACTCGCTATATCGATGTAAAATGTAATGGGCTTTAATATCATGTAGGTTTCATTCTGATTAAAATGGTCGGACAGGGCTTTAATGCCGATATTTTAAATTTTCTTCTCCTAAAGTACCTTTAATTTTGTATATTAAATAAAAATAACTATATTATCTTGTTAACGCTGATGAAAAACAGGTAAATATATAAATTGAATAAATTCGATACCCAACTAAAGGAGAAAACAGAAAAAATATTTTTTTAATGCAATTTTTTGTTTTTGAACATAAGAGCAGTAATATACATGTATGATATACCGTTGGAAAGCTAAAGATTTTAGAAAAAATATTATCTCATACATAAGCTTTTAAAAGTTAATAGAGAGTGATGAAATGAACATACGAATAACTGATTATTTTAGATAATAATATAATAGATTTTTTAATAAAACACAGGTTTCTATATAAATTCAATTTGATTAATTCTTTAATAGTTTCACGTATTTTTTCCCTTGTTATATATTTCATATGTAGTTAAGTGAAAGTAAAATTTGCTTTCGCTAATTTATTCATGTATTACACATAATGAGTGCTATATTGAGTTCAAAAACGAAGTATTACACATACATATGTAGACGGCTACGTATCTCAAAGTTTTTTTCATGATATTATATTTCTTGTATGGAACTGTAGCCATGGAATATTCTCGTGTGACAGATGCTTAGATTAATGGATACAAGATTCAGTGTGGCACAATAGGTTGTGGAGAGGCGGTCTCATACCGTATATCAACGCGATGCTTGATCTTTGCCTACCAGAATTGATTTCACCATCGATAACTTAAATATTAATGTATTAACTTAAAAGGAGTGCTAATCTGATTTAATTTTTTAAATTATACCGAATTAAGTATTTTGAATTCACGAAAATAAGTATTATTGGCGGGCATTCGGTCACTGAGTTATGGGTAACACTGATCACTACTTAAAAGAACCCGAAGGTTCAATGCCGATTCCGCCAAATGCCTACTCAGATTCATCCACTGATGATCGTCCATGCCCAAGCCTGTTTGAGCGATGCTCTTAATTCTATTATACTAGTAGGGTACAAGCTCCGTAATATCACGTTGTGTATTCCTCTAAATTTCCCCCTGGCCGTATCTTATTCTCGAAAACCTTAGGGCTTTGTGCAAAGTAAGCGACCATATTTCACATCCATATATATACAATCGTCGGGATGATAGTAGTTTCATAAATTCTGACCTTTGGTACACGTCGTTACCTTACCATAAGAAAATCTGGTGCGCGCAACACACGACTTTCACTTACCACGCTTGTTAAAATTAATTTGAAAATTTTTAAATACCGTTAGAGATGAAATTAGTTTAAAGAAGTAATTAAATTTATTTTCGATATAAACGTGTGTTTTATTAAATAATATATTATATTATTATCTAAAACAATCAGTTAATTTTATCCGCTTTGCATCACTTTGTTATAAAATAATATATTTTTTTTTAATATTTATTTTTCCAACGGTATTTTATTGCATATATAATACGGTTCTTATCTTTAAAAAACCCAAAATTACATTAAAAAATACTTTTGCACTTTACTCTTTCAGTTTATTATCAAATTCATCCAAGTTATATATTTAGCCGTTTTTAATAAATGCTAACAACATGAAATGAATATTTTTTTCGAATGAATGAATGAAATTGAAGATACTTTAGAGGAAGAAAATTTGAAATATCGGCAATTAAGCTTTGTCAGACTATTGCAATCAGAATGAAACCTACATGATATTAAAGCTCATTAAATTTTACATTGATATCGTTCGTTAGAGTCGTTTTTGAGAAAATCGTAAAAAGGTGCAAAATGTTTGGTATAAAGTAGCACTTCCGGTCAGCTGATTTTAGTGAACAAGTTTATGTAACATCTCGGGCGTATAGTTGTCTTAAATATGAAATTTCAGTTCCATAAGACTTCTCATTTACGCCCGGGAGTTACCACACACACACACACAGACCTTTTTGCGGGACTTGTTTTTTTTTTGACTCAGGGGACCCTAAAACGTGTATTTCCGTTGAAAATTGGAATTCTAAAATTTTCACGATCGCAATACTTTCCCCTTACTATACATTTCATATATAGGTAAGTGAAGTAAAAAAACTGGTACACACGACTTTCACTTACCTCCGTAATATACCTTTCTATATTAAAATAAAAATTCATGATGCGTTCGTTACACTTTTATGTTTTATACTTGTATTAATTTCAATAGACCACTTAAATATTTGTTTTAAAAAAATCATTCCTTAATATTTTTCTTTATAATGAATTATTCAAATGATGTTTTTCCTTCAAAATTTAAAATGGTCAAAAATAAATATAATATAGCCGAAGCCCCAGGATAATTTAGGCCTAACCAGATGATGACGTAAATGTTAGAGATTCTCATATTGTAAGGCCATGAGTTACCTAATAGCGTAATTAGTTTAATATACATAGCCTTCATGAATTCTTTCCTCTATGTATTCCTTCCTCTTTAATTCTTAAAAAGTAATTTGCTAGATATTAGTTAAGTTTTACAAAAATCATTTATTAAGTTTACTTGTCTATACATGAAATATACAGTGAGGGAAAGTTTTACGATCATGAAACTTTTAGAATTCCAGTTTTCAACGGAGATACACTTTTAGGATCTACTGAGTCCAATTGACCAAATCCCTCAAAAAAGTCTGAATCAGAAATTATATACTATATATATATATATATATATATATATATATATATATATTATATTAATGTTTTGTGTGTGTGTGTGTGTGTGTGTTATTATATGCCTGAGATGTTACCACCAACTTTTTCACCGAAATTGTCCGACTAGAAATGCCACTAAATACATTTCATGATTTGCATAATTTTATCAAAAAGAGGCTCATTAAACTCTCCAGATCGGTATAAAATTTAACTCTTTAAAAATATTAGCAATAAATAATAATAGTAACAATTTAATAATAACGGGTCATCGACTTGATTCTTTTTCCTTCATTTCCATTTCCCCATCTAGACTAGAGTTTCGGCTGTGGTATGTCGCATGAAATGTACGTGATACGACGTAGCCCACTAAAAATCTAATATTTAGGATTGCGGGAGTCCTTGGCATTGTAAAGGTCCTGTTCTAACTGATATCACCAAGGTGTCCGAAACGTTCGCTTTCTGTCTAGGCGTTTATATTCTCAAGAATAAGTTTTTGGACGAGGAACCGCCCTAACTAGTGGGTATTGTTGGCAACAAGTGTATGCTACGGTATTTGATTGCTATTGACATGTTTTTGAGCTGAGATATTATTGGACAGGGCTGGATTAGGTGAAAGGTTCCTACTGGGGTGTCACGGTTCGTCGGGCAAAGTTCTCACTGTTTCCGTTCCAACGGCGGTATCGTTCCCTTATTATCTCGTTCTATTGAATAAAATTAACGGCTCTTCATGTTTCCTTTTGACATTCACGGCTTCTGAAGTCAAAGAAATTAGTTCTATTTAAAGAAACTAATAATACCTCTTTGGAAACAAACTCGATCAGCCGATCGTATTAGATTCAATATCACAGCTGTCGGTAAAATTTCTCGTAATGCCATTTTCATTTTATTTTAGACTAGTAGTTGCCCGCGACTTCGTCTGGGTCAATTTCTGTTGTTATGATCGCTATTAAGAAGTTTTTAAAAGAATATATTTTAAAGTACTTCTGCGTAAATGATATTTTTAGTTTTATTTTCTTGTGGCAGAAGAACATATTGATTTTCTCCTGCAAACCGATCTTGACAAAGCGACATTTAGTTGGACGTATAAAAAGCAGTCTTGACGTAAATCGATTAATTAAGGTAACTTAACGGGAAATTGAATTATTTTAAAATTAAAAGGGAATCATTGGGATGCAAGATTAATTTGTCCCGTTTTTTTCCAGATTTGCCACTGATTCTTCGCTCCTATTGGTTGCAGCGTGATGTTATATAGCCTAAAGCCTTCCTCGATAAATGAACTATCCAACAGAAAAATGATTTAAATTCGAACCAGTAGTTCCTGAGACTAGCGCGTTCAAACAAACTCTTCAGCTTTATAATATTAGTATAGATTTGATCATTTTGAAATTCGAATAAGTTATCTGGATCGATATAGTGCTGTTCGACCTGGTTTAATAGCCCCGGAGTTATTAGTATAAAGTTTTGATGATCTTCCGAATGATAAATATACGCCTAGAATTATCTATTCCACCTTGATGTTATCTATTCGATCATAATGGCGTTGTTTTCAGCACAGTTTTCTGCATTAAGGTCTGCCATCACAGAGCTTACATTTTCTTTGACAACAGGAAATATAAATCTGGAATCAATCAAAATTTTCTTCCTCTAAAGTACCTTTAATTTTGTAGATTCTATAAAAATAACCATATTATCTTGTTAGCATTGATAAATAACTGCTAAATATGTAAGTTGTGTGAATTCGATACCTAACGAAAGGAGAAAACTGAAAAAATATTATTTTTAATGCAATTTTTTGTTTTTGAACATAAAAACAGAAATATAGATGTATGATATACTGTTGGAAAGCTAATGATTTTAGAAAAAATATTATCTTATACACAAGCTTGTAAAAGTTAATAGAGAGTGATGAAAAGCCAATAAAACTAAGTGATTATTTTAGATAATAACATAATACATTTTTTAATAAAACACATGTTTCTATATAAATTCAGTTTAATCAATTCTTTATTAGTTTCACTCATTTTTATCTCTAATTGTATTTGAAAATTCTTTAATCGACTTTAACAACGGAGGTAAGTGAAAGTTGTGTGTTGCTCGCACCACTTTTTTAAGCCTGGCCCCATTAAACTCCCTTTTAAAAAATATGTTTATTGCTGATGTATAATGTATCAATTATACATTAAGTAAATGTTAATATAACTATAAAAATACATGATGCACATGTTCAACATATGGCCAGTCAATGGCCGCACTCCAATTTCTCTTAAACTCTAATAATCTCATACTGTACTTGAAAATTCTCTAATCGATTTTTAAAACGGAAGTAAGTCGTGTGTTGCCCGCACCAGATTTTTTAAAGCTACTAGGCCATAAGGATTTCTTTTTGTTCATTGTATTTGTTCTAAGAGGACTTAATTCCAGAAAAAAAATATTTTTTATATATCGTTTTCGAGCTCGACCACTTATGGACACATACACAGCTATCCCTAACCCAACCACATTTTCTCTTTTATCCTTTAGTTGGTCATCAAATTCGTCCAAAATGTATATTTAGCCGTCCATCATCAATGTCATTAAGATGATATGGTTAATCTTTTGGAATGTACAAAATTAAAGGTAGTTTAGAGGAAGAAAATTTAAAATATCGACATTTAAGCCCTGTCATACTATTTCAATCAGAATGAAACCTACATTATAGCAAAGCCCATTAAATTTTACATCGATATAGAAAGTATAATCAAAATCGTTGAAGCCATTTTTGAGAAAATCATAAAAAGGTGCTAAATGCATGGGATAAAGTAGGACTTCCGGTCAGCAGATTTAAGTGAAAAAGTTGCTGTAACATCTCGTGCTTATAGTTGTCTTAAATATGAAATTTCCGTTTCGTACGACTTATCGTTTTTGCGCTAGACTTACCAAACCCGCACATACGTAGATCTTTTTGCGGGACTTGGACATTTAGACCTAAAGCTTGTATTTCCAGTGAAAACTCAAATTCGAAAATTTTCACGATCGCAATTCTTTTACTGTGGGTATGTGGAAGTAAAAATTTGTAAATTTTTTTTTTTATATTTATAATTTACAGATGTTTGTGGCATAGCGTGTGGAAGTGAACGGGGAACTTAGGTCGGAATATCGACTGCAGGGCCTGCTTTGGTGGAAAAAGAAAAAAAAAATGGCCATCACTCCCTCACGGAAATAGCTTGCTTCATAACATTCAATATCGCTGTGATATGGATCTCGTCATATATATAGTTTTCTAATAATATTTCAAGCGCTATATTAGTCTGAGTGGTTACTTTTATATATTTATATACACATACACACACACACACATACATATATATATATACTGGAAGGAATTAGTCCGGGTGGCGGCCATTAAATGAAACAACTAAATAGTTTCAACTATTTTATTGTTTGCCAACGTTTCGACCCCCTTTGTGGGTCATCATCAGGGCGCATGGTGGGAGAATGGAAACTGATTAGATAAATTAAAAATTAGAGAAACCATACAACAAATTGACCACATAAACGACAATATACGTTCCTTAAATTCTTCTTTACATCCTATTATAGGCGACCAGAACATGGACAAACTGACTACAAGTATTCAAACAATTTTTGCTTTCACTAAAAAACAGACAAAACTTTCCCTCGTTAAAAAATTTAAAACCATTTATGAAAATAGTATTAATAAAAAACCGTATCCTAAAGGCTCTGATGATTGGATCAAAAATATTTCCTCTACCTCAGTCCCCCCTAATGTTAACAACATTTTGAGCTTAGGTCCCAATTTTTCTACCCCATCTTCTAATCCTTCAAAAATGATTCCCCAACTTATCACGGATTTGGAATATATTTATAAAGATGATATTTTCAAAATAAGTGAGGAGGACAAGGAAATCTCCCGTTTACGTATTAGTAATATGATCTCCAACCACCTCCAACGCCCTCCACCTCAATCGTCTCTTTCCCCCCTCTTCAGTTTCCATTCTCCCACCATGCGCCCTGATGATGACCCATAAAGGGGGTCGAAACGTTGGCAAACAATAAAATAGTTGAAACTATTTAGTTGTTTCATTTAATGACCGCCACCCGGACTAATTCCTTCCAGTAATTCTCAATGGTCAACTAATTACATCCACATATATATATATATATATATATATATATATATATATATATATATATATATATATATATATATATACTTTCACTTACTTTTATGTGAAATAATTAGCAAGGGAAAGTATTTCAATCCTGAATATGCACGTTGTAGAGTTAAAAAGGTCCGTGTTTTGTGGTAAGTCTAACACTAAAATTAGTACTGACATTTTATATTTGAGACAACTAAACGCCCGAGATGTCACCTAAATCTTTTCACTAAAATCTTCAACCGTACAAATACTCAATACTTCGCATTTCGCACATTTTTACGATTTTCTCAAATACGGCTTTTAACGATTTTGATTAAACTCGCTATATCGATGCAAACGTAATGGGCCTAATGTCATGTAGATTTCATTCTTATTAAAATAATTAGGCAGTGCTTAAATGCCTATATATTAAATTTTCTTCCTCTAAAGTACCTTTGATTCTGTTGATTCGAAAAATATCATTTTGTTAGCTTTAAATATACAAGATGAAATAAGGTTTAATTTAACTGTTGGACAGCGAAAGAGTTTAGAAGATTTGGTGCGGGCAACACACGACTTTCACTTACCTCCGTTTTTAAAATCGATTAAAGAATTTTCAAATACAGTCAATGATAAAAATGAGTGAAACCATGAAAGAATTAATTAAATTGAATTTCTATAGAAATATCTGTTTTATTAAAAACTTTATTATATTACTATCTAAAATAATCAGTTAGTTTTATCGGCTTTTCATCACACTTTAGTAACTATTACAAGCTTGTGTATAAAATAATATTTTTTTCTAAAATCTATAGCTTTCCAACGGTATATCATACATGTATATTACTGTTCTTATGATCAAAAACAAAAAATGCATTAAAAAAATATTTTTTAGTTTTCTCCTTTAGTAGTTTATCAAATTTGCTCAACATATTTAGCTGTTAATTATCTATCAATGCTAACAAAATTAAAGGTACTTTAGAGAAAGGAAATTTAAAATATCGGCATTTAAGCCCTGTCAGACTATTTCGATCAGAATGAAACCTATGTATATGATGTTAAAGTGTATTAAATTTTACATTGATATAGAGATTTAATTCAAAATCGTTAGAGTAATTTTCGTGAAAATCGTAAAAAGGTGCAAAATGCATGATAGTATAAACTTGCTCTTTTGGTAAGCTGATTTTGTATGAAATAGATTTTGTAACATCTCGGCAAATATTTGTCTTAAATTTAAGTTTCATAGGACTTTTCGTATAGTTACCACACACAGACATACATGTTATTTAGATTCAGAGGACCCTAAAACGTGTATTTTCGTTGGAAACTGGAATTCTAAAATTTTCAGAATCGCAATACTTTCCCTTTCTATATATTTCATATATAAGTATGTGAAAGTAAAAATGTTATATTATATACTAAGTTGTGAAGGTAATTTAAACTGACAAATAGGTCATAAACATAACTGATTGCTGTGCATTAAAATGTCTATTGTTACATTATTTACTCTGAAACAATCGAAACTCTATAATTCTTTTAACTTTTTCAACTCTAACTAACTCAGGTGACTTTTGCCTGCGAAAAGTGCCGGTAGGTCATTGTTATTCTTAGGAATACGAAATGCAGGCGTTGACTTGGTAGTTTTTGCATGTCCTCCAAGTGGAGCCCTATTAGTGAAGAGGAGTGTGGACACAGTGCTGTATACAGCCCCCATCCAGCCACTTCACTGCAGGCCTCTGGGATTAATGTGACAAAGGGGGTCATGGATAGAATGGATGGAGAGGGGATAATCTCTACGGCATATTGTGCAGTCATAACTGTAGCCTTTGTTTAGAATGTTATTGTAACCACCATTGGCGACTAGACGATCTTGATGTCAAAATCTCCTTAATGCAATTTGGCAAACCAATTTTAACACAGGTGTGTTCGGCTAAGACACAAACGATTTGATTAATCTCACTACATTGATGTAACATTAAATGACCTTTAATTTGATGTAAGTATACTTCTTATTGACAGTAACTGGGTTATGCAGTCCAAATTCTTTCTGGTTTACCAAATTATGAAAATATCTTCCTAGAGTATCTTTGATTTTTCTTTCACTTACTTATATATGAAATATATAGTAAGGGGAAGTATTGCGATCGTGAAAATTTTCGAATTCCTGTTTTCAACGGAAATACACGTTTTAGGGTCCCCTGAGTCCAAATAACCAAGTCCTGCAAAAAGGTCTCTGTGTGTGTGGGAAGGGGGATGGTAGCTCCCGGGCGATAACGAAAAGCCCTATGAAACTGAAATTTCATATTTAAGACAACTATATATATGCCTGAAAAGTTACAGCAACGTTTTCATCAAAATCGCCTGACCAGAAGAAACCATGCATTTTGCACCTTTTTACGATTTTCTAAAAAACGGGCCTAACGATTTTGATTGAACTCCTGATATTGATGTAAACTTTAATAGGCTTTAATATCATGCAGGTTTCATTTTGATTGAAATAGTATGACAAAGCTTAAATGCCGATATTTTAAATTTTCTTCCTCTAAAGTACCTTTAATTTTGTTGATTCTATGAAAATAACTATATTATCTTGTTACCATTGATGAAAAACAGATAAATATAGAAATTGAATGAATTCGATACCCAACTAAAGGAAAAATCTGAAAAGATATTTTTTTAATGCAATGTTTTGTTTTAGAACATAAGAACAGTAATATACATGTATAATATACCGTTGGAAAGCTAATGATTTTAGAAAAAATATTATATTATACACAAGCTTGTTAAAGTTAATATAGAGTGATGAAAAGCCGATAAAACTAACTGATTATTTTAGATAATAATATAATCGATTTTTCTAATAAAACACATGTTCCTATATAAATTCAATTTAATTAATTCTTTATTATTTTCACTCATTTTTCTCTCTAACTGTATTTGAAAATTCTTTAATCGGCTTTAACAACGGAGGTAAGTGAAAGTAGTGTGTTGCCCGCACCAGATTTTTAAGCCTGGCTCCCTTAAACTCCCTTTTAAGAAATATGTTTATTGCTAATGTATAATGTATCAATTACACATTAAGTAAATGTAGATATAACTATAAAAATACATGATACAGATGTTGAGAGGCCAGCCATTGGCCGCACTCCAATTTCTCTTAAACTCTAAATAATAAAGTTGCACAAAATTGTGTGGACGTGTCTGTGTTTTTATGTATCTCAGTAGTCACCCTTATAAATATATAGAAAACTAAAATTACTTACTTAAAGTAAGTTTTAAATAATATTTTGTTTGTTTATTCATTTTAATTTTAATGTGGCTATTCGGATGATCCTACAGTGAGAGTCTTAAATTTTGCATATCCAGGTTTTATTTAGGGTAGGAATCTTTAACGAGTACTGATGTCGCACGGGTACGGGACCACCATTTTGAGGACTCCTGCAGTGTAATAACTAGCACAATAGCTTTTCATGTCCAAGGTTGCGGGTTCGAACCCTACAGTCGGCTAGGAATTTCATTGGATATAAAAAATCCTTGGAGTCAGTCTTTTTCTAAATATTTTTAATTTTGCCGACGTTTCGGCTCAAGCTTGTGAGCCATAATCAGGGCATTACTGAGCCATGTTGACACAGTTATGCTTTGACATGGCTCAGTAAAGCCTTATGAAGGTTACAACTTAGCCGAAACGTCGGCAAAATTAAAAATATTTATAAAAAGACTGACTCCTGATTATTCCACCTATAATAGTTTCTACAGTCGACTATAATCCTCAAAAAAAAATCCTTAGTTGTCCTATCTTCTGCCGGGACGTAAAATGGTTGATCTTCGGCTATAGAACATAGTTATCGAATTCTTTCATACTGCACATTAACCTATTTTTTTACCAATCCAAACATCAAGATATGGTTATTTATTTCAAATTCAAAAAAAATTAAAGTACTTTAGAGAAAGAAATTTTTAAAATTTACCGTTTATGCCATGTACCACTATTTCAACCAGAATGAAACATACATTATTAAATTTAAAAAAAAATAAAAAACTGTACCACTACAACCTATGAAGGATCTTGGGCTTTGTACATATAAGATTTGTACTGTTTCTAGGCCAACGGTCGTGCAATGAGGTGATTAGGCCTAGATCACGCTCAACCACCAGGTTTTTCCCCAAATTTTTTTGGGTACCCACTTTATAGAGGCTGGGGTACCCACTTGGGCCTGTCCCTAGATGTTGTCCCCAATCACAATATTTTCTCTTATGAATTACTTTTTCATAAATATAATTTTGTATTACACAAGGAAATTTTTAGTACCATGCTGTCTGTCTACACTTTCTAATAAGAATGTTCAAGTAGCAATTTTCATGTAATCAAATGGTCATAATAATAATAAAAACATAAATACCACACAATTTATTAGATATATCTGCAATATTGTGGTGCCTGTTTCGGGCAAAATCAATATTTACTCAATAGCTGGGGCCAGTGCCTACTTGATCGCTAATAAATGGAGCCTTAAAAGTCCACTCAACAATATGATCTTATCGTTCAGGCACCGCCATCTCTTCTCATAATAGTTTCCAAGTTAAATATTTTTCAGATATGAGCGTATTCTATTCTCAAATGACGGTGTGAGCTAAAATTAAAATTTTATTACTGACCTGTTTCAACAACGGGCTATCTCTTTGTTAGCTGATAGTGAGCGATGACACAAAATACACTTATTAGTCAGAGATAAATTTCCGTTATCGGAAACCCACACCATTCTGTTACTTCCATGAACTTCTAAAAAAGAAATATTTAATAAATAAATTAATTATTGAATTATCCCTTGACTTTACTAAGATTTGGAATTTTTGCGGAATATTGTTCAAATGTAAATGACCAAGTCTCGCCAAAATGTCTATAGCTCTAGCTGAGATGTAACAGCAACTTTTTCACCAAAATTGTTCATCTGTAAGTGCCATTTCCTTCATACGTTGCATTTTAACCTCTACAATTTTCTCAAAAACGGCACCAACGATTTGACGCAGCTCGCTATATCGATGTAAATTTTATTTAGCTTCAATATCACATAAGTATCATTCTGAATGAAATAGTCTGATAGGGCTTAAATACGTCTCCTGTGTCGAAATGACAAAGTCTGGAAAAAAAAATCCTTTGTGTATATTGTCTAACTAGAAAACGATTATTTGTATAAAATTGAAATTTTTAAAGGGTATATATATGTCTGAAATATTACAGCAACTTTTTCAACAAAATCGGCGCATCAAAACCAGTTTATGCCATGCATTTCGCACCTTTTTACGATTTTCTCAAATACGGCTCTAACGATTTGATAAAGCACGCTCTATCGATGTAAAATGTATTTAGCTTTAATATCAAATAAGTTTCATTCTTATTGAAATAGTTTTAAGGGACTTAAATACGTCTCCTGAGTCGAAATGACAGTCTGGAAAAAAAATCCTTTTTGTATGTTGTCTAACTAGAAAACGATTATTTGTATAAAATTGAAATTTTAAAAGGGTATATATATGTCTGAAATATTACAGCAACTTTTTCAACAAAATCTTTTTCTTTTTTTTTTTCTTTCTCATCGCATAAATTATATACATATTTCACCTAGGCTCAGCCATTATAGAGACGGGAATTGTGGCATATTGTCTCTCAGAATGCATATTAATCATTCGATTATTTAATTCATCGAAGTCCGACAATCCGATTATGACGATCATTCGATTATGCCCACCCCTATTTCTTACCTTTTTACGATTTTTTGAAATACGGCTCTAACGATTTTGATTATCGATGTAAAATTTAATGGACCTTAATCTCGAATAGGTTTTATTCTGAATAGTTTCAGGATTGAAATAATCTGAAAGTGCTTAAATGTCGATATTTAAAATTGTCTTCCTCTGAAGTAATTTTTTATATATAAAAAAAAAAAAAAAAAAATCATACATATCATGATAGCATTACTAAGAAACGTTTAAATATACAAGATGAAAAAATTTGTTCGCCAACTTTAGGAGAAAAGAGCTAACATATTTATTTTATTTTTTTATTTTTTATTATTTTTTTTCCAGCATAATAATAATATAGATCTTTAATATACCGTTGGAAAGCTAAAGATTTTAGAAAAAATTGTTATCTTATATACAATGCTGTACGAGGAATGCAAACTTACGAATCTGTTATATTATTTAATCTGAAAGAAAGTTTCAATCGAAACTATATACTTTTGACCTTCAAGATTTGACATTAAATCCTATATGGTCAATACATCCTCTTGCCATAATTTAATAAAAACTTAGGTTACGAAACCAAATATAATAAAAAAAAAATCAATAAATTAAGTAAATAGAGAATACAATAAAATAATATAAATGAGAGAGGAAGGTGACTCAAAAGAGACAGAAAAAAATGAAATTATAATAATAGTAAAATTAAAATAAATTATATGAATTTATTTTTTTTTGTATTTATTTTTTTTATTTATAGATTTGCGTTTATGAGTGGTAACTATAAAACGCATATGATGGACTAGTTGTTTGGGGATGTGGTAACAAAGAAACTACCAATAAAACAAACTTATTTTATGTTTTTCTTACTGTTGTATTTTCTTGGTGGCTGCACTCTCAACCAACTTCTTTACCATATAGTCAAAACGGTCAACAACTACTCCTTTGTTATAAGGCGTATACATTTTCAAGAAATATAAATATTATATTTTTTACAATTACATTTATCAAAGTTGTTTTCAAGTGAAAATATACCTATTCGTTGGATCAATGTATATCAATCACATTTATGTTGCAAACGTGACTATATACCACGATTTCGTTACAGCTAAGATATATTGAGTGATTTTGGGTATGCCTACTTCTACTGGATCGCTATTGTATATTTAACAGAATTAAATGGAAACTTATTAGACGAAAGTTAGAATTATGGTTGATGAGGAATTAATCTATTTCTATAATTAGTCTAATACAACTATAAATAACTTTTTTCTAATATGGAGACACATTGACAAAATGAACTAATCTGTTTATAATAAATAAAAGATTATTGTTTCAAGTCAGATATAAATTTTATTTACTCAATGTTACAATTACATACCAGTCCCATTTAGCCATATTCAATAACATCGTTTTATCTTTTAATAAACATAACCGTTGTATATCATAATTCCTTTGCAACTCATAACCCTTTGCAAGTCATTCAAATGAGTACTTCTGAAAACCTATAGTAATATGTATTTTATTATAAATGGAAACTATAATGTGAATGTATATTATATAAATAATAAGGCATAGAAACAATCAAAACACACTTATATTTGAATTCAAGGAGGTTGTAATAGTAATACTTTTGTTGTAATAGTAATACTTTTGTCAGTTATACAGTGTTACAATACAATAGTTATCCAAAGCCTTGAACAGCTGTTGATAATGGGAACTGGGTCGTACGGTTTTTCTACTTCATGTATATCCTCTACAATAATTATTACTGTTTTATGGAGGCTTAACCAATTAAATAAAAATACAAGCATGTTGTGAACTACATTATATTTCAACAGTAAAACACACACAATGTTATGATAACAACATATAATAATTCGATACAAAACAACAATCGATATATATAATGACAGTGTTGCCACACAGGGAGAAATTATTAAAACTGATCAATAATTTATATAACAATTACTAAGACTATAATTACTGGAAATATATGATGGATTAAGTGTTATTTAACATTATAATAATTGATGTACAATATGGAGTTTCGTTTGTTTTCTGGCTTAGCCATTGTACATAAGATGGGGTTGCAATGACTCAACTGATTATACAAATTGGTATTCTTTCCAAGCACGAACATCTGAAAGTTTGAAAGTTGTGATGGAAAAACTTCTGACACCTTGATTTCTTGTCTTGGACTAAGTGGAACGGAAAAAAAAGAACTGCGCATTATCTGGCCGTTATATATTGGCGTTGGAAATACACTTTTAAGAAAACAGTGAAATGCAATGTATTGATAAGATTTTTGTTTCTTGTTACGTTTAAATTTCTGAATTTTATCTAAAAATTAAAATTATAATATTTAGGATTGATGATTACTTAGAAAAACGAAATCAAGGCGGAAATAATATTGCGGTTAAAGGCGGGAAATGTGTTAATTATTCGGTTGCGAAATTACTTAGCTCGCGGCTTCTATAAATAAACCTTAAGGTTATAATTTTTAAAACTATTATTCTTCATACTGTTCTATGCGGATGTAAAACGTGAACCGTAAAAACTTACGTTAAAGGGTAAACAGCGCCTCAAGGTTTTCGAGAAAAAGGTACTGCAAGGTAATGTTAGATGGGTATTTATGTAAAACATTAATATTCATAATTAAATATTAGTTCTAAAAAAGATAACCAAACTAAATGATTTAGTTATATCACACCAAACAATTGTAATATGCACAGTATTGAAGCATGTTTTTACTTTCACTTACCTATGTATGAAATATATAGTAAGGGAAATTATTGAGATCGTGAAAATTTTATAATTCCAGTTTTTTACGAAAATACAAGTTTTAGGGTCCCTCGAGAACAAATGACCAAGTCCTGAAAAAAGGTCTGTGTGTATGTGGTAAGTCTAACGAAAAGTCATTTTATACCATGCAAGCCAATTTATCCAATCAAGCCATTTTATACCATGCAAGCCAATTTATCCAATCAAGCCATTTTATACCATGCAAGCCAATTTATCCAATCAAGCCATTTTATACCATGCAAGCCAATTTATCCAATCAAGCCATTTTATACCATGCAAGCCAATTTATCCAATCAAGCCATTTTATACCATGCAAGCCAATTTATCCAATCAAGCCATTTTATACCATGCAAGCCAATTTATCCAATCAAGCCATTTTATACCATGCAAGCCAATTTATCCAATCAAGCCATTTTATACCATGCAAGCCAATTTATCCAATCAAGCCATTTTATACCATGCAAGCCAATTTATCCAATCAAGCCATTTTATACCATGCAAGCCAATTTATCCAATCAAGCCATTTTATACCATGCAAGCCAATTTATCCAATCAAGTCATTTTATACCATGCAAGCCAATTTATCCAATCAAGCCATTTTATACCATGCAAGCCAATTTATCCAATCAAGTCATTTTATACCATGCAAGCCAATTTATCCAATCAAGTCATTTTATACCATGCAAGCCAATTTATCCAATCAAGCCATTTTATACCATGCAAGCCAATTTATCCAATCAAGTCATTTTATACCATGCAAGCCAATTTATCCAATCAAGCCATTTTATACCATGCAAGCCAATTTATCCAATCAAGCCATTTTATACCATGCAAGCCAATTTATCCAATCAAGCCATTTTATACCATGCAAGCCAATTTATCCAATCAAGCCATTTTATACCATGCAAGCCAATTTATCCAATCAAGCCATTTTATACCATGCAAGCCAATTTATCCAATCAAGCCATTTTATACCATGCAAGCCAATTTATCCAATCAAGCCATTTTATACCATGCAAGCCAATTTATCCAATCAAGCCATTTTATACCATGCAAGCCAATTTATCCAATCAAGCCATTTTATACCATGCAAGCCAATTTATCCAATCAAGCCATTTTATACCATGCAAGCCAATTTATCCAATCAAGCCATTTTATACCATGCAAGCCAATTTATCCAATCAAGCCATTTTATACCATGCAAGCCAATTTATCCAATCAAGCCATTTTATACCATGCAAGCCAATTTATCCAATCAAGCCATTTTATACCATGCAAGCCAATTTATCCAATCAAGCCATTTTTATCCATGCAAGCCAATTTATCCAATCAAGTCATTTTATACCATGCAAGCCAATTTATCCAATCAAGTCATTTTATACCATGCAAGCCAATTTATCCAATCAAGCCATTTTATACCATGCAAGCCAATTTATCCAATCAAGCCATTTTATACCATGCAAGCCAATTTATCCAATCAAGCCATTTTATACCATGCAAGCCAATTTATCCAATCAAGCCATTTTATACCATGCAAGCCAATTTATCCAATCAAGCCATTTTATACCATGCAAGCCAATTTATCCAATCAAGCCATTTTATACCATGCAAGCCAATTTATCCAATCAAGCCATTTTATACCATGCAAGCCAATTTATCCAATCAAGTCATTTTATACCATGCAAGCCAATTTATCCAATCAAGTCATTTTATACCATGCAAGCCAATTTATCCAATCAAGTCATTTTATACCATGCAAGCCAATTTATCCAATCAAGCCATTTTATACCATGCAAGCCAATTTATCCAATCAAGCCATTTTATACCATGCAAGCCAATTTATCCAATCAAGCCATTTTATACCATGCAAGCCAATTTATCCAATCAAGCCATTTTATACCATGCAAGCCAATTTATCCAATCAAGTCATTTTATACCATGCAAGCCAATTTATCCAATCAAGTCATTTTATACCATGCAAGCCAATTTATCCAATCAAGCCATTTTATACCATGCAAGCCAATTTATCCAATCAAGCCATTTTATACCATGCAAGCCAATTTATCCAATCAAGCCATTTTATACCATGCAAGCCAATTTATCCAATCAAGCCATTTTATACCATGCAAGCCAATTTATCCAATCAAGCCATTTTATACCATGCAAGCCAATTTATCCAATCAAGCCATTTTATACCATGCAAGCCAATTTATCCAATCAAGCCATTTTATACCATGCAAGCCAATTTATCCAATCAAGTCATTTTATACCATGCAAGCCAATTTATCCAATCAAGTCATTTTATACCATGCAAGCCAATTTATCCAATCAAGCCATTTTATACCATGCAAGCCAATTTATCCAATCAAGCCATTTTATACCATGCAAGCCAATTTATCCAATCAAGTCATTTTATACCATGCAAGCCAATTTATCCAATCAAGCCATTTTATACCATGCAAGCCAATTTATCCAATCAAGTCATTTTATACCATGCAAGCCAATTTATCCAATCAAGTCATTTTATACCATGCAAGCCAATTTATCCAATCAAGCCATTTTATACCATGCAAGCCAATTTATCCAATCAAGTCATTTTATACCATGCAAGCCAATTTATCCAATCAAGCCATTTTATACCATGCAAGCCAATTTATCCAATCAAGCCATTTTATACCATGCAAGCCAATTTATCCAATCAAGCCATTTTATACCATGCAAGCCAATTTATCCAATCAAGTCATTTTATACCATGCAAGCCAATTTATCCAATCAAGTCATTTTATACCATGCAAGCCAATTTATCCAATCAAGCCATTTTATACCATGCAAGCCAATTTATCCAATCAAGCCATTTTATACCATGCAAGCCAATTTATCCAATCAAGCCATTTTATACCATGCAAGCCAATTTATCCAATCAAGCCATTTTATACCATGCAAGCCAATTTATCCAATCAAGTCATTTTATACCATGCAAGCCAATTTATCCAATCAAGCCATTTTATACCATGCAAGCCAATTTATCCAATCAAGCCATTTTATACCATGCAAGCCAATTTATCCAATCAAGCCATTTTATACCATGCAAGCCAATTTATCCAATCAAGCCATTTTATACCATGCAAGCCAATTTATCCAATCAAGCCATTTTATACCATGCATTTTGCATCATTTTACGATTTTCTCAAAAACCGCTTTAACGATTTTGATAACACTCGCTATATTAATGTAAAATTTAATGGGCTTTAACATCACGTAGGTTTTATTCTGATTGAAATAGTCTGACAGGGCTTAAATGCCGATATTTTAAATTTTCTTCCTCTAAAGTACCTTTAAGTACATTCCAAAAGATTAACCATATCATCTTAATGACATTGTTGAAGGACGGCTAAATATACAAGCTGGACGAATTTGATGACTAACTAAAGGATAAAAGAGCAAAACCATTTTTTAAATGAAATTTTTGGTTTTTTGATAATAAGAACAGTAATATAGACGTATAATATACCGTTGGATAGAGAAAGATTTCAGAAAAAATATTGTCTGATCTCCAAAGTTGTAAAAGGTAAATGTAATGTGAAGAATAGGGGATAAACTTATTACTGATTAACAATTTAATATAGTTGTTATTTAATATAAATTATGTTTCCAACGAAAATTAATACACGTTTTATTAAAATCAACTTAAAATTTCTTTTAAATTCAAGTATAGTTAATAGTTTTTAAATTAATTTTAACAGTCGAGGTAAGTAAAAGTCTTGTGTTACCTACACCAGATTTTTAAAATTTAGAAACGCCATTTTAAGAAATGAGATATAAATATTAAAAGTTTTTTAAAAAATGATTAAGTTATATTGAAAATACGGTCTCATATATTTATAATAATACGTTGAACATACGATAATTCACTTTCGCCCACTTATCACACATCATATTTTACTTTACTCTCGCCGTGTGGCGCGTCCTTTGTAGTGTCGTGCGCCGGGGTATTTTTTGAAATTTTTTTTATTTATGTTTACTATTATGATCTTGGTTTTGTTAAATTAATAAATATTATTAAGGCAATTTAAAAAAAACTGCCTACTATATCTAGGAAATATACTAATCACCTTTGGAAGGTCAGCTGGATGGTGATATGCGGGATCACATGTGGACCTGACCTAATCTAGGAGGCATGTGGGCGGATCATGGCAAAGGTCCTCTTCTCTCTCTACAGGATTATCCATTTGCATCTCTCGGAAAAGTTCATTATTTCCCCCTTTCAGAAAAAAATTGTACTTTTATTTCTGTTGAATTTCCCTGGACTGTATAATACTATTATTTAGAAACTAAACATCGTTTATTCCACTTTGATCTCTTGGTACAAAGCTTGGCATGGGGAAAGAAAAAAAAAAAAAGATATCCTTTGAATCTAAAATATATTTGCATCAGGGGTTGACTATCTTTCCTTCACTAACGAAATTCAACTGAAGTCTTTATAGATTGAGTCCCAAATTAATAGTTACACAATTATGTTATGATAATGACCATAGGGAGCAGGCGTAGTCTAGTGGATAAAAACACTAGTCTACTGTTATCCATTCTGTTATTTCAGACGGGGGGGGGAGGGCAACCCAAGGGTTGCTCAGACCCTTCTGGGGTAAACCCAGCGTCTATAAAATGACTACCCAAAAAAAAAAAAATAATAAGAGAAAAAACTGGTGGCTGAGTGTGATCTTAGCCTAATCACCTCATAGACCTAGAAACAGTACAGACCTCTAATATTTATTGAGCCCAAGACTATTCATGGTTTGTAGAGGTACAACGATTTTTTTTTTTTTAAATAATTATGATCTAGAGGAGAGGTAGTGTTTTATTGAGAGAATGTAGTTTTTTTTTCAAGATTCAAGGTCAAGATTTGTTTCTTAAAAACTCAAAAAAATAAATTTCATCCCATCCAGCCTGGATTCGAACCTTCACCCTAATCCATTTGACTTTACTAAGGTGACACCTTGTAAATAATAACTGTTTGCGGTAACTCACATTAACTTGTTTGAGGTGGTATTAATTTCATTACCAACTTACAGATGGTCTCAATTTGAAGGTCAAAAATTCATAACAAAAATCAACCCATATAGACTAGACTCAAAGCTGTACCATTTGACTCAGTATTAATTAGGTGACATTTTGTTGATGATTATTTAATACTGTTACATAGAATATTTTTGCATAATAATGTTTACATCTGAAAGGAGATTATTCTCAGATTAGATTGCAATAGATGTTTTTTTGTTTAATGGTGTTCAAATAATGAAAACCTCATTCCTCAGATGGCTATTTCCTCTCCCTGCTAATGCAATGTTTTGTTATTTATATCTGTTAGGCTGTTAAGTGAGGTTGTTAAATATTAACTATTACTCTTTTCTAACTATACAGTTTTAGTGAGAAAGATAATAACAAATAATTTTGTGGTGAAGGAATACCTTTAGAACTTATAGGAGAGTTATGCTTTTATCAACTAAAAACATTTTAAAAAACACTATTATGCTTTTTATTAGAATAGAATGTACAAAATAAAATGAATAAATAAATTATCTCTTTATAAAGAGATTAAAATTTTCCATCACCGGCGGCAGCGAGTCTGATAAGTCTGAAACTCATAATTATTTTATTTTTCCTTAACTAGAAAATTTTATCTGATGATAGATGTTTTATTATCTTGTTGCTATAGCCTTGAACTTGCTATAATGTCTTCTTTGAAACAGTCTTATATGATTGATTTTTTTCTTTTTTCTTTGTACTATTATGGTGTTTAGTAATGATTTTATTTTAGTATTCTGTGAAAAATAATTTTTTTTTTCTTCACCATCACTTCTTAATATAATTCGCATAAAATCATTTAAATAAATTGATTGAAAATATAGTTATAACTTTAAAAATTAAGTTTGCGCTTAGAAGTGTAAGTAGCCTCTAACCACACCTTTTACCTTAATACTTTAATTTTTTAACTTTTATTTGGCCATTGCTCTCCCCCTCCCCCTCAGTTTTCTCCTCCCCACTTACACCCAAGTACTCTTTCAATTATAAATAAAAATAATTCAAATAAATTATCAATGCTTAGATTTATACTTATAAATAAGTAAAATAATAATAACGCTATATTTTATTTTATGAAAAAATTGTATTTATACTACAGTTATCATTGTAACATTTCATACATTTATCAAAATGTGAAGGATGATATGATTCAGGTGGCAGTAAAAAAAGACATGAGGAAAGAGCAAAAAATGAGAAGAGTCAAGAAGCAAAACTTTGTAGTATTATTAATTTTTTTTTACCATCACTTGAATTATTCCATCCTTCATATTTAAGACATGGTCAACTACTTAATCTTCAACATCATTTATGATTATAAAATGATTTTTTTTTTTTTTTTTTTTTTTTTTATGTTTTAATTTAGTCGTGATTATTTATTATTCATGAAATTTCAGAAATTATGAACGATGCGATCAGGCAAAAGAAGAAAGGGAAAGAGGTGGAGTGGAGGGTCCTCGTGGTGGATCAGTTAGCGATGCGAATGATCTCAGCCTGCTGTAAAATGCATGAAATTTCTGCTGAGGGATTGACCAGTATGTATTTAATTTTTTTATATACCTTATAAAACCTTAAATTTTATAAATAACTATGTTTCTAAATAAATAAGTAGCGAAGCTGATGAGATTAATGAATAGATGTATGAGATTTATTTACCCCCTCTACAGACAATCACATATTTCTTGCTGGTATTCTTGTCAAGGGTGAATTTATCCTGAATCCCAAAGAAAATACCTAATGGCCAGCCAGAAAGCCTTTCTATATCTTTGACCTCCCCACTCCTGGCTCTTCCATACATATCCTAAATACAAGATCTCAACCTACCGATTTATATGTACCACAATTATATATTTGTATTTATATAATAAAACTGCATCATTTGAAAAGTTCTTTATCATCTGTGCTACCATACTTTGGAAATCACTATCCATCTCCCTTCATAATGTATCTTACTTAGCCACATTCAAGCACCAGTTATTTTTCCTCCTAAAAGATCAAACTTCTCTCGTCCTAATTATGCACTACTTAATTCATAAACTTTTCATCTGTTTTATTTATATATTCTACCTATAAAATCCTATTAAAAACGTTTTACATTTCAAAAGATTTTTTGACTTCTGCATTATTTTAAAATATGTAATTTCCTACATACATCTAAATGGTCAACTAATAAAACAGATTTTACTGGTTTTTGTTTCTAAATCACACTTGTTCTTATACTGACTTATAGGTCATTATTACCTTTGATCTTTTAATTTATAAAAAGAAAAACTCAATAGAATTTCTCTGAAAATAGCATTGAGTCTTAACCATTGGAGGAAATAAAGAAATTATTGTTGAGTGTAAGTGAATAAGTTTTATAATTATGACCTATAAACGGTAAAATAACTCAAAAATAATAATTTGTATAATATAATTGCTGTTTTATTTTTGTAGTTGTTGAGGACATAAATAAAAAGAGGGAGCCACTTCCAACGATGGAAGCTGTCTATTTAATAACACCAAGTGAAAAATCTGTCCACGCTTTGATGAACGATTTCGCCTCGCCAAATCGTATCATGTACAAAGCAGCTCATGTCTATTTCACAGAAGGTAATTATTTTTATTTATTGTTTATGATTTAATTATTTATTTAATTTAGTGTTTTGTTTGTTATTAATGTTATTGAACCGTTGGTTTTGGTCTGATAGTTATTTCAGTCCAAACCTAATATTCCCCAAATATACTCCAGTATAATTTTAATTTTGCGCCTTTGACCTTCTGGACACTGTTATGGATAAAATATTAATATGGCAGCTATTTGCAGGCTTTTGATAGTGTCATAAAACAAACTCAGCTGATATTATTGTTATAAATAAAAATCAGCTGATATTATTATTGTTAACAAAAACAGCTGATATTAGTGTCATAAACTGAAATCAATTGATATGATTAGATGATGATTATTCATTCATTGAACCTCACTTTATGCCATTGTTGGCTGAATATGTTATGTTTAATCGAGGCAATTTATTAATTATAATAGTTTAAATAGAATCATTAGTTGAAAAAGTTGGTCAGGGGTGCGGTCAGTGAAGGCCATATGAGAAGGAACCAAGGTCACCCTGGTTCGATGAAGAATGCAGTATAGCCACGAACCGGAAAAACAGTGCGTACCAAGGAATGATTAGGGCAACCACAAGGAGGTCTGTTGATGAATATCGACAGAGAAGAAAAGAAGAGAAGCATTTACACCGGAAGAAGAAACGACAGAAAGAGAGCGAGGAACTGAAAACAATTGAAATGCTCCACTGCAGCAAAGAAAGTAGGGATTTCTTCAGATTGGTCAATAAGGGAAGAAAGCAATACCTTAGTAAAGTGATGTCTTGTAAAGATAAACATGGAAACTTGTTGACCAACAAGTCTGAAGTTCTTGAAGAATGGAGGGATTATTTCAATGACCTTCTCAATCCAAGAGAAGGAGACTCTCATGATGAATTAGACAAACAAGAGACAGATGAAATCAACAGAATACAAGTGGGAGAACAAGGGTTAGACATTGAACCTCCTGATGAAGAAGAGGTTATAGATGCCATCAGCAAACTGAAAAATAACAAAACCCCTGGCATTGACGCACTCCCTGCTGAACTCTTGAAATACGGTGGAAATGAGCTCAACAAAGCATTACAAGATCTTCTCCTTGTGATATGGACAGATGAGGTGATGCCCTCCGATTGGAACAGATCAGTTATCTGCCCTATACATAAAAAGGGTGATAAATTACTTTGCAGCAATTATCGAGGCATCTCACTACTATCCTGTGCCTATAAAATACTATCTAATATTCTTTTTAGACGTCTCTTACCATTTGCTGAGCGCGAACTTGGTCCCTACCAGAGTGGATTCAGGAAAGGAAGATCCACCTCAGACCAGATGTTCTGTGTGCGAACAATTCTTGAAAGAGGCCATGAGTATAAAACCAAAACTCACCATCTTTTCATAGATTTCAAAGCAGCGTATGACAGCATAATACGAGAAGAGCTGTACATTGCCCTCAGAGAATTTAATATACCTGAGAAACTTATACGCTTGATAAAGCTTACCATGAAGGAGGTGAGATGTATGGTAAGAGTAAATAGTGACAGGTCCAAGGAATTCCGTGCAGATAAAGGACTCCGACAAGGGATGCACTAGCCTCTTTGCTGTTTAATCTAGCACTTGAGAAGGCTGTAAGAGATGCTGGTTTACGCGAAAGAGAAGGGAATATATTTACCAGACTTGTCCAGCTGTTCGCTTACGCAGACGACATCGACATTGTGGGACGCTCTCTACAGTCCGTGACTGATGCCTTTCTGGCTTTGATGGGTCCTGCCAGCAGACTTGGACTGAACGTTAATGAGTCCAAAACAAAATATATGGTAGCAGAAGAAATCCCAATGCTAGGTGAGACAGTCACTATCGGGGTTCATAAGTTTGAGAAGGTCTCAGAGTTCACATACCTGGGATCAGTGGTCACCCAAGATAATAACCCCGATATTGAGATAAGGAGAAGAATAACTGCAGCCAACAAATGCTACTTTGGGTTAGGCAAGCAGCTAACCAAGCGGATACTCTCTAGACAGACCAAGCTCCACCTCTATAAGACATTGGTGCGTCCCGTACTGCTCTATGGATCAGAGTGTTGGGCGACTTCAAAGGCGACCGAGAAGGAACTCCTAATTTTTGAAAGAAAAGTTCTCCGCCGTATTTTTGGAGGAGTGAAAGTTGGAGAGGAGTGGAAGCGGCGCACAAATCAGGACCTCTACAATGCTTTTGGAGAAGGTGATGTGGTCCGGGCTATGAAGTTAAGACGCCTAAGATATGCAGGGCATATTGCCAGGATGGAAAATGGAGAAATGCCCAAAATATTGCTCACTCAGCCGATCCATGGGATAAGAAGAAGAGGAAGACCAAGGTTGAGATGGTCGGATGGTGTGGCGGCGGACGCTCGCATGTTGCTGGGAGTTAGAAGCTGGATGGCATCGGCTCAAGACCGTGATGATTGGAGGAGGCGGTTGGAGGAGGCCAAGACCCGTGACCGGGTTGTAGCGCCGTGAAATAATAAGATGATGATTATTCATTCATTGAACCTCACTTTATGCCATTGTTGGCTGAATATGTTATGTTTAATCGAGGCAATTTATTAATTATAATAGTTTAAATAGAATCATTAGTTGAAAAAGTTGGTCAGGGGTGCAGTCAGTGAAGAAAGAACTCTAATTAGAAAACTCATTTTAATTTTTGTCAATGTTTTAGCCTAAATTTTAAGTCTTCATCATGGCTTTAAAAAAACAAAAACAAAGATGACAGTATAAATGAAATATGGTAACAAATAATGATATATCTGTGTACAATGTTAATAATTATTGTTATGAAAATATAATGAAACAAACACTGGAGAAAGATTATAGATTTTCTTATTGGTTTGTGTTACTTTTTTGACTCCACTCCCGACCAACATTTATTATTTATATAGGGTTGTCCAGAAAGTTTTTTAGAGACAAATATTTTAATTTATTTCAAGTTTAAAATTTATTTGTATTTTTGAAACTTCCCATCTCAAGCTCAATTAAGTGCTGATGAGAACTTGAACAGCAGCCACAAGGCAAGGATTGTCAGATAGAAACCCAAACATCATATTGACAGGCATGCACAGCCTTCTCAAGATGCTTTAAAATAGTCGACTTGCAAGATTTAATCATGTGGCTGTATCATAGAAAAGTTTTTTCCCAGCGATAGTTATGATGTCCTTCATATCCAATAAACTCAGACCGGTTCAGGTAGAATAGAATAGAATAGAAAATAATTTTTATTCTGGGACTGGGTCCCCTCAGAATAACTGAATTGTACAATTTAAATATACATGTCTGGCCAACAGACAGAAGAAACATAATTAATTACTTATTACACAGATGGGTTAATTCGAGTGTTCATATCACACACGAATATCCACACACACATATATATATATATATATATATATATATATATATATATATATATATATATATATATATATATATATATATATATATATATATATAAAAAATATGATATGATAAAATAAAATAGAAACAGTTCTTGAAAAATATTGGGTTGAACAAAATTAAAAATAAATTAAAATATAACAGCGTTTAAATAAAGAACATATATTACTTTTCTTTCAAAGTGTGGTATTAGGAACATAAGAATCACTGTGTTTAAGTGTCTTTTTGGGATAATAAAAGGTATTGGAAAAGTTGGGATTTGAATGAGGAGAGAGAAGCAGCATGGCGAATATGAGTAGGTAGAGAATTCCAGAAAATAAAGGAGCGGACCAGGAAGGAACGATCAAAAGTTTAAGTTCTATGGGTAGAAAAGTAAAGGAATGGTGCGATCTTGTTTCAAGAGTGTGGACTGAAGATTTAAACTGTAGGAGACTATGAATGTATGGAGGGTGTTGGGATCTAATGATTTGGTAAAGGTATGATCCTAGGAAATATTGTCTGCGGATTCAGGGAAGGAGCCACTTTAACCCGTCGTAAAAATGGGTTACATGAGACCTCTTCGGAGTGCAGAGGACAAATCTTAAAAATATGTTCATAATGTGTTTTAGCCTGTCCTCAAGCATCGTCGGGAGGCCACCATATACTAAGCAGCAATACTCAAAGTGGGGGAAAATAAGTGCGGATACAAGGAGATTACGGTTGGAAAGTGGAAGAAGATGGTGGGAGCGATTGAAGTATTTCAGGGTACTTATTGTTCTTCGGGAAATTTGGGCAGTATGGGTTTTCCAGGAAAGGGTTTGGTCAATGGTAATACCCAGGTTTTTGACAGAGGAAGTGAAGGTGATTGGATGATCATTTAAGGTGAGACTCGGAAATGTGGTATAGGATCTGAGAAGGGAATTGGAACCAATTAGGATGGCCTGAGTTTTCATAGGATTTAGCATTAGTTTATTCAAGGTTGCCCAGGCACAGATTCCATCCAGGTCTTCCTGAATATTAGCAAATGCTACTAGTGAATCGGAAGGAGAGAAGGACAAATAGATCTGGAAATTGTCAGCATATAGGTGGTGGGAGCAGTGATGGATAGAGTTGGGAAGGTCATTGATGTAACAATTGAAAAGAAGAGGAGAGATGCTTGAGCCTTGGGCCACACCTGCCGAGAGGGCTCGAAAGGAAGATAGAGGATGGTTAGGAATAGTGACAGCTTGAGTTCTGTCAGAAAGGAATGATTGAAACCACCTGATAGTGCTGTTGGAAAAGGATAGTGACTTTAGTTTGGAGAAAAGGATGGAGTGATCCAGGGAGTCAAATGCTTTCGAGAAATCCAGAAGTATTAGCACAGTCAGTTTCGTTTCGTCCATAGCAGTGTGTATGTCATTAGTGATTTTGAGGAGACCAGATTGTGTGGAAAAGCCGGGTCGGAAGTCAGATTGGAAAGGTCCAGTCCTTCAGATCAAAATCTCTAGACTTAAACCGTGAAAGCAAAATCTAAACAGTGCTGTCAGTAACTAAATCATCACCTTACACTATGCAAATCTTATCCGCATATTTGATTAAGTATTAATTTCTTCCATCATATATTTATTCATATATCCAAATATACAACTATTCTTCAACATTTCGGGTTAATGTCCCTATTTTCAAGACTTTTATGTTTGTTATCTATTAATTTACATTTTTCGTAGCTTATTTATTTGTATAGAAAGTAGAGAGGGCCGTGATGAAAGAAGGAGCACGCAAATGTAAAATTTGCCAAAAAGTATGCAGTACGGTGAGGTACGGAGGCAGCCGTTAATCTCAGTACCGTGATTGTCGCAAAAATCATCCTTCGCGCGTAGTGAAAGGGTTAAAAAAAAAAACTTTATCATGTTGGTTGGGTAGCCCATAGCTATGTGGCTTGTACGCTAGTCTACCACGCCAAATAATTCCCTACATCACTCTAAATACTACCTGTATGCTGATAATCTCCAAATTTACCTTTCCTTCCATCCCTCTGAAATGCCCGAGATGGTCCAAAAATTACAAGAAGACATTGACAGCATCAATTTATGGGCCATCAATAATGGTCTAAAGCTTACTATCGATAAAACCAAAGCCATCCTTATTGGTTCTAAACATCTCCTCAATTCCCTCTTCCTGTCACCCCTTGCTCTACTCTACCTCAACCATAGACCCATTATCCCCCTCACATCCGTTAGAAACCTAGGTGTATTCCTCGACCAAAACCTTTCCTGGAATAATCACATTTCCCAAATTTCTAGAAAATCCATAGCCATCCTTAAACAGTTTCTCCGATTACACGAACTTATACCCCTTAAAACCCGCCAACTCCTAGTATCCTCTCTTATCTTCCCCCACTTTGATTATGGCTGCCTGGTGTTTGGAGGACTGTCCGAGACGCTTGAGATGAGGCTGAAGAGACTGATGAACTGTTTCATTAGATTCATCTTCGGAATCCCCAGGCACTCTCATGTCTCCACCTAGTATACAGAGTTGAAGTGGCTCTACCCAAAATTCCGACTGCAATACTTCTTAGGAACTTACCTTTACCAATCCTTCAGAACCAAAAATCTATCTATATCTACAATATGTTCACCCCACTCTCTACTACTCCACTCTATCAACACAAGATCCCAGCCCTCGAACTTGCTCATTCCATCCCACAGAACTGCTTCCTTTAAGAGATCCTTCGTCATACATGCATCTTCATTTTGGAATTCCTTACCCATTTCGTACATGCCAATCCTTAACTTCCTTCAAACATCACCTATTTATCCATCTCCTCGCCCTCGCACATCAATCTTCCTTGCCTTTATAAACTTAATTATTTGGCCTCTTTATTTTTATCTTAATTTTCTCTTTTTTTTTTGTTTTAATATTTGCATTTCTTTGAGGTAATATGATCTTGTATATGTATATATATATACATGTGTTCGTGAATGTGTGTATAAACATGTAGGTATATAAATGAATGTGTGTGTGTATATATGTGTGTATATCTGTGTGTGTGCATGCATGTATATACCATATGCTATATAATTTGATACCATGTTGTTGAAATTTATATAGCCAGAATTTAAATATTTTATTGTACATTTATATTATTCTTAGGGGACTAGCTGTCCCAGAATAAAATTTATTTTCATTTCATTTCAAATGTTGTGAGTTTGAATCCCAGTCCTTTTCCATTCAGGAGGGACTTTTTCATGCATATAATTAAATGGAAGTTCACTCACAACTTCTCGACTGACTGGGTATGTGAGATCCATCAAGAAACTGGTGTCCTCTCACTACACAAGGATTAGGAAATGATGACCTCTATCCTACAACTTATCATCGAAAATCACAGTGTAGAAACCACATGGCTGCTCATGCCATCCAAAGAACATACTGTTTGTTTATTATAGAAAATAACATTTCTAATTCATTATGACTTTAACGAAAACCATTTTTTAATAAATCTCTACAAATTTTCTGGACAATCCTATCTTTATTATTAATTTTTTATCCTATCTTTATTTTTTTATTTGTAAATTTCATGTTATTCTTAAGGGACTAAGTCCCACAATAAAAGCTTTTATCTATTCTATTCTAAAAATTATTTTATTTAACTTAATTTTAATTTTTCTATCATATGTACTTGTGAAAATGATTGCAGCGTGCCCAAACGCTTTATTTGACACCCTTTGTCATGCGAGACTCGCTAAATTTATAAAGACATTGAAGGAGATAAATATAGCGTTTATTCCGTACGAGCAACAGGTATGGATTATTATTTTTTCGGGTATTGTTAACCCAATATCTGCCATATCTAACACGACTAACGCCTATAAATAACAAAGCTTCATCTTTCCCTATTCTTCATCTAATCCTTTTCCGGAATTGTTTGTGGTGACAGAATGCTTTGATTAACATATTATCTAAGTCTTATTATGTTAAGCGCCATGCTGTTTACAAAGGGCCTAATTGTCTGACTAGGATAATGAGATGTTTGAAATATTTTTAGAATAGTATAATCTTCAATATATGATTGTAAATTTTGTGAGATTACTTTTTGAGATAAACGATTCTGTTTTGCGCCAGTATGTCAGGAGGAACTGTTTAACGAGCTCTGCAAATCTTACGCGTCGAGAAAGATAAAAACACTCAAAGAGATCAACATTGCTTTTTTGCCGTATGAGAGCCAGGTCTGTCCTTGTTATATTTCACATCTCCTTAAACTTTTTTTTTTTGTTAAATAATGCATGTTGAGTATCTTACGTTAATACTTATCCTCTCTGTTTTTTAATTTTATTTATCTTGAATACTAAATAGTTGACCTTTAATAAATATGGAGGACGAGATGGTTCAGGTGGTGGTCAAAAAAGATCAGAAAATTGTTTTTTTTTTACTATTTTTTTATCTATTTTGACTACAAACCCATAACTTCTTCTATATTTATTTATCATGATTTTTTTTTCTGTTATCTGTATAATGGATGTAATTAGTTAACCTTTGAGAATTACAGGAAGGAGTTAGTTAAAAACAATAAATATAGTTTTGAACTATTTATTGTCTACCAACGTTTCAAATCCCATTGTGGGTCATCATCTGGGCTAAAAAGATACACAAAAGGAATACAACAAGGGTAAAGTAATATATATATATACACGTTTGTGTTGTTCTTAGGTTGCAGTCAATCAATAAACAATTTTATTCATTGACTGCAACCTAAGAACAACACAAACTTAAATTATCAACAGTTGAGAACTGATCAAACAATATATATATATATATATATATATATATATATATATATATATATATATTATATATATATATATATATATATATATGATATAACGATTAAAGACAATACAGAGAAAAGTGGTTATTTATGAATTATTAAAAATTACAATAACATACATAAAGTACAATATTTTATATACTATTAAGTTAGAGGATGTCAATTTTTTTTTTTTTTTTTTTAAATATATTTTTATTGAAATTTACAACTGTACAAAAAATACTTCAAGTAAATATGCTGAAATGTTATAAAACATGAAATAAACATGAAGAGAAACTGCCCATTGGCAGCACTCTTTGGTTGTGAGTCTAAACAAGAAGGTCTCGAGGCCATCTTCTTTTCAGATGCCTTGGAGGATTATCAGGAATGGAAGAGGAAGCAAGGATTGAAACTAATGGATTAGAGTGGGATTGGAGTTTTTCATGGAAGGTGTGATACCTGGTATGGGCCAAATCAGCTACAAATGGAACATTAAGGTCATTGTGTGGATGATTTTATTCGTGACAAAGTAAGGAGCATTAAGGATTTTGGATTGTAAGGATTGGATACGGGAAGAGTTTGATGGTTAGGTAAAGCTCCAAAGCTCAACTCCGAAGGTCCAGATAGGCCTTATGATGGTCATGTAAATGAGTCTTTTATAGTTAAGTGAAAGATTAGAGCGTCTGTCTAGTAAGTGTTGGAGTAGCCAAAATCGTCGTGCAGTTTCTTGTCTCTTCAGTCTTGTATGCGGATTCCATGTAAGTCGTTTTTCAAGCAGGAGTCCTAAATATCAGATCTGTTCAACCGGTACCAGCGGAATATCATTAAAGGACACTGTATGGCATGTCAATATTTAAAACATAAAAATAGAAATAGATGGGTAAAGAAATTGATTAATTAAATTACAATGTCTTTAGTGTAATAATGAAAGGGCTATACCGAACAGATCATGACTTAAGATAATATACAAAAATATCAATAATATCCACTTAAAATATTAAATATAGTGGTATATTTTTAATAATTCATGTAATTATTTTTTTTGTATTCTCCTTCATCGTTCTATCACATATATATGTATATATATGTTAATATACCCTCATTCTATTCCTTCTATATCGTTTTGGCCCTGATGATGACCCACAATAGGGGTCGAAATGTTGGCAGACAATAGATATTTTAAACTATTGAATTGTTTCATTTACTGACAGCTAAGCGGACTCATTCCTTCCTGTTTTATTTTTATATGGCATGTACCTAACTAATTCCTTGCAAGTTTTGCTTTATTTTCTTTCTTTTGTAATGCACATACGCTGCTTTGAATTATGACAACATCTATTGTATTAAATTAACCTTTACTTTAATTCTGTATTATTATTATTGTGCATGTGGTTCTTGATTGTGTATTTTAAAACAGGAAATAATCATAAGAGAAAAGTGTATAATTCAACACTACTTTCTAAAATATTAATCATTATCATCTGATTGAGAAATTTTTCTTAAAAGAATTTTAGTAAAAAAAAAAAACCAACTTTAAATTAGTCATTTGATTCAATTATACAGCACTACAAAATTTGGCTTCTAGATTGCTTTTATTGCACTTACTTTGATCTAACATTTTAATTGTTAAAAGTTATTTCATTATCTTTATTTACTGGATGTGTCTCACTGATTTTGTTTAATTTTTTTTTTAAATTAATATAACCAAGAAAATATCATATTTAAAAGTTAGTTTTTCGTTTTTTCTTTCTGATTTATTATTTTGTTTATTCAAATTATTCTGGAGGAAAATGTCGGTCAAAGAAAGAAAAACAATGAAATATTCTAAACTATTGGGTTGTAAAACAAGTTTGTATATAAAATCCATGTTTACTTGGTCAATAATTTTTACATAATCTAAAAAAGGATTAGTTTAGTTGTTTTTATGTATCAGTTTCGACTGAATTTCTTATCTTTAAGTGGTATTTTGCTTGCTCGACTGCCATATTCGGGTGACAGTTAAGTTTCTGATCAGGCCGCATCACCCATATTGGGGTGACGTTTATTTGACTACTTGCGAAGGATATTCGAATGTGTTTAAAAAGGTGGTTCTATAATGTGGGGCGAAATGTTGGCAAAATAAAAAGCTTTCTTTGACCTCAACCCAGAATATTTTTCTCCTAAATCTTTCAGCGCTCAACTAAAGATATCCATTATAATTTAAAATGATTTGATGTTGCCTAAAATTTATTCCTTTGCAATAGGTGTTCTCTCTAGACGCTCCTGAAACATTCCAGTGCTTCTACAATCCATCGTTGAGCAACAGCCGACTCGCAAATATGGAGCGAATTGCAGAACAGATCGCAACGCTGTGTGCCACGCTTGGTGAATACCCATCTGTCAGATACAGGAGGTATGTTTACCTTGGAATAACAGAAAAATCATTATAATAAATAAAATAATCAATAACCTTAGAACAAATCAAAATCAAATCTTCATGATAATAGATTTCTTAAGCGTAATATAAAGGTCTACAGAACTTGTCTCCGATACGCCCAACAGTATAATCCATACTCACTCTCACATTGCAAGACATGGGCCAGTCAATAAGCTTTGTATGGGTCCCAAATGGAAACTGGCACCTGACACTTTCTGAACTGAGAGAACCATTCTAAAAGCAAGTAGAGGACAGATGAGAGAAAATGTGGGGTGATAACCCATTGAATTTAAGGTTATTAAAATAACAGTGAAACCCTGGTGTTGGGGCCAGCGTGGTCGTCCTAGGGATTTCCTTACGCTATGCCTGGTAGTTAAGCTGATTCATAGGACTTGCTTGTTGTACCAAACTATGTATTCCCAAATAGATAAATTGGTGATTGGATAAACAAATAAATGAGTATGGTAATAGGTTTAATAGGTAAATATGAAAAAACAAGATAAAAGATAAACTGTTTAGGTAATAACAAATAGTGGATATAATTTGTTGACCGTTGAGAATTACTGAAGGAATTAGTCCGGGTGGTGGTCATTAAATGAAACAACTGAATAGTTTCAACTATTTTATTGTTTGCCAACGTTTCGATTTTATTGATTGCCATTGTGGGTCATCATCAGGGCTAAAAAGATACAAAAAGGATACATTTAAAATAAGATTAAAAGTACTACTTTTAAAAAATAACTATTGCGCTAGAGAATGTCAATATTATAACATAAAAGGAACTAGATGTGTAAAGAAATCAATTAATTAAATTACAATGATAAAGGTATACTAATGAGAGCTATACAGACCAGATAATGACTAAAGATAATGTACCAATATATAAGAAAAAATTACATGAAATAAAAAACATTAAAAAAATGGAGTGCAGTGGAGATACGTACCGTCTGGTAGGTGAGTGGAAACTAGGTACAATTTGGTAATAAGGAATATAGGCAGGTAGATAGGAAAGAACGTACAAAAGGTTGGGTAAAATGGAAAAAACGTACTACATTTCTAGACGGGATCTGACAACAATGAGTAAAATTGTAATATTAACATAAAAGTAAGTGTTCAGATTAAACCTACAATATTAAGGTATAACATCATAACGGTATTAGAAGATGTTTTAACAAGATTGTTGAAGTAAAAACAATATAATACAATAGTAAGAATAATAATGTATAAACTATATGTAGTATAACTGACTACCTCCCAACCAACGTTTTTATAATTATTGTACATATATTAAGATAGTAAAATTAACCAAGTGAAAATATTATGAGAAAAAATAATAATAAGTAACAATCATTGACAGATCATATAGTTGATATAAAATAGTAAAATAATTACAAATAGGAATAAATTGAATTGTAAAACCATTAAGAATTTATTAAGTGCAGAAACAAATGAAATAGATACATATATATAAAATAAATGTGTACATAAATAAGTAAAAAATAAACCAATGAATAAACAAAATGTATACAGTGGGATGGACATGGGAAGCTGTATTACTTAAGAGAATTTAATATATGGCTGTAGGTGGAGGAGATGCATTGTTTATCAGTTTTATGATTGACAAGATTAGATTGGAGATGGATGTGGACGGATTCAGCGATGAGTCTTTTTTTATGGTTGGGAACAGAATCTAAAATGGAACAATCTTGAAAGTTAAATGAATGATTAAAAGTTATGGAGTGTTCGGAGAGTTTTGAGGCTAGAAGGTTTCGAGAGGATACGGAGGATTTATGTTGAGATATGCGGGTTTTTAAGTAGTATTCAGTTGTTTCATTTAATGACCGCCACCCGGACTAATTCATTCAGTAATAACAAATAGGTAATAAACACTTTTAGATCCACACCGTTCCAACTATACAGAACATATGTTGTTGTTTTTTATACAAATAATCAGAAACACTTGATAAGAAATATAAATAGTGATTGAAGAAAGTTTCTGAGGAATTTAGAATACATAATAAAAAAATGAAGACAAATGAAATAAATGGCGTAAACACGTGATTCATAGCTGGTAGCTGTAGCAGTTGCAGAGAAGAGGTCGCATCGAGCCGACTGAGACTGGGACACTCACGACTGACGTACTTTTACACTTTCACTCAGCAGTCTCTGCCCCAATGTCAACATTTTAATGGAATTCTCTGAATTTGACTATATCTTTCAAGAATTCCCTTTTTATTCTTTGGACCTGAATAAAGTGGGAAAAACCCAGATATATTTATTTATTTTATCAGATTACGAGCACAATGTGATTAAGCGGAGTCAATTAAATTAGTTTGTTTTTTCCCTCCGGGGTTCTGCAATGATGTCACATCCCGGTCCTCAGTACTCCGTCTCTCCAATAATCTCGATCATTCCAGTCGTCCTCAGTCAGACGCATATCCTCCATTACATCCTCTATCCATCTTTTCCGAGGTCTTCCCCGTTTTCTCCTCTTGCGTAGGCAGTATTCAATTAGTTTGTGATTTTCTAAAAAAGCATTTACTATCTAAATTATAAAATCTATTATTTATTAAAATATACAGCCCGCTCCACTCCGGCCTCTTCTCTCCACAGCCGCTCTGACACCGCCTTCCCAAGCCTTTCTGGGTCTTCCTCTTGCCCTTTTTCCTTCCACTCTCGCCTCATACACTATTTTGGTTACCCTACCTCCCTGCATTCTTTTCACATGGTCAAATCAGTGCAGTAATATACTATATACTTCTAAAGCATTTTCAACAGGCTTCAGCCCAATATTACACCATGTTGTGTCATTCCTTATCCTATCCCTCTTTGCTTCCTCCTCTATTCTCCTCTTTGCATTGCTTGAAGTTGGCTTTGGTGCTTTGAGGTAATAGTCCAAGATTCACTTGCAAAGGTCATTATGGAATGAATGTGTTTTTATACACTGTTTTACATTTTTTTTTTAAATAAGTGGAAAACTTCAGCCTCGAATAATATTAGTTCACATTTATGTTGCCACTAGTTAAGATGATTTATAACAATTATGTTTATATAATAGCTAAAATTTATTGAGTAATTATGAGTACGCCTATTATACTGGCATTTTTACTTTCACTTACTGATATATGAAATATATAGTGTTACGGGCTACGGGGTGTGAGAAATGAACTACTCCAGTTTACAAATTACAAATATTTATTAAATACAGAATGTACAAATACAAAGGGATTACTAACCACTATAGTTACAATAATAATTGAATTACTAGCTTAACTAATAAACAGTCTACATATAAAATCAGGTATTCCTAACAAATAAACTACTTACGTAAATTTATACAATCTGCTAGAAGAAGAAGAAGATTTATTTATTTACATAATATTTACAATGTACACACAATACAAACATGTTTAGTTTCATGATTTCAGTGGACCTTTTTTCATGATAACAGAGTTTCAATCATCCTTTGAATTTACTAATGATTATACAATATTTTGTTTAAGACAGTAGGAAAAGAAAAAAAAAAAAAAAAACCTACACAATATAAAATACAATATTAGTTTAAAAGTACATGTTTGGTTCTTTTGTGCGTGTAGCGCTTTAGTGATGTTTTGTTGTAATTACCAATTTCTAGTATTAATGGGTTTTCAGAAGCTGTGGTTTTATCAAAATAGTTTTTGGTTACTGTGTATATATACTGTTTTAATGTTGGGAGATTTAGTTCAAAGAGCATTTTTGAAATTTTAGTATATCGTGGGTAGTTGTTGATGATTCCCATACATGTATTTTGTATTGTTTCTATTTTTTTATAATTGGTATTGCAAGTCGAGCTCCAGACGGGCGACGCATAACAGATCTGGGCACGTATGACTGTTTTATATAGTAGTAGTTTGTTCTGAGTGCTTAAACTGGATTTTTTATTAAAATATGGGAACATTTTATAAATACATTTTTTTGTTTTTTCCGATTTTCTATTGATATCAATCTGCTAGACTTATTCTAAAACTTATTGTTGTAAGACTTATAACCTACAGTCTTCTAATTTCCCACCGACCAGTTATCACAAGACACACACACAATTTCACTACACTGTCACGAATTGTTCACTGTCACTGTTCACTGATACATCCACTTGAGCAAGATAAAGACTGCAATAGTAAAGGAAAGTATTGGGATTGTTAAAATTTTTTAATTCTAGTTTTCACTGGAAATACACATTTTAGGGTTCCCTGAATCCAAATGGCTGAATCCCTCAAAAAAGGTTTGTGTGTCCGTGTGTGGTAAGTCTAGCTAAAAAAATAAAGATCATGTGAAATTGAAATTTCATACTTAAGACCTGAGATGTTACTGCAACTATTTCACCATAATTGGCCAACCAGAAGTACCTCTTTATACCATGCATTTTGCACCTTTTTTCAATTTTCTTAATAAAGGCTTTAACTGTACAACCCAGCCTTAGCTTAAAAGAAGCAGTTAATTTATTTATAACTTTTAGTTCAATATTAACAGTTAATGTATATTAATAGATATAATTTCTTTTCCAGTGATTTTGATAAAAACGTAGAGCTAGCCCAGATAGTACAGCAGAAGCTGGACGCCTATAAAGCTGACGAGCCTACGATGGGGGAAGGGCCAGAGAAGTCTCGCTCGCAGCTGCTGATCCTGGACCGAGGCTTCGACGCTGTCTCCCCACTCCTCCACGAGCTCACCCTCCAGGCGATGGCCTACGATCTCCTTCCTATCGAGAACGATGTTTACAAGTGAGCAGTTTGGATTTTAAATATTTTCCGATACAGAACCAATGATAACTAATGCTTACTTTGGTATTATTCGTTCTCATTCTTTTCTACAATATAAAGGTTTTGGAACAATGTTGTTTGAGCCAGATAGGTTTTATTTATTTATTTTTTTTTTTGTTAAATGTAAAATAAAAAAAATCAATCTTTTTTAAAAATATTTATCACTTTCTTTGCTTTAAGGCAATAGTTTTTTTTTTTACTTTCACTTACCTATTTTTTATAAATAATTTAATGTTTCATCATATGCGTGAATGTTTTAATTATTGGGTTGTGTCACATGAAATGTCCGTTTTCAGGATAAAGGATTTTTATTAAAAATATGATATGAAAACAAGATAATTTTATTCGAAGTATTAAAAGTACCTTCTTTTTCTACACTTTTTTCTCAACGTGACACCAACTTTTTTATTCCCGAACTGAAAAACTCTGAGCTTTGAAGTGTACAAAATCTGAAAACGCACTTTTCACTTGATCATCATTTTCAAAAAGTTTTCTTTTGACGTAGTTGTCTAAATTCCTGAACAGGTGGTAATCTGTTGGAAACAAGTCGGGAGAATATGTTGGGTGCGGAAGAACTTTGTTGCCCAGTTCTTTCAATTTTTGCACGGTATGTTTTGAAACATGGGGTCTTGCTGCCGCACAGTGAGATCATGAGGTACCCATTTATCGAGTTTTTTTACTTCCCTAATACACTTTAAATATCTGGAAACGGTAGATGCACTTGCATTTAGTTGTGCTGAGAGTCCTTAAACTGTTAGGTAGGGGTTTCCTTCTACTGTATGTTTGAGGACATCGTTGTCTATTACGGACGGAGGTCTTCCTCAGGGCAAGTTTTCTAAGTCGGTATCCCCAGCTGAAAACTTAGCAAACCAACGGCGAATGGTTTGTTCATTAACACTCCCTTCCCCAAACGCCTTGCAAATATTTCTTGCGACCTCAGCTGCTGAATGGCCGAGTTTAAACTCGTACAAAAATATTACAAATTGTGTTTCCCTGTTCATATTTGGAGATATACTAAAAAGATGGTAATTGATTGGGAAGCTAATGTTTATAATATAAAGGTAGAGGATTAGTAACTATTTACTTTAAATATGTAAACATTCGGAAGAAAACAACAGAGACCTGTAAAATCCTTTATGTATTTCAGAAACTATAAAAACGGACATTTCATGTGAAACAACCCAATAAAAAGAAAGGAATTGCTATTTATTAGTGTATTGCTAAGTTGAGTGTTCTGTGAAGTGGGATTAACTCATTGTACAAATATAGATCTTGGACTTAAGGTCGGGTCTGTGCCCATGCTAATCAGTGTTGGGGTAGCATCTGATGTGGTGAACTAGTGCCGATTATATCCTGATATCATACCTCAACAAAGTATTAATCTTTGCAAACTCATTCATATTCTATGCTGTGTTTTTTATTGAAGATTTCTTCTCATCGTTCTCCTTGGAACTTGCAAGTGCCGCCCTGTGCTTGGTTTCATTAACTTACATTTAGATCTTGATTTCCACTACGTGAATATGACTCATATTTCACTTTTAAATATTTCTGAAACCTATTTTATTTCTTAAGAAGGTAATATATATATATATATATATATATATATATATATATATATATTTTTTTTTTTTTTTTTATATATACTGGAACAATGAATGTATTAATTTTGTTTCTTAGTATTAAAAAAAAAATCTTTATGTGTTTCATTTGGTTAAAATAAGTGTATTGTGATTCGTGTATTACTTCATATTTTTATTAATATAAATTTAAATTCTATATAGTCCTTAGTGGACTAAATTTAGTATTTATGTTAGTGAACCACCCTGAATTTGAACTATCACTTGGAATTACTGATCTTTTTTGGATAGCTTAGCATAAACTAATGTAATAATTTGGTGTGAAGTTTTAGATTCCTATTTTACTATTTTTAAATAATTAATTATTAATTAATTACTTTTTTTTCAAGGTATGAAGCTACAGCTGGAGCTCCAGAAAAAGAAGTGTTGTTGGATGAAAATGACGAACTGTGGGTAGAGCTACGCCATCAACATATTGCTGTAGTATCACAGTGAGTTTTTAATTTCTATTGGATGCTTTCCTGAATATTTTTTAATACTAACCTTATAAATAAGGAAAACATTTAAATATCTTGAGAAATAGAAGAAGCAGGAAGGATATTTTGTTTAATCTATATATATAAAAATCTCGTGTCACAATGTTTGTTCGCGATAAACTCTGAAATTACTGAACCAACTTTGATCAAACTTCGTGAGTATCTGTTATTTGGCCCAACTTAAATGATAGGATAGTTTTTATTACCATTCTAAATGGTTGAAAAATATTTTTTTCTAAAACGTAAAACAAAATTTGTTTAACTGTGGCAACACTGGTTCCCTCCCAGTTACCTTCCCATGTCATCACATATGTGATTATTAATTCAAATATAAGTGTGTGTTGATTGTTTCCATGCGTTCTAACTTATAAAATATACATTCACATTATAGTTTCCAGTTATAATAAAATACATAGTACTAAACGTTTACAGAAAAATTATTAGTACTCATTTGAATGACTTGCAATGAGTTATGAGTTGCAAAGGAGTTATGATGATATACAACGGTTATGTTTAAAAGATAAAACGATGTTGTTGAATAATTTGGATGTGGCTACTTGGTACTGGTATGTAATTGTAATATTGAGTAAATAAAATTGATATCTGACATGAAATAATATAATAATCTTTTATTTATCATAAATAAAGTAGATCATTGCTATTCACCTGTATTTCTTTTATATAACCCCATTCAACATAGTCACTATCAACATCTTTTGTGATTTGTAGCAATTTTAATTTTAATTATTTTATTTATCAAATTGAATTCACCAAACCGCAAACAAAGATAAAGAGGTGTAGTTTTTGTTCTATTTTTTCAATGTGTCTCGATATTAGAAAAAAGTTATTTATAGTTGTAAATGTAATAAATAAATGTAATTGTAAAAAATATAATATTAATATTTCTTGAAAATTTATAAGTCTTATAATAAAGGAGTAGTTGTTGACCGCTTTGACTATATGGTAAGGAAGTTGGTTAAGGGTGCAGTCACCAAGAAACCACCAGTAAGAAAAAATTAAAATAAGTGTGTTTTATTGGTAGTTTCTTTGTTACCACATCCCCAAACAACTGCTCCATCATATGCGTTTTATTGTTACCACTCATAAACGCATTTATGCAAATTTGAATAAAGACAAAATGAAATATTCGCGAGCAAAGCCGTGGGTTATAGCTAGTACAATATTAAAGAATTAACAGAGAGTTGAAAACTGACTACATTGCTGTTATTATTAAAGTTGCTTTAATTAGATCACAGTAGTCAATAAATCCCATCGTTTATCTTTTTTAATGGAGACCTGGGAGGAACCCCTTGGCTGTGTGGCTATGAAGCCAAAGGTTGTGAGTTCGAATCCCTGTCCTCATGAAGTTCTCATTAAAATGTTTCCATGATCTTATCATTAAAATAAAAAAAAAAATAAAAATTGGTGCGTACAACGATATATTAAACATCTATATTACTGTTCTTCAAGAAATTACATTAAAATATTTTTTTTTTGCTCTTTTATGCTTTATTTGGTCATCAAATTTATTCAACTTGTATATTTAATCTGTTCTTTATCAATGCTAATAAGATTATATGGTTAATCTATCAGAATGTACAAAATTTAAGGTACTTTAGAGGAAAAAATACAAGAATTCCCCATTTAAGCCCTGTCAGACTATTTCAATCATAATGAAACCTACATGATATTAAACATATCGAGATATGTACTATCTCTAGGTCAATGGCAGAGCAATGAGGTGATTAGCCGGGTTTTCTCCCCACTTTATAGAGGGTGGGTGTTCCCCAGGAGGGTCTCCATACCTCAGGGCCTCCCCACAGCAGAAATAACAGAATAAATAATATTCTGCCTCAGCCTAGGTTTGAACCCGGGACCTGGAGAACAGTAGACTAGTGCTCTACCCTCTTGACAAGTCTGCTTCCTCTTAGCATAAATGGCCTGAGAAATCTCTTGTGACAGCAAGGCCCGATCCACATTCTCCACTGATTATCTTCTACTTCTTCATGAGCGCTACAACTCATCGCTAAGTCTTGCCTCCTCAATTAGCCTCAGCCATTGCTCTCTCTCTCTCTCTCTCTCTCCTCTCTCTCTCTCTCTCTCTCTCTCTCTCTCTCTCTCTCTCTCTCTCTCTCTCTCTCTTGCAGTAAGAGCTCTGCCATCCGCTTCGACCCCATCTATACAGCGTAATCTAGGTCTTCCAACTCTTTTTTTTATTTCTAGATGCGTCAGCATAATTTTTCTAGTTGGGCTAATCTCATCCATCCTTGCTACATGACCTGCCCATTTTAAGCGCTATATTTTGATGATCTGGACATTGTCCATATCATTGTATATGGTGGCCAGTTATGTATTACTGGGCCTTCAATTGTTACCTGTGCATACTGGCCAATAAATGAAACATAGTACTTTTCCTCCTTGGTATTTCCTCTGACACATCATTATCAGCATTTAGGTGGGAGTCCAGATAAATAAATTGTTGAACTGTTTCAATCTTGTAGTCACCTATCAAGATCTGTGGATGTGGTGCATTTATGCCAGCAACCATATACTTGGTTTTACTCTCATTTATAGACAGTCCCATCTTCCACACAGACTGTGAGAGACAGAAAAGCCTCCTTTACACCACAATGTGATCTGGTGATGTCAACATCATCTGCGTATGCCGGGATTCCTATTGATTTGCTAAAGATGGTCCCTTCCAGTTTTATTCGTACGTCTCTGAAAAATTTGTTGAGACCTACTTTAAACAGGAAGCAGGCCAATGAGTCTCCTTGCCTGCCCTTTTTCTAGAACTGAATTCTTCTGGATTCTCACTTAAGATTGATTCCACTGTTTTCATAGTCAGTTGAACTGAGCAGATTAGTTTCTTAGTGAACTTTAGCTCATCCAACGTATTATGGAGTTGCTTCCTGTTAATGCTGTCGTAGGCTGCCTTAAAATCGATGAATTGGTGATTCGTTGACAGTAAACACACTCTTCCTTCCTGGAGAATCATTCTGAGTGAGAATATCTGGTCTATCGTAGATCCAACCTGACGGACACTGCCCTGCTAGTCATCAGTTACTGTCTCAGCGAACGGGACAAAGATCTTGTTCACAATTGGGAGGAGAGAAATCCCTCTACAATTGTTGCAGTTCAGCTGATCGCCCTTTTTAATGATAGGGCAGATAATAGTTCTCTGCCAGGATACAGGCAGCGATTCTTCCAGCCAAACAGATAGGATAAGTTCATGTACTAATTTCCTAAGGGTATCTCCCCCATACTTAAATAATTCGGCTGGTATGTCATCTTGGCCTGATGCTTTATTGTTCTTTAACCTTTTGATAGCATTAGTGATCTCATCGTCATCGGGGAGGGTTCCAGCTCCAAGTTATAATAAAGATACCAGGGCCTTCTACTCAATGATTGCCATTCAGAAGATCATAAAAATACTGTTTCCATCAAGCCAATATTTTACCAGATTCAGTTGAAAGGGATCCATTCTCGGCTCTGCAGGCAGTGAGCCTTGGCTTAAATGGCTTCCTCCCCATATTAACTTCCTGAAAGAATTTTCTGATTTGACTATCAAACCTCAGGCTTTCTATTGACGCAATATTATCATTCTCAATTTGTCTTCTTGACTGGATTTTGATGGAAACGTTTTTCTTTCACTGATTATAGGAAAATTAAGTGAAGTAATGTCTTAATAAATAAATTAATCATTTGCGGTTCAATTGCTTAGTCATCAATCTTGCAGTGCGGTAAGTAATGTGTTCTTAAAACCTAATTGATCTTGTGGCTAATATCAGGTACTCATTTTAGAGCAAAGTAGACCCTGAAAACAACTGTGAATTCACAGACACCACATAAATGTTTACCCAGATATTGGAGCGATAATTTTATTTTGATTCATTTACATGTTTGGTTGATTTTGTGCAAATTACTTAGCAGCTTCATATTGTATTTTAGGAACGTCACAAAGAATCTAAAGAAGTTCACAGAGTCTAAGCGGATGCCACAAGGAGACAAGCAGTCGATGAGGGACCTGAGCCAGATGATCAAAAAGATGCCGCAATATCAGAAGGAGCTCAGCAAATATTCCACTCATTTGCACCTCGCGGAAGATTGCATGAACGCTTACCAAGGCCATGTTGATAAGCTCTGCAAGGTTGAACAGGTAGGGAGAATCATAGCTTTTTTATTCTTCTACTTCCGAAATACATTATTAGTAGTAAAAATGGTGATGATCTCAGTTATATGGATGTATCAGATGTACCACAGAACATGTGGATAAAAATTTATGTTCTATAAAAATTGAAATAGTGAAGGAAATAATAAAGCCATGGTTAAAGGCAAGAAATGTGTTATTATCTAGTTTTGAAATTACTTAGTTTGCAGCTTATTTCAAGAAAGTTAAATAGAGGGGCATGCATGTGCATCTGTGTTTACTTATATTTTAATTTTAATTTCAACAAATTTTTTTATATATAGAGTTATTGATTTTAGGTGCTGAGTTTTTTGGTATTGTTTTTATTTATGATGGTGTGATTTTTTAGTATGTAGTTGTTTAATGTATATATAATTTGTTGTTGTTTTTTTTATTTAATCTTAGGTGTATATGTATAGATATATCTAAGTATATGAAAGAAAATGTGAAACGGTAGAGAAGGAAAAGAGAAAAAAAAACAGGAAAAATAAGTAGGAAAAAAAATTAAAAAGAGTAAAAAAGAAAAAAAATATTGTATGTATAGTTAAATAAAATTTTAAGAATATTCCTGTAGGAAAGAATCGGTATGCTGTGTTATAGCAACCCAATTAAGTTGGGCAGCATCATTTTGTTTGTTTATTTATGAATAAAGTGTATCTCTCTTGAATTTATTAAAAATATTATTCTTCCGGTGGTTCTGTAAAGGGTGTGAAACATGGTCGTTAATTTTAAAGGATGAACACAACTCAGATTTAAGGCTTTGATTTCCAAAAAGTACTTTTTCCACTTTAGGAAAATTTTCTGGAAACATAAAAATTTGTCACTATTTATTATTGGACCAATTTACTTGATTCGTTTTTAAAATTAAAATCTAAAGTTAATAATTTATTTTCTCCCCAAATGATTGCTCTTTTCCCTTAAGTTTTTAACAATACAATATCAATATAGTTTTAGAAAAAAAAAAAAAAAAAAGTGAAAACAGTACTATTTGGAAAGAATTGAAAGGGATGGAGTACTGTATAGAAGAATGGCTGAAAAGGCACAGTTTTCCTTCTCATATTTAGAAAGGTCAGGGAATGTTAATTCCAATTTTTTTATTTCATTTGTTTTTTTTTTTTTGTAGGACCTAGCGATGGGTACCGATGCCGAAGGGGAGCGTATCAAGGACCACATGAGGAACATCGTCCCGATCCTCCTCGACCAGTCGGTCTCCAACTACGACAAGATGAGGATCATCCTCCTCTACACCCTCTCCAAGAACGGTATTTCCGAGGAGAACTTGAACAAGCTCGTCCAGCATGCTCAGATCCAGCCGCACGAGAAGCAGGCCATTGTCAACCTTGGCAATCTTGGTCTCAATGTTGTCGTTGATGTAAGGCTTCTATTGTTTTATTTTTTTAAATAGCATTACTTGTTATAAATCTGAAGCACCATGGTCTAATCAATAGAGCGCGTGATTACTGTTCTCAGAGTTGTCCTGGGTTCAACAATTAATTCTGTTATTTTAACCTTAGGGTGACCCTGGTGTAAAGGAGAAAAAGAAATTAAACTTATATGGTCAAGCCACAACTTTAAGAGATGTGATTATATGATAACTCGGTTATTATTGATGGTAGAGAAAAAATGTTAGGTGTTCTGGAATCATGGAATTTTATTTGAATATAAATCAAAAGAAATATAAATAGTAAAGAAGTATTGTATAAATGCCATTTTCCTTTTAATTATTTATTGATTTTCGTATTAGTTAATTTTCTATGAATAGCTTTAGAAACAGTAGAAACTATACCCTAATATAGTTATTTAGAAATAATAAACCTTTGTGTAATGGTTTACAGCATTTTTTTTTATTCTGACTCTCCTTATGGTAATCAGTCTCTACCAAATCAATCACAGCCAACCCTTTCTATCTACTTACCAGAATTATATTATATGTTTAAGAGCTTCTTGCTGATATACTGGTTTATTATTTTCAATAGTTTATTAGTTTCACATGAAATGTCCGTTTTTATAGTTTCTGAAATACATAAAGGATTTTACAGGTCTCTGTTGTTTTCTTCCGAATGTTTACATGTTTAAAGTAAACAGTTACTAATCCTCTACCTTTGTATTATAAACATTAGCTTCCCAATCAATTTTAGTATACCTCCAAATATGAACATGGAAACACACGATTTTCGAGTAATATTTTTGTACGAGTTTAAACTCGGCCATTCAGCAGCTGAGGCTGCTAGAAATATTTGCAAGGCGTTTGGGGAAGGGAGTCTTAATGAAGGGACCATTCGCCATTGGTTTGCTAAGTTTTCAGCTGGGGATACCGACTTCGAAAACTTGCCCCGAGGAAGACCTCCATCCGTAATAGACAACGGTGTCCTCAAACATACAGTAGAAGGAAACCCCTACCAAACAGTTAAAGGACTCTCATCACAACTAAATGCAAGTGCATCTACCGTTTCCAGACATTTAAAGTGTATTGGGAAAGTAAAAAAGCTCGATACATGGGTACCTCATGATCTCACTGAGCGGCAGCAAGACCCCATGTTTCAAAACATACCGTGCAAAAATTGAAAGAACTGGGCTTCTTCCGCACCCACCATATTCTCCCGACTTGTCTCCAACAAATTACCACCTGTTCAGGAATTTAGACAACTTCGTCAAAGGAAAACTTTTTGAAAATGATGATCAAGTGAAAAGTGCGTTTTCAGATTTTGTTTCACTTCAAAGCTCAGAGTTTTTCAGTTCGGGATAAAAAAGTTGGTGACATGTTGGGAAAAATGTGTAGAAAAAGAAGGTAAATACTTTGAATAAAATTATCTTGTTTTCATTTCATATTTTTAATGAAAATCCTTTACCTTGAAAACGGACATTTCATGTGACACAACCCAATATATTTTTTAAATATGTTGAAATTTTGAAGGAATTACATATCAAATATATTTTCTCTTCCTCAGGGTACTCGTATCAAGAAGCCATACGTGCCTCCTAGGAAAGAGCGTATCACCGAGCAGACTTACCAGATGTCCCGTTGGACGCCCGTGATTAAGGATCTTATGGAGGATTGCATTGACGACAAGCTGGACCTCAAGCACTTCCCCTTCCTCGCCGGTAGGGCTGCGTCTTCAGGATACCACGCTCCTGCCAGGTAATATATGGAAAACTTGTTAGTAGTCAACAGTATATTTAGTTGACATATTTTTATTATTATTATTAATTTTTTTTCCCCAGCGTGCGATACGGACACTGGCACAAAGACAAGGGCCAGCAGACCGTGAAGAACGTGCCTCGCATCATCGTCTTCATCATCGGTGGCATGAGCTTCTCAGAGATCCGATGTGCCTACGAAGTTACCAACGCAGTCAAAAACTGGGAGGTCATAATTGGTATGTTATATTAAATTAAATGAACCATAATATTTTAACACAAGAATGGAACTACTTTTTTTACATCAATTTTTTTATTTTCAATAATATATTAATTATATAATCCAATCTTTTAACGTTTTGAGGCTTTAGGAGAAGATTCCTTATTAGTTTAATAATTTCAATCAAGAGGAGTGCATCATGGAAAGATGGAGGGAATATTTTAAAGACCTGCTAGAGGGAGAGAAGTTGAGGCGTGCCTAACCCGGAACAATGCAGAGGAAGTTTGGGATGAGGAAGACTACATCAGTGAAGAAGAACTCCAAGATGCAATCGAAAAGACTAGACTAGGCAAGGCAGCTGGACTCGATGAAATTACTCCAGAAATGATTAAGTACATGGGCAACAAGGGCCAAGAGATGTTCCTCCATCTTTTAAACATGGTTTGGAAAAAGAAGAAAATTCCTAGAGACTGGGAACTAGCGGTGATTGTGCCCATCTACAAAAAGGGAGGCAATGGGAAATGCAGCAACCATAGGGGAATATCACTTCTCAGTGTGCCTGCAAAGATCTACTCTAGGATCCTAGGAACAAGAGTAAGGAAAATTGTCGATTGCCAACTAGGAGAGGAACAATATGGCTTCAGGAATCAGAGAAGCACGCAGGATCTCATCTTCACGATGAGACAAATAACAGAAAAGACTGTGGAGAAGGATAAAGAGCTCTCCATCTGCTTCGTAGACCTCCAGAAAGCTTTTGACAGAGTGAAGAAAAAATATATAGAGATGGCACTGTCAGAGCGGGGTGTAGACCGTGGAACAACCTTGGCGGTGATGAGTCTCTATAAAAAGATGAGGAATGTGGTCAGAACCAGAAACCACATTTCAAAAGAATTCGAGACGGCATTGGGAATAAGGCAGGGCTGTAGCCTGAGTCCGTTACTTTTCATTATTGTTCTGGACTTGGCACTAAGGAGAGCCAATCCTATAATGAGGAAATTCCAGCTAGGGCACAGAAACCTTCACCCCACCAGATATTCCCTATTAGCCTTCGCTGACGACCTCATCCTGCTAGCTGACAATGATCGAGACCTCCAACATAACATAAATGTCCTACAAGAGGAATTATCTAAAATAAATATGAAGATTAATCCGGGGAAGACTAAATGCATGAGAATTGGAAAGAAACCCCGAAGGATAATGAGGATATTAAGAGCTGAAGGACAGAGATTAGAGCAATTAGAAAATTTCAAATATCTGGGAGCTCATCTCAATGAGAATGGCTACATAGACGAAGAAGTGGCCCAGAAAATTGGAGCGGCAGGGAGGATGTTCTGTATGGTAAGGCGAGGTTTTCTGGGGAGAAGAGAGGTATCAAAGCAGACCAAATTAGCCGTATATAAATCGACATTTCTTCCTATCCTATCGTACTCCTCAGAATCTTGGACTCTTACCTCAAAACATAGGAGCCAAATCCAGGCCATGGAAATGAGGTATCTCCGAAAAATAGAGAGAAAGACACGGAGAGATAGGATACAGAACGCCACTATACGGGCTAACCTTGATGTCAAACCGGCGGAGACCATTCTGGAGGAACACAAGCTGAAGTGGTTTGGACATCTTCTAAGGATGGATCTGGAGAGGAGTGCCAGGAAGACGTATGAGACCCGCACAGAGGGAAAAAGGCCCAGAGGAAGACCCCGCATCTCCTGGGAGGACGGTGTAAAGGAAGCATGCAGGAGGCGTGGGATAGACTGGAGTAGGAGAATGGAGTTGGCACAGGAAAGAGACATATGGTCCAGACTCTACAGGCAGGATCCTCACACCGAACAGCGGTAGAAGAGGAAACGATTATGATGATGGTTAATTGATAATTTAATCAAAATTAATAATTAAACAGATAAAAACGTTTATTTATTTATATATATGTATTTTATCACATATTATATTATCTATACTAATATTATAAAGCTGAAGAGTTTGTTTTTTATTTGTTTGAACGTGCTAATCTCAGAAACTACTGGTTCGAATTGAAAAATTCTTTTTGTATTGGATAGTCCATTTATTGAGGAAGGCTTTAGGCTATATAAATCAGCTGCGATCAATAGGAGTGAAGAATCAGTGGCAAATCTGGAAAAAACTGGGAAAATTAATCTCGCATCCCAATGATTTACCTTAAAATTTTAAAATAATTCCAATTTCCTGTTATCTTTTGCCGTTCATGAATCACATTTAAACATTTAGGAATCGATTTACGTCAAGACTGCTTTTCACGCGGCCAACTAATGTTACTTGTCTAGATCAGGTTGCGGAGAAAATCATGTTCTTCTCCCACAAGAAAATAAAACTAAAAATATCATTTATGCAGAAGTACTTTAAAATGTATTATTTCAAAAATTTCTTAATAGTGATCATAATAATAGAAATTGATGCAGATGAAGTTGCGGGAAACAGCTAATTAGTATATACGAGTATATTTATTATTTTTTTTTTTTTTAAATCTATAAACTTATTTTATTTCAAAATTGTATATTTACATATCTATTATTTTGTTTATTATCTAGTTTAATTTTTCAACATTATTATTTGAGGTTTCTTCTTAATTTTATTCTTAATATTTGTAATTTATATTGGTTTTTTTACTCTAAGGCACTTAAAATTTTTATTTTTATTTTCTTTGAGTATTAATCTAAAGGAAATTTTCTCAGAATAAATAAACAATTTATTATTATTATCATTATATATCTTGCGATTAAAAGATATAAATTAGTTACATATTCTTATAAGATAAATCTGTCTTTCATTTATGTTTTTAAACTTGATTTCAGGTTCTTCGCACATCCTGACCCCTGAAGACTTCCTCAGTAACCTCGCCAACTTGAGCAACTAGAGAACGGACTGATCATAGTTAGTCAGATAGTCACTCTCGTTCTTATTTGTATTTGGTACACACTCAAATGTGATAAAAAGTATAATTACGTAGCTTCATTTAAAAACGTAGTGAACGGCACGCTATAAGAGTTTTATTTCTTTGTTACGTATAGTCATCACTCTTTTACTTCTTCTTTCATGAAATGTGTATATCTTCCGACGCATATAGTTATCATAGATATCAATTATTTATGTAAAAAAAAATAATAATAATATAAGATTAGAATTACATTCGTAGTTGACAGTTTAGCTAACGATCATTGCATGTAATCTAAACATATTAAGATTTATTTAATTATTTAAAATAAACTGTTTCATTAATTTCTTTTTTAGCATTTTATATTCTTCTAGGTCGTTTCTTTTGAGAAAAAATAAATTAAAATTATTAGTACATTAGATTAATTTTGAAAATAAAAAAAACTTTTTGATAAGTTAATAAAGGCCTATCTAACTCGTGATTTCCATTTGATACAAAATCTAAGTCTTCTTTCTGAGGCACACTTCATTGTCGATACAGATTTATTTTCATGATTTTACGTATTTAAACCTCCTCCAGTACAAAAGCCTGCAATGATCTATATTCTCACGGAGTAAGAAATTTATAAAAATATCATTAAAAATTATTTTTAGGTGATTATGGGTGAGATCGGCAGATATTTTTGTAATATGTATGAAACATATATGAAACTTTTTTCTAAAAATTTACTACATCATATTTAATAAAGCTTCATATAATTAAATGATAAAGTTACATCCGGAGCAGGCTATACAGTTGTAATTTACACATAATAAAATATTTTTTTGAATGTAGATAAATTGTTTGATTGTTTATTTATTTAACGTTACTTCATGCTGCTGTGGGCTAATCGGGTGATGCTACAGTGGAAAATATAGAAAAAATATTTTAAAAAGTTAATATTATTTATAATGAAGGTTATAAAAGAATGCGTGATAAGAAGGAAAGAAACCATTAACTTTGAATCATTAAACTCATTTGGTCCTTAGAAGAGGTATAAAAAATATAAGTATACAAAATTCTATTTAAAATAAAAGTTTTTTTGTATTTAATATACACGTGTTGAAAGTGGAGTACCATTATGATTGTAACATCACACGCTTTCAGCTTTCTGAGGCTTGTCTTTATCATCGTGTAATGTACTCCTAAAACACACTGCCTAGTCTCACCTATAAAGAACATATGTAATAATTTTTTTAATAAAAAATTAAGCGGTATTTTGTGGGATACTTCAATTCATTATCTTATAAAATGATTTGAGAACAAAGGTCTTGATTAAGATGTGTTATTTGTTTGAGGTTTAGGCTTTTGTCAAAGTTCTTCCTTCAGTAATCGAATATTCTCGGTCTTAAAAAATTCTACTATTAATTTTATTATTTTTCTTAAATCCCTTTACTAATCATATCATTGTGAAGGTAATCTTGTTTGAAAAAAAACATTTTTTTGCTTTATGAACAAAATTTTATTTAATTATGCATTGAATTATACCTTATTTAAATTACCCACCTTTATAAAATAATTTTAGTATTTTAAGTTATATTTATTTTGATTATGTACATTCCTTGTCATTCCCTCGAATGGCGATTTGAATTGACTGAGTCCCGTTTTTTTGTTGTTTTTTTTCAGACTTTTATAGGGCATATTATTAAGTTTTAAAAAATATATATTTATTAAAAACAATTATAATTCATCAGAATACAAAAAAGTTGTTCTAAGATATCATCCGTTCATTTCCAGACATTTGAAATCTTCTTAAAATCTCGACTTTTATCAAACAAATGTTGAAAAGGGATTATCCACAAGGATGTTGAATGTCTTTGATGATCAAATGGGATTTTAAACAGTATTATATAAATATAATATTGAAATCACAAGATATAATTATATTTCGTTTGAGCCTAAATGAAATATTTAAGGTTCCTGAAAAAAATTTATATGGGGGAACAAATATGTATATTTAATAACAAAAGTTTAAACTGAATTACAAGAATCAGAATGCAGGATTTTATCTTCTATAATATGAAGAATTTTTTTAATGTTTTCAAAGTACCAAATTACTATTTTAAATTTTCTGAAATGGACTAAAAAGAAAATAGTTGAAGTAAGCCTTTTAAATTTAAAAAAATTATTTTATTTTATTTTCTGAAAGTATTATATATATGTAACTTTTAGATAGTATTTTCGTGTAGCCTAAACTGAATTCTTATTTTTTAAATTATTTATATATACATTTTTAATTAAATTTATGAAGCGATTCCTCAATTCCTGGACTAATTGCTGATTACGTTCTGTATATAAGCCATTTTGTAATCTAGTCCTTAAAAAAAAACATCATAACACTATTTGAATCATTTGTAATAGATGCTACCGCTTTTTATTTCTTAACATTTATTTGTAAATATAAATAAATATTAGGAATTTTTTAGTATAGATATTATCATGATAACAAAAAAAAAATTGAATTGTAAATGAAATTTTTTAAAAATATATACTTTTGTACATCTTGATGTAGCTTGAAGCTTTCAAATTCACGCTATAATGATAATATTGTTCTTTTTATTATTATAATTCACTCAAAAGAATACACCTATATTAATTATTTTTCATTTTAATGAAGTCTTCAAAATTTGAATCGTAGTACATAGCATCTATCAATTGATGTGACTTTTAAATGGCATGTTAAAAAAAAAAAAAAAGTGTTTGTTACAAATATTTAAAAATATATAGCCTGTCACTGCAAGATTTTGAAACATTTGTACTGACTATTCATGATGTAAATTTTATTTTTAATAATTTATAATAATAAATTTAATTAACTTGTTTATTCAATCAAGAATGTTATATTTCGCTTCTCTGATAACATTATTTTTTCTTCTGAACTTTTAAAATAGAATGGAAGTTTACTAAAGTTTTTAAAACCAGTTTAACTTTTAGATTACATATTACGTTCCATAATTAAATTGATATAATTAAAGAATTAATAAGAGGAAAGGATTTACAGCTGAAAAAAAGAGTTACGTCTAGATTTCAAAAATTTAGAGAACACCAGACTTAAAAGACCACCTAGTATTTCCAATTTTCTCTTGATATTGGATTCATGCTCATTTAAGCTCATAATATTATTGATTGTAGCTCTATCATAGCTAAAATATTAAATAATTTTATGTTAAAATCCTAAATATGTATATACAAAAATAAATATATATATATATATATATATAATATATATATATATATATATATATATATATATATATATATATATAATAATCTGTAACCCATAAAACATATGAAAAGTGTTACCAACCTCGAAACTGGAAAAAATTGAATTATAACCTTTCATCTGTAACCTTCACTTGTTATTAATTAGATAATTTAACTATCATATAATATGCAACTTTGTGTTAATTTAACATAATTTTAAATAAAATTAACTTGTTAAAGTACTTTATAATCTTTATTAACACAATTAACAAACACTTTTTGTAAAGTTTCAAGGAATGTTATGGTTGTTAAAAAAAAAGTAGTGTATGTTAAATTTATGGAAGAAAAAATTATTTAAATATTTTGCAAATTTTAGTTTGTTGTCTGTTACATTGCTAAAATGTATATATTTGTCATGGATGTGTGTTCAGTTAAAATTTATAACAATTCTATAACTTCGTTAAGTATTAAATATTGTTTTATATATGGATTGAAATTTAAAAAAAAATAATAAAATCTTTATTTTTCTTCCATTCATGTCACATTAGTTCTGTGATAAGCCTGTGTATTTGTTTAATAGAAAATGAGTAGTTTTAGTAACCGATATTATGAAGTATAAAATCTGTATAAATTTTTTATGACACAAACTTTAATTTTTTTTTTTTTAAGTTACCATCCTTATAATTTCTTTTCTTAAAGAATATAATATATATTTATCGATTAAATAGCGTTAAATTGTTATAAACCTTTGATCTTAGCAAATTTCAAAATTGGACTTGCAGTCAGTTGTTCTGTCTTTTAGCATTTATCTAAAATTTTTTCCTAGTTTTAGAATAGTTTTAAGAATGGAATCAGCTTGCCATCAATTGCTTACGACCTACAACTTGTATTAATTATTTTGTAAAATATATATTGTTTACATATTATATATAAAATTATTATTGTATGATGATTTAGTTTATTGTAAACTTTTGTTGTGATCGAATAGTATTTTGCATGTTTATTATAAAGTAAATATATATATATATGTGCATATATATATATATATGTGAAAAAAACAAAACTAAGCCAAAGTTTTAAAATTATATATACCATAATTTATAATTATTGCTTATAATTTATTTATATTGTACAATGGTAAGGCAATATTCTAATTTGAACCGTTAGCATTTAATGCGTATTTAGTTTTAGAAGAGGAGTAATTTCTTTCCTTAATATTAATTAATTAAGTAAGCATTGTTGAAATCCTAGTACCTATATTGTAAAATAATAATTATATTCAGCAAGTTTGTTTATTCATTTTTACCTTTATTAATCCTTGTATCATCAATGAATGAATTGGAAAAAATCTGGTGTGCACAACTCACTACTTTCGCCAACGTCCTTTCTTAAAATCAATTATAGAAATTTTAAATAAATTTATGGTTGAAAAAAAAAAAAAAAGAAAACGGATTACTTCGATTTTTTATGGAAATATTTATTTTAGAATAATTAATGTGTACACCTATAGAAATAAATACACACACACACACACAGACAGACCTTTTTGAGGGACTTGGTCATTGGACTCAGGGAACCCTAAAATGTGTATTTCCGTTGAAAATTGAATTAAAAAATTTTCTTTATCTCAATACTTTCCTTTGCTTCATATATAGGTAAGATGAAGTAAAAATCTGGTGCGGGTAACACACAACTTTCACTTACCTCTGTTGTTAGAATCAATTTAAGAATTTTTACATAGTGAAGAAAAAAGGTTAAATTAATTACATTAAATTTCGGTAGAAACATGTGTTTTAATAAATAATCTATTGCATTATTATATAAAATAATCAGTTAGTCATATCTGCTTGTTATCACTCTTCATTACCTTATACAACTTGTTAAATAAGATAACATTTTTCCTTAAATTTTTGGTTTTCTAATGGTATATTATACATCAATATTAAAAAAATCTGGTGCAAGCAACACACGACTTCCACTTACCTCCATTTTTAAAATCGATTAAAGAATTTTTCAAATACAGTAACAGATAAAAATGAGTGTAACCATTAAAGAATTAATTAAACGGAATTTCTATAGAAACATGTGTTTCATTAAAAAATTTATTATATCATTATCTAAAATAATCACTTAGTTTTATCGGCTTTTCATCACTCTCTATTAACTTTTAAAACCTCTTGTATAAGATAATATTTTTTATAAAATCTTTAGCTTTCCAACGATATTTCATACATGTATATTGTATTGTTTATGTTCAAAAAGAAAAAATTGCATTAAAAAAATATTTTTTCAGTTTTCTCCTTTAGTTGCTTTTTAAATTCGCTCAACTTCCATATTTAGCTGTTATTTATCAATGTTAACGAGATAATATGGTTATTTTTATAGAATCTACAAAATTAAAGGTACTTTAGAGGAAGAAAATTTAAAATATCGCCATTTAAGACCTGTCTGACTATTTCAATCAGAATAAAACTGGCATGATGTTAAAGCCCATTGAATTTTATATTGATATAGCGAGTTTAATCAAAATCGTTAGAGCCATTTCTGTGAAAATGGTAAAAAAAAAAAAGAAGTGCAAAATGTGATAAAGTAGCTCTTCTGGTTTGCCAAATTTATTGAAAAAGTCGTAACATCTCAGACATATTCGCTTATAAATATGAATAAAAAACAACTTATTGTTTTTAAGCTAGAATTACCACCTACACATGCATAAGCCATTTTTCAGGACTTCGTTATTTGCATTCAGGAGACCCTTAAATGTGGTATTCATGTTGAAAATTGGAATTAAAAAAATTTCATAATCACAATACTGTTCCTTGCTATATATTTCATACATAGGTAAGTGAAAGTAATGAATCATTTAACAATTAGAGAGGAAGATGAAAGAATCTGGATAGGATATAAACTCTTTTTTTTAAAATATTTTTTATTGAAATTTACAACTGTATTAGAAGTAAATATGCTGGTTAATGATAAAAAACATGAAGAGAAACTGCCCAATGCCAGCACTCTATTAGTCAATCTAAACAAGAAGGTGTCGAGGTCATATTCTTTTTAGATGCCTCGGAGGGTTATCAGGGATCGAAGAGGAAACGAGTGGGTTAGAGCTGGAATGGATTTTGTCATGGAAGGATTCATACCTGGTTCGGGCCAAAACAGCAACATAGGAAATATCAAGGTCTTTGTGGAGAGTTTATTTGAAAAAAAGTGAGGAGTTTTGAGAATTTTATGAAGGATTTTGGATTGTAAGGATTGTATACGAGAGGAAGATATAAACTAAAATATAAAACCACAATTTATAAAAAAATACACATGTATTTAATAAAATAAATCATATATTTTGTTTAAATGTTAACTTTAAATGTTGTAATTAAATGTATCATTAGTCTTAATATTCTTCAGTCTTACATTAAAGTTTTCCTGATATTTATTCACAGCATTATTATTAATATCATTAAATATATATTTTCATCATTAACATAATATACAAATCAACTCTTGTAAATAAAAATATAATTACTTCAGTTCCATTTAAAATTATTTGCTAAATAATTTTACATACATATTTTATTTTAATAATAAGGCTAAATTTTCTGAACTAACCATAATAAACTTAAGAAATATGGAGATCTACTACATTACCTCATAGAAATAGGAAATGCATAAAAAGTTAATAGAGTGTATTAAAAGAGACACATGAACAGAGATAAAATTTTATAATACCTAAACAATAAATAATTAATATTTTCTATGCAATAACCCCCAATACTAAATACTACAAAACAATACTACACTACTGCATTATTTAAATATCTTATAATGGATTTAATGGTACTCTTAAAAATTACTTCAAGATTTGTAATTGTAAAAATAACAAATATTGAACTTCTTACTGAAGGGTGAGATAATGTAGGTGGATTTTAATAAAGCATAAACTTTTTATTGTGGCATTTATGTTTGAACCCTGGTTGCAGGTCTTCCTCAGGGCTAAAAAATAACATCATAAAAGATTTGAATAGAGAAATGCTTTGTTCGGCTTAAGAACACTCAGAACTATATATAGTGAGTCTCAAAAGTATTCGGAATTTTTATTTTTTTTTTTATTTAATAAATATTTACCACAATTTATTTTATCAGATAATTCATTTCAGCTGTTAAATCATTAAAGGAGATTTCCATAAAGCAAAATCATTTCCCAATTGAGGACAATTATTTTGTTTTCATAAAATATCCGATTAATAATATAAAAGTACAAGATCATGCAGGGTCAAAAGTATTCAAAAATTGTAATATCCTGTTGTTTACTGATTTTAAACATTAATATTCCCCTTAATCCACAACAGAATTTTATGTTCAAAACCTTCCTTCTCCCATATTTAACTGATAGCCAACCTAAGAAAAAGTAGTTTATAAAATAAGATTTAAAAATAAAAAGTTAATGATCAAACAGCACCTTTGAATAGTTGTTTAAGAGAAATGAGTGAAACGTAAAAAAAAAAAAGTTGCTATCCAAAAAATAGTAAATGTTAACAATGAAAGACTCATTATTAATCTAACTCAAATATTAATCTAACAGAGAAAAAAATCAAAGAATCATGCCTTAGCTTAGTTCTTAATTTTTCAGTACTTCATGATGCACAACAAGAGTTTGTCACGTTTTAGAAAAATATGAAAGAAAACATGGTAAAAGAAAAATGGAAAAAGCCTTTCAAAACACTTTTCAAAAAAAATTTTTTTTTTTAAAAGATGCTGTATGAATTTAAATGTTCAAAGACAAATCCCATTCTAAAATACATGGTTCTTATATAAATACTTATACCTTGGAGGAGACAAAATTAAGAATTTAGTACAAAAGAATAAAATACAGGGAGCAGTTAGCGATGGTTAGGACTAATTTTCCTTGAAGGAGGCTGGTAACAAAGGATTCATGAAGAAAATTATTGATAGATTTGTGTATCTTTTATTTTTCCCAACAATTTTTGAGGGGACTCTCTTTGCCCATGGACGAATATATGCATTAATAATGTCATGAAAAATATAAAGTAGTAATAAGAAATAATAAAGTAATTACTGTTTTTTGTTTATTATTTTCAATAATGAACATTTGTAATAAACCAAAAATAATTACCCTCCCTCAAAATTTAAGAGCTTACATTTCAAGATATGTAGAACCCGAATAAAGAATTTTAAAAAAAAATCCGGTGAGCCCCGTCACAGGAAGAAGATTAATGACATACCTACGAAGAAGACATCTTTTCCCGCCTCCTCATCCCTCTCTTAAAATGTACCATGTACAGTAGAAGAGATAGCCAACAAACCAACAGATTGGAGAATTTTAACCCAAACTACAAGGGGCTTTAAAAAAAAACAAATTTTTAAAATCCGTTTCGATTCCGCCGTATGAATTAATAAATAAATACCAAACTTTTTGTTAGTTCTATATGATAGAACCCACACAAAAAAAGAAAAGAAAAAAGAATCATTGAAATCGATTCAGAACTAGCAGAGATATAGCGTTTTGAAATTAGCAGTGGTGAGATGCCATTTATCTTTGAATTATTTATTGCTTTTCATATTAGTTAATTGCCTGTAAACAGCTATATAAACAGTTATACCCTAATGTAGTTATTTAGAAATAATATACTATTGTGTAATAATTTGTAGTATTTTTTATTTTATGATTCTCAATTCCAACATTTATTTTTACTTTATTACTTTCAAGCCCTGATGAAGGACTGCAATGTTTTAATTTCCCAATTAATTTATTATCTATACTAATATTATAAAGCCGAAGAGTTTGTTTGTTTGAACACACTAATCTCAGAAACTACTGGTTCGGATTGAAAACCTTTTTTTTTTGTTCAATAGTCTATTTATCGAGGAAGGCTATAGGCTATATAACATCATGCTGCGACTAATAAGAGTGAATAATCAGTGGAAAACCTGGAAAAAAACAAGGGAAATTAATCTCGCATCCCAATGATTCTAAATGATTTACCTTTTAATTTTAAAATAATTCAATTTCCCGTTAAGTTATATTTTGCTGTAACAATTAATAAATCTTAGGGGCAAACATTTAAACACATAGGAATCGATTTACGTCTAGACTGCTTTTCACATGGCCAACTATATGTCTCATTGTCAAGATCGGATTGCGGAGAAAATCAGTATGTTCTTCTGCCAGAAAAAAACAAAAATAAAAATATCATTTAAGCAGAAGTACTTTAAAATATATTCTTTTAAAAACTTCTTAATAGCGATCATAATACCAGAAATTGGCGCTAACGAATTTGCAAGCAACAGCTAGTTAATTATAAATTAATGACCACTCAAACTATCTCATCTTTCATTGAATACACATATGGTCAACAACAATATTCAACTGAACTTTTAAACTAATCGACTAGAGTGCGCTAAAACTCTAGTTATCCCTAATCTCTCTCTTAAACCTTTTTCTTTGGACCTTATATTCAGCGCTATGTATGTAATAAAATTTTTGAAGACTTATTTTTGAATCAATAATCACATAGACATTACATTGTTATAAATATTGTTTTAAAAATACATCTGGTTATTTCTACTGAAAGTGAATAAGAAAAAAAATAAAATAAATGAAGTATAAGAAAAAAAACTGGTGTCACTTTTTTTTTTTAAGTGATCGATTTGAAAAGATGCAATTTTACAGAATTTTAAAATGCAGAAAAAACACAGCAATAAAGAAGTATATATAGTACATAATATCATAAAAATATGTTTTTACCGCATCCTAATTAATTAAAAGTGCATCTTTTCAGCCTGACTTATTCAAGATTACAATGTACCTGGTTTTTCCCTTAAACCATCATGTTGTAAAATTATAAATGTATACAGAAAATTGAAAATACATTTGTGGATCGCTCTCAAAAATTAAGAATGTTTGTAACTTTCCAAGGGATAATGCTCTTTGTACTTTTCAAGATGATTGGCAAGATACTCTCGTTGTTTTCTGAAAAAATAAAATAAATAATAATTACATTACAGAATTATTATTATTGAAAAGGTTTGATTTAATGAATGAAGAATTCCAAGCGTCTGAAAATAAGATGGCCCCGAGACCTTCTAGTTTAGAATATTTTTATAGTACTTCCAATGGGAAGCTTCTCTACAAGTGTATCATGATTTTTATATTTTACTCACATTTACTAGTTGTGTTCCTTTATATAGTTTGTTTGTTTATTTATTTAACGTCAATTTATGCTACTAAGGCTAATTGGATGATGCTACTGTGGGATTCCTAAATTTTCCCTATCTAGGTTTTATTAGAATAGGAATCTTTAACGAGTACCTGACATCGCACAGGCTTGGGACCACCTTTTAAGACCCCTCCAAAGGACAGCATGACTAAGGATTTTTTACTCCCATTAAAAAATCCTAGGACCACCTGCGGGTCCTTTATATAGTTGTAAACATTGGGTTGTTTCACATGAAATGTCCGTTTTTATAGTTTCTGAAATACATAAAGGATTTTGCAGGTCTCTGTTGTTTTCTTCCTAATGTTAACATATTTAAAGTAAACAGTTACTAATCCTCTACCTTTGTATTATAAACATTAGCTTCCCAATCAATTACCCACTTTTTAGTATACCTCCAAATATAAACATGGAAACACGCAATTTTCGTGTAATATTTTCGTATGAGTTTAAACTCAGCCATTCAGCAGCTGATGCCGCTAGAAATATTTGCAAGGCGTTTGGGAAAGGGAGTGTTAATGAAGGGACCATTCGCCGTTGGTTTGCTAAGTTTTCAGCTGGGATACCGACTTGAAAACTTGCCCCGAGGAAGACCTCCATCCGTAATAGACAACGTGTCCTCAAACATACAGTAGAAGGAAACCCTACCAAACAGTTAAAGGACTCTCAGCACAACTGAATTCAAGTGCATCTACCGTTTCCAGACATTTAAAGTGTATTGGGAAAGTAAAAAAGCTCGATACATGGATACCTCATGATCTCACTGAGCGGCAGTTAGACCCCTGTTTTAAAGCATACCGTGCAAAAATTGAAAGAACTGGCTACCAAGTTCTTCTGCACCTACCATATTCTCCCGACTTGTCTCCAACAGATTACCATCTGTTCAGGAATTTAGACAACTTCGTCAAAGGAAAACTTTTTGAAAATGATGATCAAGTGAAAGTGCATCCGTAATAGACAACGGTGTCCTCAAAATACAGTAGAAGGAAACCCCTACCAAACAGTTAAAGGACTCTCAGCACAACTGAATTCAAGTGCATCTACCGTTTCCAGACATTTAAAGTGTATTGGGAAAGTAAAAAAGCTCGATACATGGATACCTCATGATCTCACTGAGCGGCAGTTAGACCCCTGTTTTAAAGCATACCGTGCAAAAATTGAAAGAACTGGGCTACCAAGTTCTTCTGCACCTACCATATTCTCCCGACTTGTCTCCAACAGATTACCATCTGTTCAGGAATTTAGACAACTTCGTCAAAGGAAAACTTTTTGAAAATGATGATCAAGTGAAAGTGCGTTTTCAGATTTTGTTTCACTTCAAAGCTCAAAGTTTTTCAGTTCGGGGATAAAAAAGTTAGTGTCACGTTGGGAAAAATGTGTAGAAAAAGAAGGTAAATATTTCGAACAAAATTATCTTGTTTTCATATCGTATTTTTAATAAAATCCTTTACCTTGAAAACGGACATTTCATGTGACACAACCCATTAGTAATAAATATATTTTTTTTAAATCTGGTGCACGCAACACACAACTTTAATTTACCATCATTGTTAAAATCAATTTAGGAATTTTTAAATACATTGAAAGATACAAATAAATTGTTAAAGAATTAATTATTTTGAATTTCAATAGAAACATGTGTTTTATTAAATAATTTATTATATTTTTATCTACAACAATCAGTAAGTTTTATTGGCTTTTTATCACTCTCCAACCTTTAAAATTTCATGTATTAGATAATATATTTTCTCAAATCTTTAGCTATACATCTAAATTACTATTCTTGTCTTCAAAAACACAAAAATTGCATTAAAAATATGTTTACACTTTTCTCCTTTAGTTGTTTATCAAATTTGCTCAACTTGTATATTTACCCATTATTTATCAATGCTAATAAAACGATGTTCCATATTTTTTTAAATCTACAAAATTAAAGGTACTTTAGAGGAAGAAAATTTAAAATATCAGCATTTAAGCCCTGTCAGACTATTTCTATCAGAATGAAACCTACATCATATTAAAGCCCATCAAATTTTACATCAATATAGCAAGTTTAATCAAAATTGTTAGAGCCTATAGTAGATAGAGTATATAGTAGATCTTCTGGTCAGCTGATTTTGATGAAAAAGTTTCTGTAACATCTCGGGCGTATAGTTGTCTTAAATTTAAAATTTTAGTTTCATAAGACTTTTCGAGTTACCACACAGACCTTTTTTACGGGACTTGGTCATTTAGACTCAGAAGACCCTAAAACGTGTATTTCCAACAAAAACTGGAATTAGAAAATTTTCATGATCGCAATACTTTCCCTTACTATATATTTCATATATAGGTAAGTGAAAGTAAAACTAAAAACTAAAATAAAAGTGAAAAACTATCAATAACAAACTGTTGTAATTGCCCAAGAAAATTTTTTTTAATCCTACCTCATAATTAGAGGTTTCACCATAACAAGATACAACAGAATCCAAATGTCCAGTAATAAAACAAGACTTAAAAATAAAAGGATAACGATCAAACAGCAGCTTTGATTAATTGTTTAAGAAAAAAGATGAGGAAGATAGTTGGGGGTGCGGTCATTAAAGAGAAACACGCATTAAAACTAGTGATATTTTAATTATGTGTCGATATTTATTTCTTTATTTATATTGTTTCTCGTTTCTAATGACTATGTTCTTTTTATATATTACCTATGTTCTTGATATATTACCGTCAAATATCACTTCAAAATTGTTCATATTTAAAAATTGTATTTGTTCACATATTGTTCTTTTGTCAAATTTTCGTTTGCTTAGTCTCTCTTTACATATTCTTAGTGAAATATTATCATCTTAGTTTTGTTAACTTCCATACTTTATAACTATCATCTTATCAATTATTTTTATAACTGTCATCCGTAATGTATAACTATCATCTTAATTTTGTTTATTTTCATACTTTATAACTGTCATCTTATTATCATTTTACATTTAATTTTATGCTTGTTCCCATATTATATTACTGTGACCATATTATTATTATATACCTAACAAATTATTAAGCCTATAATTACATTGGTTGTTATCTTGTTTCTTTTAGCCCTGATGAAGGCCTACAATGTAGGCCGAAACGTCAGCACATAATTAAAATATCACCAGTTTTAATGTGTGTTTCGATTTTAATGACCGCACCCCCAACCATCTTCCTCATCTAATTTCTCAACATTCAACAAAAACTCCATATTTAAGAAAAATGAGAGAAACATAAAAAAAAAAATTGGTGAAAATATGTGGAAGCCTGAGTACAGAATGGAGGATATAATAAAATATGGAAGCAATAAAGTGGTCGTAAAAAAAAAAAAGTAAATGTTAACAATGTAACACTTATTATTAATCTAACGAGAAAAAAGTCCTCAAAGAAGCATGCTTAAGATTAATTCTTAATTTTTCAGTACTTCATGATGCCCAACAAGAGTTTCAACTGTTAATTCACATTTTAGAAAAATATGAAAAGAAACACATGGTAAAAGAAGCCCAGAAAAAGACTTTCAAAAGGACATGCCAATAAGATAAAAGGCTGAATAAAAAACACATATATAACTAAGAAAAATAAGTAACAGTTAAACTCACATGAGATTATTAGGCATCGACCAGTTAACATCAGTAAACATTTCCCTCCAGTCTGGTTTATTTACTTTTTCAGCTTCTCCAAACGCTTTCAGAACCTACGACACACACAATTTGGATTATTATAATTCAGTTGTTCAATCCAACTAGGTTTAAATTTATTTATTGTTATATAATTTTAATTCATTTAATTTTTTTTATTTTAAGTTTGTTTGGAACTGAAATCAAAAGAATATAACATATAATTTTTAACATTAAATGTAGCTATAAAATAGTAGCAATTCAATTGTTTTAAAACATATGGTCGATAGCGTGGTCTCTACGCTCGACTCGCTCAGCCTTTGCCCCAGTAAGACCACATCTGCTATCGGTAATTTATTAGTACAAAGTGCAGTGTTTAATTAATATTGAGACTAAAGCCAACCCAGCCGGGCCCGGCCTACTCTATACATCGCCACAGCGACCTTTTGGAAGTGCAGCGAGCAAACTATCGGCCTAGATTACCACCGACCTTCACCACAGACCAGTATAGACATTTTTTTTTATTTAATTTTATTTCTCTGTTCCTCATTTGGTTTTTTTTTTTTTTTTTTGTTCCAATGATTAATTGTATTATTTAATTTAATAACATTTAGTTAAGGTATCTTTCATTATTTTTTTGGTTTATAAGTATATTTTTAGTATTTATGTTATGTTTATTTTTATTAAAAAGTGTATATCAATAATTTCCATGTTGTTTCATTAATATTATAATAATTGTTTATTAATTAATAATTATGACTATATGGCTCTTATCATTAATTTTCACGCTAAGTGGAAGTTAAAACTTAAAAAAAACTTCCTGTAATAACTCAATTTCTCCCAGATTGAGAAAGACAATAGATCATAGATATGTCAATCTGTAATCTGCTGAAAACTATGAAAAAACCGATCATAATACAATGAAATGTTGAAAACGTCGTAAGTTCTCATACTATTAGGAAACTAGAAAGAAACTGATAAATGTATTATTTACATTATTTCTCGAATCATCTTGATATTGTTTCTCCTGATTCTCGTCCCAAAGGTTCTTGGATTCTAAATACTTCCTAAACCTATTTATCGGGCTGAACCTTTGCCATTTTTCGACTTCTTCAACGCTCCTGTAAGCTGAACTGTCATCAGAAGTACTGTGGTGTCCCATTCTAAAAAAAAAATATATTAACTGATAAGTGTAGAAGTCATATTTTATTATTTAAATAAATTTGTATTTAGTAATAAAAACCTGTAAGTCATAGCTTCTATTAGGATCGGACGTTCCTTGGAAACGGAAAGCTCCCTTGCAACTTTTACAGCATCGTAAACAGCCAATGTATCATTACCGTCGACCCTGATGACAGATATACCGTAGCCCAAGGCTCGTCCTGCAATAGCGTCTCCTCGGTACTGCTCCTCTGATGGCGTTGAAATTGCATAACCGTTGTTTCGACTTGAAAAATAAATAAATTACTTTTAATGAAAGAAACACCATTATAAACAATAATAACAATAATTGATATCATTAGTTGACCATTGGGATCAATAGAGAAGGAAGAAAGTCTGAATGACGTTCAAGAAAAATAATGAGATATTCTATTAAGGTTATTATCTTGTTTCTTGACCACCACCCAGACTATCTTCCTTTCGAACTACAAAAATATTTAATATCAATAAAAATAAACATTGCTAGTTCTCGTACTGTTAAACAAGGAATTTCGGACATCTTAAAGAGGGGGGATAAATTTAATGATGATCTTACAAGGAAAGAGAGGGAGAAAGGCTATGCATGAACTGGATTTCGAAATCTAAGGAAATGGTTCAACTACAGTAGCAAGGAGTTATGCAGAGCCTCCAACATCTGACATCATATTGATACAAAGATTTCCAACCTTAGATAGAAGGGGACGCCAAGAAGAATACACCCCTTTAGGTCCCCTTTGTTACGACTTAATCATATTTTGGTTATATCTTTAATTATTGATAACTACAGATGATCAATTATTATTTTGAAAAATCATTATTATCATATTGATATATTCATGTTTATAATTATTAAAATAGAAACTGTTAACCAACATATTTGTTCTTTGTATACAACAAATGGCCTGGAATGTAATGGACCTGAAATCATTATTTATTTTTGTCAAAGAGAATCTTAAAATAAGATTTCAACATCTTTCTCAGAATGTTAATCATTCTTAAAGGTTTCGGGACTTGTTAGTAATTTGTGGGGATTTAGTACTATTATTTTTGCATTATTTATTGATATGCTTATATTTAATTTATGTATATGCTGGATGAAATTAATCATAAAGATAGCAGCACCTTTATTATGCTTATTGCTGTATATGTGTTTTGTTGTTTTTGTTTTAAATATTTATTCAAATTGTAATTAATAATGTATATTTGCTGGTGATAAATTTATCAATTGTGCTGTGCCAACCAGCTCTATTTGTATGGAGACTGCCCTAAAGACAAATAAATAAAATTATTATTATTATTATACAACAAATGGCGATGAGGATGGGATTGAAGAATGTTGTGTGCTAAATAAATAGGGTAAATACGTGACTCTATTTATTTACAAATAAAGTATGACAGATGAATTGGTGGTGTTATTAGTAGAAGCTCTTCAGTGCCTCCAGCCAGCAGCCACACCAGCTCAACAGCCGATATCTGCAGTTAAGGAAATAAAAGGCTTAACATTACAGCCTTTCGATGAGAATCAGAAACCTTTCACCTCTTATGCATTACAATTAGAATTAAGAGGAGGTTCAAAAGAAAGATTGAATGTCGACATGTGGACCAGATGCGATCAATACACATTCCTGAGGAGTGAAGTCTAGGATCACCATCCGTATTACAAAAACAGAGTAAAGACTAGGATGGCCCATAGTATCAAGAGCTAAGGAACAACAGGACGGCCAAGGCACAGAAGCAGAAGGCCCTAGTTTCAAGCAAGACAATGTCGAGTCTGGAAGAGGATCTGCAGGGGAGGAGCTACCAGTTCAACAATCGCAGGATCCTTCACCTCAGTCGAGGAGATCAACGAGGGTAAGGAGGCCACCGGATAGACTGTCCTACCATTGACATTTGAATTTAGTGGGGAGGAATGTTACGACTTAATCATATTTTGGTTATATTTTTAATTATTTATAACCACAGATGATCAATTAATACTTTGAAAAATCATTATTATCGTATTGATATATGCATATTTATAATTATTAAAATAGAAACTGTTAACCAACATATTTGTTCTTTGTATACAACAGCCTTTACGTCTTAGAGTCAAAATGACTAAGTCCCGCGCAAAAAGGTCTGTGTGTGTGTGGGTAGTATAATAAAAATGATAAATTTCACAAAACTAAAACCTCAGATTTTAGGAGCATGTCTAAGATGTTACAGCAACATTTTCAACAAAATAGGCTAACGAGAAGAGCCACTTTATATAATGCACATTACACCTTTTTACGATTATAATATAAAATCACTATATTAATGTAAAATTTAATCAGCTTCAATATCATATAGGTCCGATTCCAATTGAAATAGACTGACAGGGCTTAAAAGCCGATATTTTAAATTTTCTTCATCTAAAGTACCTTTAATTTTATGAAATAAAAAAAATTAACCAAATCATCAAAGCGGTTAAATGTATAAGTTGAACAAATTTGATTTCCAAATAAAGGAGAAAAGAGCAAACTTTTTTTTGGAGATTTTTTTTTTTTCAAATATAAGAACAGTAATTTGGATGTATAATATATCTTTGGAAAGCTATAGATTTTAGAAAAAATATTTTGTACACAAAGTTGTAAAAGATAATGGAAATTGAAAAAAAAAACAGATAAAACTAACTGGTTGCTGTACACATGTTTCTATCGAAACTCAATGTAATTATTTAACCTTTTTTTATCTCTAACTTCATTTAAAAGTTCTTAAATTTGTATTAACAACAGAGGTAAGTGAAAGTCATGTTTTGTATGCAACAAATTTTTTAAAATGCTATAGAAGGAATTTTTTTTAGTATTCTTCGTAATTAAATTAATTATTAGAGTGTCCCACAAAGTTTCACCATTTTTTTTTTTTTTGTGGCCTAATTATGCCCTCTTCCCAAAATTGTTGAGCCTAACTAACAAAAATCTGGTGCGAGCAGCATACGACTTACACTTACCTCCGTTTTAAAAAAGATTAAACAATTTTTAAATTCAGTAAGAGATAAAAATGAGTGAAACCATTAAAGAATTAATTAAATAGAATTTCTATAGAAAGAAGTGTTTTATTAAAAAATCATTATATTATTATCTAAAATAATTAGTTAGTTTTATCGGCTTTACATCAGTCTCGATCATATTTTAAAAGCTTGATGATAATATTTTTTCTAAAATCTTCAGCTTTCCAATGGTATATCATACATGCATATTACTGTTCAAAAACAAAAAATTACATTAAAAAAATATTTTTTCTGTTTTATCCTTTAGTTATTTTTTAAATTCGCTCAACTTTACATATTTAGCTGTTATTTACCAATTTTAACAAGATAATATGGTTATTTCTGTAGAATCTATAAAATTAAAGGTACTTTAAAGGAAGAAAATTTATATTGAGGGTGTATAATTTAAGAAAATTTAAAATATCGGCATTTAAGCCATATCAAACTATTTTAATCAGAATGAAACCTACATGATATTAAAGCCCATTAAATTTTACATCGATATAGGGAGTTTAATCAAAATCGTTAGAGCCGTTTTTTTAGAAAATTGTACAAAGGTGCTAAATGTATGGTATAAAGTATATCTTCCGGTCAGCTGATTTTGGTGAAAAAGATTCTGTAACATCTCAGACGTATAGTTGATTTAAATATGAAATTCCAGTTTCATAGGACTTACCGTTTCCTCCCGGGAGTAACCAGACACACACACACACCTTTTTGCAAGACTCGGTCATTTGGACTTAGGACCCTAAAACGTGTATTTCCGTCGAAAACTGAAATTCGAAAATTTTCACAATCGCAATATTTTCCCTTACTATATATTTCATATATAGGTAAGTGAAAGTAAAATATTCATCAATGAAAAACTCATGGTACACTCTAGTACTTTTAAAAAATTCTCCTGCATCAAATGTACAACACAGAAGCCTGAAATTTGGCACATATTTACGTTATGATATAACGTGTTTAAGAAAAATAGAAGTTATTTGGGGGTGTGTACATTAACAAATAAATCTACACAAATAAGTAAATTCCTTTAATTGTGCACTGTTTTAGCAAATAATATGTAAAAAATCATGAACAACTTCTCCTATAATTTATTCTAGAGTAAGCTATACTTCTATATTTTTACTTTCACTTACTATATATAGTAAGGGAAAGTATTGCGATAGTGAAAATTTTAATGGTTAGATAATTTTAATGAAAAATTTGTTGTAACATCTCGGGTGTATATTTGTCTTAAATATGAAATTTCAGTTTCATAGGACTTTTTCGTTTACGCGCAGGAGTTTTCCACACACAACACACACAGACCTTTTTATGGGACTTGTTCATTTGGACCCAGGGAACCATAAAACATGTATTTCCGTTGAAAACTAGAATTGGAAAATTTTCACTATCGCAATACTTTCCCTTACTATATATAGTAAGTGAAAGTAAAAATATAGAAGTATAGCTTACTGTAGAATAAATTATAGAAGTTGTTGATGATTTTTCAAAACAAGTGCGCAATTAAAGGAATTTACTTATTTGTGTAGATTTATTTATTCAATGTACACACCCCCAAATAACTTCTATTTTTCTTAAACACATTAATCATAACGTAAATATGTGCCAAATTTCAGGCTTCTGTGTTGTACATTTGATGCAGGAGAATTTTTTAAAAGTACTAGAGTGTACCATGAGTTTTTCATTGATGAATATTTTACTTTCACTTACCTATATATGAAATATATAGTAAGGGAAAATATTGCGATCGTGAAAATTTTCGAATTCTAGTTTTCAACGGAAATACATGTTTTATGGTTCCCTGGGTCCAAATGAACAAGTCCATAAAAAGGTCTGTGTGTTGTGTGTGTGGGGTGAAACTCCTGAGCGTAAACGAAAAAGTCCTATGAAACTGAAATTTCATATTTAAGACAAATATACACCCGAGATGTACAACAAATTTTTCATTAAAATTATCTAACCAGAAGAGCCACTTTAAACCATGCATTTTGCACCTTTATACGATTTTCTCAAAAACAGCTCAAACGATTTTGATTAAAATAGCCATATCATGTAAAATTTAATGGGCTTTAATGTCATGTAGGTTTTATTCTGATTTTTATTTTTAAAGTGCTTAAATGCTGATATTTTAATTTTTTTTTCCACTAAAGTACCTTTAATTTTGTACATTCTATAAAAATAGCTATATCATCTTGTTACTATTGATAAAAAAAACAGACAAATATGTAAGTTGAATGAATTCAATATCCAACTAAAGAAGAAAACTGAAAAAATATTGTTTTAATGCAATTTTTCTTTTTTGAACAAGAGACAGTAATGTAGATGTGTACTATTGGAATTTTCATTATTTGGATTTTTTAAAAACTGACTATTCTGTTAACAACTTCTGCTATTGTTATTGTCAGATACCAATTAAATATTATTTAAATATTAAAATTACCAGAAGAATATGACAGGTACTTCTAAGGTAGCAGCGAAATTAAATGCCGCATGAGTATCACCTTCTGACGCGGCACCTTCTCCGAAGTACACTATGCAACATCTCCCACTCTTATCTCGTTTAAAGGCGTAGGCTGAACCAACAGCTGTAACAAAAGAGAATATTTAAAATAAAAGCTTTATTTATTAACCCCAGGAAGGAATAATTAGGAGTCAGTTTTAATAATAATGATATGATAATGAGTTAGTTTATATAATTAAGCCAAGATTGCAGCTTGATCATGTGAAGATATCATCAGGGCTAGGAACAATCAGAAATTACAAAGAACAACAAACATATATTTTTCCACAAATATATAAGAATGAAACTTAAGTATCTCGGAGAAGTTATTCAAATGAATAGATTCTATAAAGAAGTAAATAAGGTCAGAGCATGTAAGATAGAAACTTCCCATCATCTTCCCAAAAATACATACAATATAAAATCAATTTCTACTAACCCAAAACTAAGGCATTGTAGATTTTCTCATCGTAATTCTACTTTTTTTTTTTGTTTAAAAATTGTAAGATATATTTTTTTGGCTATTCCCTTAAAGACAATAATTTTATATGCTATAGGGAGTCTTGTTTTGGGGTCACAAATTCATAAATTCATTTAATGTGATATACATGTTACATACAAAATTAATAAAACAAGTTTAAATAATAAAAAAAAATTTAGATGTAATTTTTAGAAGTTTCATAATTGGAACAAAATAAATAATGAACAAATGAAGGTTTTGATCTTCTTCCAAAATAATTACAATTAATCCATTTTTAGAGAAAGCGGCATGGTATAGTGGATAGAGCACTAATCTACTGTTCTCCGGGTCCAGGGTTCAAACCCCAGCAGTGGCGGGATATTATTTATTCTGTTATTTCAGCGGAAGGTGACCCTAGTGTATGGAGGGGCTAACACAGCCTCTATAAAGTGGGTACCCAACAAATGAGGAAAACCTGACGGCTGAGTATGATCTCATTGCCAGACCATTGGCTTAGAAACTGTACAAATTTCTATATGCACTGAGCCCAAGACCTTTCATGGGTTGTTTTTACTTTCACTTACTATATATAGTAAGGGAAAGTATTGTGATCGTGAAAATTTTCGAATTCCAGTTTTCAACGGAAATAGACATTTTAGGGTCCTCTGAGTCCAAATAACCAAGTCCCGCAAAAAGGTCTGTGTGTGTGTGGTAACTCTCTGGCGGAAACGGTAAGTCCTATGAAACTGAAATTTCATATTTAAGACAAATATACACCCGAGACATTACACAACCCTTTTCATCAAAATGAGCTTTCCAGAAGAGTCACTTTATACCATGCATTTTGCACTTTTTTTTGATATTCTCAAAAATGGTTCCGACGATTTTTATTAAACTCGCTATATCCATGTAAAATTTAATAGGCTTTAATATCATGTAGGTTTCATTCTGAATAAATTGGTCTGACAGGGCTTAAAGGGCCGATATTTTAAACATTCCTCCCTTAAAGTACCTTTAATTTTGTTGATTCTATAAAAATAACTATATTATCTTGTTACCACTGATGGAAAACCGGTAAATATATAAATTTAATGCATTCGATACGAAACGAAAGGAGAAAACAGAAAAACTATTTTTTTAATGCAATTTTTTGTTTTTGAACATAAGAGCAGTAATATACATGTATGATATACCGTTGAAAAGCTAAAGATTTTAGAAAAAATATTATCTTATTCTCAAGCTTTTAAAAGTTAATAGAGAGTGATGAAAATAAAATAAAACATTATTTTAGATAATAATATAATCAATTTTTTAATAAAACACATGTTTCAATAGAAATTCCATTTAATTAATTCTTCAATGGTTTCAAACATTTTTATCTTTTACTGAATTTGAAAATTGTTTAATCGATTCTAAAAATGGAGGTATGTGAAAGTCGTGTGTTGCCCGCACCAGATTTTTTTAAAATGTATTTTTATCCAATGAAACATTGTTTTATTGTTATATGTTCACCACTTACCGCCATTCTCAATTCCTGCAAAAAATTATATATGATAATAATCAACATACCTATTGTTGTTATTATTCATTTTATATCCCATATAATTAGTATGTAATATAATTAATTAATATGTACATATCTTAAGCTTATCCATCACACGTATTACTCTCATTTCAATAATCAGCCATCATTATTCAGTAATAATATCATCTGAAATTCGTCCAAAGTCCATTCCTTAAAATACTGATGACAGTAATGTTTTATCTAACAGTAATTTAATTTCTTTGTGTTTTTTTTTTTTATTATTTGGAGAAGTAGTGGAGCATTGTTTATCTTAGTTTTGTCACTCTTTAAGATACTCACAGTGAGCCAGTAAGTTTATTCTTATTTTTAAGATATTTTTCTGTCTTTTCTGATAACCATTTATTCTTTTCTCCTTTTTCTGTTCTAATACATTTCGTAATATATCTAGCAACCTCACACTTCATTCTAATTTATATAATATTACTTCAAGATTTTCATTTTACTTTATTACTGGTATCTTTTGATATGTTATTCCCAAATATAATTATCCTCATAAACACTGTTATATACAATATTCTACTAATCATATACCAAATTTTCTCAACTTATGTGTATATCTTCTACAATTAACAATTACTCCACCTTTAAAACTTTTTATATGTAAAGTTATCAGGTATGAAATTCATTCATATAATCTTACATGGTATTTCTGCGAGACTAGCTGAGAGTTATTCAGTAAAATGCAATTTTTTAAAGGTTATTTGTAAAATAATAAATGCATAGTTCATATACAATATCAGCAATTAATAAGAATAACATTAATAAAACATAGATTTATATGATGTAATTTTATTATTTTTACAAATATACATATAATTCTTATTTTCAGTTTAAATAAGCAGTCCAGTTATATATATTCCAATATGATAAAACAAAAATATATTGTGATATTATAAAAAAAAAGTGCCATCAAAATAAATTAAAGATATTTATAAAACCGATTAAAAACTTTTTTTTTTTAATTTGGTCTCGGTCTATAATGAAAAAATATATATATATATATATATATATATATATATATATATATATATATATATATATATATATATTATACCCATTAATAATTACAACACACTAAGTTTTAAAACACTTTGCTAAATGAGGCATCGATTTTTTTTTTTTTTTCTGTATATTACATTAATCTTTCTTAATCCGTGACTAAGATAAAGAAGTTCTAATAAGATAAAGAGCTTTAATACATTATAGTACAATATATACAATAAGTGTAGTTCAAAGAAATCTATTTTCTCAGGCTTATTGCGATCTATCATTAAATATGTAAATTATAAGTTAAGTAAGTATTTCAAATAAGGCTTAATTTAGGATATTTAATATTACAATAGCTTGTTAATCATACGGTGAAAATAATTAATTAATTTTCTTGTATTAAAACATTTATAACATATAACCTTATTTTTGATTTATTGTTAGTTCGGTTTAAATTTAAAATTTTTGTCACTTGCATATAATATTATGTGAATTTAAACACTTCTTTGAGTAATTATTTTATTTATTAAATCTGAGATTGTTCTGAGCTTATTTTGACAATTTTCAAAACAATCATTTTACTTTAATGGTATTTCCTCATTCTCATATTCTACAAGTCATTGTTTGAAAATGAATAATTTTGAATTATTAATGAAAGAATTAATTTTTTATTTATTCATTTTTCAAATAATTTGAGAAATGTAGAAATAATAAAATAGCAGTAAAAGAAGAAGATGAAAATTTGAAAATAGTTCCAAAACATAAGAATCAATAAATGGAAGTATTACGGAGATTCTCTAGAAATTATAGTATGTTAATTTATGAAACCTTTCAGGTAAGAATTGTTATATAAACTATTTCTGAACTTAATATATTAAAATATAATTAACAAATGTAGAATTTTAAAGTTAGAACCTATTAAATTGTTAAGCATAGAATAATAGTAATGTTATTAGTTGTTTTTCTAGAACAACTTTTGAAAAAATATGAAAATATTAAAAGAAAAACATAACTTATGGTAAAAAGGGTGTTATTCCCATTCTAGTACATGACAGTTACAAATCACCCAATCTATTCTCATATCGATAAGAAAAAAACAAAAAAACAATACCTTGTGGTATTTGTGTTGCTAATGGCGATGAAATTGTAATGAAATTCTTATCTTTACTACCATAGTGGCATGGCATTTGTTTTCCTTTTGCTTTGTCCAAATTATTTCCATAACACTGGTTTATGCATTCTTGTAAAGTCACTCCTCTCCATAAAAGTACTCCTAAAAAATTATTTAGTAATTTAACATAATCACAAATGGATCATTTAATAAACAAAAGATTTCAGACTGACCAGTCTCTCGATACTGTGCGTAGACAAGATCTTCTTCTGATAAGGCAGATGCGGAACCTATATGAGTACCTTCTTCACCGAAACTAGTCATATAAAAAGAAATTCTACCTTGTCTTTGAGATTCATATAAAATTTTATCCATTACATTTAACTGGACCATACATTTATACATAGAGCGTAGCGTTTCATTATCTAACTGAAATGTACGATGAACATAGACAATTTTATTGAAAGCTCAAGTATTTTATTAATTATATCACATAACTAAATCAAACCATTGGATCTTTGGCAGTGTCAAGTATATTTCCATTCTCATCCATAATTCTATACATAGGAATTCTCTTTATCTGTTCTGGTTTCAAAATTTCTAACTTTTCTGTCCAAACTGTATTATCTTGAACATTCTGACTCATTTTAGGGCTTGTTTTAATAGTTCTTAACTAAAAAATAAAACATTATATAATAAACATACAGACCACTAATTATTATAGATAAAACAATTAAAATCATTACCTGGCCAATAGAATTGGCTAATTTTCGAGTAAAACGTATCATTGAAGAGCTAACAACCATTTTGTGTCTTTTTAAAACTATCCTGTCTTAATTCATAAAGAGGAAACTACGTTGTCTGAGTTTTTAAGATGTTATATAAAATTCTAGAGGTCAAATGCCAAGTCTGATTTCGGACAATAGTGATGTTATAATGACAATAAGTCATAAAAACACAATTAAGAGTCATAAACCAATTTATATAACATCAAGAAAAATATTCATTTTTTTCTGATAAGAATGAAAGCATGAGTTTTAAGTCGTTTGGAGAAAGTAGGATAGACAAAGGATAATAAAAATGCCAAGTCATTTATTTAATTTATAGATTATTCAATAACCTAGATTATAATTACGTAATTAATTGTTAAGCAGGTGCAACAGAAATGCAACTTTGTATCCTCTTTGGATCAACAGACATCTTTTATTTTTAAGTTGTTGTTTTTATTAAATTACATTAACTATAAACTATAAAAATTTAACAATGCTTAGGACAGAAGTGCCTTATTATTCCCATGGTCGTACATGAGGCACCCTGATTTCAGTCTAAGCTTACCCAAGTTTTAATTCGGGTCTCCACGGTCAGTATTTGTAATATTTTTTTATTTTAAACAATTAATATTTAACAATTAATTAATTAATTTAACAATTAATGCTCAAAGACAAGGCAAGACATGCGCAGTACGACTTTTCCGTTCCAACAGTCTCTGATTAGAAGAAAAACAATGTACTGCACATGTTCTGGCTAATCTAAAAAATCTGGTGCGGGCAACACACGACTTTCACTTACCTCCATTTTTAAAATCAATGAAAGAATTTTCAAATACAGTTAAAGATAAAAATACGTGAAACTATTAAGGAATTAATCAAATTAAATTTCTATAGAAACATGTGTTGTTTAGAAAGAAACATGTCTAGGGACTCAGGGGGCCCTAAAACGTGTATTTCCGTTGAAAACTGGAATTCGAAAATTTTCACGATCGCAATACTTCCCCTTACTATATATAGTAAGTGAAAGTAAAAAAATAATTGACAAGGGAACACACCTCTAAATTTTAATTATAGTATTTCATTAATTATTTTTTACGAGTTCTTTCTTGTACTGAGTAAAGTAAAAAAATAAAACTTAAGAATTTTTTTAATAATTAAAATTAATCTAAAAACTGAAGTCATTTTACTTATAAATTTGTCCCAGAAGCGTATTGTTTTAGTTCAACTACAGTGAAAATATATTTGATACTTCATAGACATTCTAAATTACGCATCAGACAGAAACTTAACGTTTACACTTATTTATTAAAACCTATAGGGACTTACGCTTGTCCAATGTACGGACCTGCTGAAAAGACACACACATACAAAATATACAAACCTTTCAATCGCAATTTTAAGAATTGCAACAAACTTACCACCATGTGTTTTAAACGATACTCAACCTACGTACCGACTTGCGTATTACAACAAACCATATTCGTATGACTAGCGAACGATTTCACGACCAACTACATGGACACATTAGCAAATTTGTTCAAAACATTGCTACAACTGGCACCCCAGACATAACTCGGAGTAGGCTGAAAAGGCGTTGGACGAAGAACCTGACCTAAAAATAGTTGAAGTCAGGAGGATGCACCACTGGGAGCTGTCTCCCTCATGCCTGCCCATGCCATGTTTTGTTAGACTTTAGCACATTTGCTTATTGTAATTTTTTACAGGTGTGAATAAAATTTGAGTTAAAAAAAATAATAATAGAAAATTTACTAATAAAAAGTATGCTGCTTTAAAAGTGAATTAATAGGTTCATTATCACATCACTATTTCGCTGGCGGCCGGAGAAATAGTCATGTGGTTATGATCCTAATGCTTTATTTCCAACAAACCTACTGTAAATCAGCCAATACCCCTCCCCTCCCTCGGAAATCCGCCAATATATGGCCACTACATGTTTTCGTTCAAACACGTCGGAGATCGGAAATCAAGGAATCAAAAATTAGTTCCTACACAACTTCCAAATAGTCAAAGAATTATACCTGGAAAACTAGACTAAAGCAAACCAGAGGCTAAAGATCTGTGATCAGTCAAAGTTCGAGCATGCGCAGAAAAATATTCAGGAACGTGGGAAGAGAACTTAAGGAAGAACCGATAGGTGCATTTAAAAAAATATTAAATAAAAGGAAAAATGCAATTCTATCTACAAACATTAAAATACAAATGTTTACATTTATTTATGAATTTTATTTACGTATAATAATACACTTTGATAATTTTTATTTTCTTTATTAAGCCCTAAAAAATCAGTTTCTGTAGGATTCTTTCCTTTGGCAGAAGGGATTCCAAACAGTTTTCATATCTCCTGATCTGATGGCATCTTTTTTTTCCAAAGGCTTCAGATGAGCAGCATCTACAATTTGCCTGTAATGGTGATTCCGTTATTATCAATAACTAAATAAATTATAATATACTGTTAAAATTTCTTTTTAATGACCCAATGTATAAGTTTTAATAAGGTAAGCAATAAGTCACAGGTAACAATAAATCACGAACACCTAGAAAATATAATGGAACATGAGAAATATATTATAAATTTCTCTTTGAACACCAAAGCAATGTTATGTGAACGACATGATACAAAATTCTCTACTTAATTTATTTTGAAGTAAATATAAAATACTTTTTTCTTGTTATTTTAGAATTTTGCACTTTCTCAACCTTCGCTGGGAACATTCCCTCATCCAGATTCGTTTAGTCAAGGATAAGGATCTGATTAAATTATATTTAAAATTGTCTGCCTGCTGTCATTATTATTATTACTTTGTGTAAAAGACGACCAAAAATTAATTTCTCACAAAATTATCATACTAATTCATTTCAATATTTTATATAATGGTAGTCATTATCATACTAATTGTTTCGCAAAAATAAGAAAGTTTAATCATTTAACATTAAAAAAATAAAAATTAATTACCTGAATTCATCGTATTCTATGGGTTTTCCGGTTGCTGCTCTTATTTTTGCGTCATTTCTTATCCAATAAAGTTTTTCACCCTCACAGGCTTTTTGAGCATCACTCTCTAGCAGTTTAAAATCAATTAACTTTTCCAATTCTCCTGCCATGACTGATAAAAATGTATTAAATTACTGGTGTAGTTTATTCGTTACCATAGTAATCTCATCTAATCATCCTACAAGCTGCGTTTTGTTTTTACCATGGAGTATAGAATTAAACTTCTGATTCTATACTAAGAGGTTACTACACAAAATTGGGACAGTCACTTTATTCTTGAGAAGCAAGGATTTAAAAAAAAACATTAAATATAATTTTTTAAAAAATTAAATAATAATTTATTTAATTTGTACAGGAAAATATATTTTATTGGCTATTACCAGAAACATCGCCTTCAAGGACTCCATTTGAAACCTATGAATTAATATGATTCTTGAAAGTTTCTTCCTCCTTTATATACGTTTATTTTGCTAAACATCTTAAGCTGATGTGGTCAACATTATTCTATACCATGCTTCAACTCTAGCCAAATGGAATCTGACGCGTCATATAACTGTGGCATTTTTTACGTCTTCTTATTTCCATTGTTAGGGAATGGAAAACATTTTTGTCTATTTCTCTTACCGGAGAAAATAGAAGAATAATGGTCATGTAACAACATATGTCAATTTATGCCAGAACTTATAAACCCGACTCCATGATGGTATTATGGTATCCCCTTTAGGACCGATCCTGCTTGCTTTTTTTCTTGAAGTTTCGTTGATCTTGGGTCTATATTCTAACGTTCGCGAATGTCTTTAATTGTTTGTCTTAGCGTAATCCTCTGAAAATTGTGTTGGAACAAATGTTAGATTCCTTGATTTCTGATTTGAATCGTGTGTGAACGGAAAAATGTATTGCAAATGTTCTTGTAGACTTGTAAGCGTTACAGGAAAGAATTTGTTCTCGTTTCTCGGAGATAAGTGCACAATTATTTGAGAAAGAGAACTTAGATTAACAGCCTATTTTCTCTGCTAGAGAGAGGTTCTTGATATCCACACTTAAAAACCTTTTTAACAAAACTTATAGATATAATTAATTTGTTCTAGGTGACTAAATTATTATTTATAAATGTGCGCCCGTAAACAAGACCACCTAAGAGTATAGATTCGATTATACAGTCTAAATTTAGGATATGAAAACACAAAATAGATATAAATTATACAAAGTTGGGAGGGAAGTTAAAGTGAATATGATAATTCTATCACAACCATGACGGCTAGACATTTGAGTCAAAGTCAACTTAATTTATTTTGTCTATTTTCCCTGATCACTGAGATGAAGCGTAAGAAATTAAAATATAATTCTTGGTAGGTTTTTGATACAACGTTCTAATAATTTTTTTAATATATTTTAAAGAATCTATCTTTCTGGTATGAATGAAATCGTCATCGAAAGAATGTTTACTGTGCAGCATCATAGCAGTAAATCATATAAATAAATAGAGAAATTTTCGATTTCTTTAACTATTTAAATGTAGAATAAGTAACTGCCAATATAAACTATGGACCATAAACATATATATGAAGTCCTCATCGATCATGGACTTAAAAACAAACAAAGAGCTACCATATGTTTTATGTAGCAGTAGCTGATTATTTGCTCATTGGTTTGGTTTTGTACAAGCTATAGATGCTCAGTTAACCTGTTTGCGGGTATCAACTGTGTGATGTGTGATTGTATAATTTCGGTCAAATGTTTATTTTTCCTCGTAAAATAGTATTTATTTAAATCGAAAATTTATTTCATGCTGATTGGAGTTTATAATATTAGTGTAGAAGGTATTATTTTAATTCTATAAGAAATGATGCTTATTATGGAAACTGATAGACTACAATATTTCACATATTCTATATATTTCGGTCGTGGCTTTGAGTGAAAGATACATATTTTTTTTTATCCTTTAAAACTCTGTTTTTATTGAAAAAATTTCCTTATAATGTTTTAAGTTATGTGCTTGTCCTTTTCAATGATAGATTGTTCAATGCCAAACTGGGGTAAATGCAATTAAGGATGACTGAGATTACATAGTGCAGGTTTTTAAAGTGATTTTTAGTTGAACAATATACTTGAAAATTCAGTGCTTCCTTTTATGATTTTGATTTGATTGTTTTGTTTCAGGTCTTACTGTAAACAGTGTGTGTTACGGTTAGGATAAAGTTAAAAACTTTTAAGAACCAGATGAAGTGTTGTAGTGACGTTAAATATTTTTAGTTTTGTTTACTAAGAGTGCCTAATGAGACTTGAAGAGGTTCTTAAGCTTAAAGACAAAAGGTTTTACAAAGAATCTAAATACAGTAATGCTAAAGATTCTAAGAAATCTAAGATGGACAGTAGGTATTGGAAAGAATTCGAAAGCATGGGAAACATGGACAATGACAAAAGATCTGAGTCAGGAAGTGACAGAATGAGTCCTCGTTACAGGAAAGAAACTGGCGACAGGAGGCGTCGATCTAAGAGCAGATCAAGATCCAGGTCTCGTTCCCGTTCCCATTCACGCTCTCGGTCGAGTTCTTCAAGCTCTTCTTCATCTTCTCGCTCAAGTTCTAGCTCATCCAGACACCATTCTGATTACCGAAGCAGAAGAAGCGCTTCAAAATCGAAAAGAGATGCAGCTTATTCTAGAAAATCCCCATCAAGGTTAGTTATTATTATCAAACCTTGAAACTTTGATACTAGTTTTAATTTATACTTTTTCATTTTATTTTTGCCATATATTTAGTTTGTTATTGTTTCAAAGGTATTAGTTAGCCTCTTGAAGAACATTTTTACATTTAACTAGAAAGAAAATTACAATTTAACAGTATTGTATTCTATTGTAATAGCTGTTTTACCCTAACTATAGTTATTATTGTAAATTCCATATGTTTAGAAGTATATTTGTTTACTATTGGCCTAACCGTTATGTTTTAAATTTAATGTTTACTACTTAGGTAATGTTTTATTGTATTAAATGAAGCATCTTTAGTGAATATTTACGAAGTTGGCTCAAAGTCACTGAACATAACTATAATATACATGTAGGTCTTAGTTTATATTGTATATCATAACCTTGCAGTCCTCAAATGTAAAATTTAAAATAATTTTATCTTGACATATTATTGTCAAACCCCTGGATTAGTTTTGAGGATCTATCAAGTACCCAAATGAATTTCATCCTGATGAATAATATAGATAATAAACAGTTATGTATCTTTTCTTGATTATTGTAGTTTTATGTATGAATATCATGAATTTTCATGATACCTTTTCACGATTTATCTTTGAATCACAAACAACTTCAAACTTGCTATTATTTATAGTGTCAGTAAACTTAAAACAAACTTATTTTCTATTTCAGTTTTGTTTACTATTAGGAGAAATATTTGTCCTTGAAATGGCTTGAGCCATTAATTTTTAATTAGAATGTGATAGATTCAATCTTAAATCTATAATCCTCTAAGAAATTAAATTGTTATTAAAAGACCTGTTAGGAAAACACTTTGGGTTATAAAAACAGTATTATGGTTCAGTGAATTCAGAAGGAAAACTATGCTTTACACTTGATTGCAAATTCTTATGCAAGAGTTACAATTTTTTTATCTGTAGAACAAAGAAGTTACAAATTAGCTATCCGAATCAGGTTGATAGAATACTATAAAAATTTACACATTACATAATAATACCCAATATTTAGTTGTGATGAATAAATGTTTATATTATAAATTAAGTATTGTTTTGGTATGTGATGTAAGTTTGTAGATAAAATTGTAATGAAATTAATTGTTTTTCAAATGTGTAATTTTAGTGCCATAGAAAGCTGTGTATGTGGTTATTTACCCGTTTGATAAAACTAACTCTGTTTCTCTTATCGTAAAGAAAGATTGTAGTTTACCCAGACAAATATTTTCTATCTACATGTTTTCCATTTTATAGTAGAACAAAACAATAACCTATATGTCCAGAAAAATTTACCTTTCCTTAAGATTAGCTTAAATAATGTTTACTATCTTAGCCCAATCATCATTTATTTTTCATTGAACATCCATGCCATCTTTTGTGATTTGATTGATGCTGAACATTTGAAAATAAAAATAAAAGATTTAACTGAGCTATTGCATTTTTTCTAATAATAATAATCCCTAATGGGCAAGATTTGTTGTTAACTTTGTTGACTACTATGGGAACGAAGAGAGACAAGCTATATTTTTTTCATAATAATATAGTTAGGTTATAATAAAATAATTGTTTAAACATTTATTTATTCCTTAAGTTTTTACCACCCCATCTTTCTTTTCAGAAGTATTGGAATATGACCTTTTTTCATGGGCAATTAATTATATTACATTAATTTTAGGAAGTTTATATAATTTAGTTACTTTGTATTTTTAAAGTTAACCTAGTTTATAGTTTGATTGATAAATTATCCTAATTTATTGGAGGAAAAAATAAATTATATACAGAAGCTCTAGTTCTATATTATACTCTGTTTCTTGAATACATTGTTTTATAGATACCACTCCTGTAACCTTGACGATAGCCTAAAACTTGGGCCAAGAAATCGCAATTAAATATTATTTTGTCTTCATTGACCTCAAACTCAAAAAACAACCTTTTCTATTTGTTATATATTCAACTATACTTCCAAAATGAATATGAATAGCGATCGAGTTGGCATTGATCTATTAATGTTTTCAAACAATTCCATAATGATTTTTATTTTATTTTTTTTATTATATTAACCCCCAACTCTTGAAATAATTTTTTGTTTTTTATATGCTATTTAGTTGCTGAATTGGCTTTTTACTGACAACCTGATGCCCATATTATTTCTCCTTTGTCCTTGGATCAAAATTAATTTTATTTGTAAAAATATTTTTCATAATAATAACTGAAGTTTATTTTTAATTCTATGCAATAACATTAAGTTTATTATTATTATATTTTAGGACGGGGAGCAGTTATAGCAATAAACGAGATGAAGAGAGGAACGGAAGTGGCTGGTTTCCACCGAGCCATCCAAATTATACCAGTCAAGCTCAGAATATGCCTTCTTCTACCTCTTATATTCCTCCACGATATCCATCTAATGTTCAGGTATTTTTATTTACATTTATTTATTTATTTTATTTCTTTACAACATATATTATGCTATATTTTAAGAAGAGCGGTATGGTCTAGTGGATAGAGCTCTAGTCTACTGTTCTCTGGGTCCTGGGTTCAAATCCCAGCTGTGGCAGAATATTATTTATTCTGTTAATTCAGTCGGGGGTGACCCTAGGGTAAGGAGACCCTCCTGGGGCAGGCCAAGCCTCTATAAAGTGGGTACCCAAAAAAAAAATTGGGGAAAAACCTGGCGGCTGAGCTTGATCGAGAACTAATCACCTCATTGCACTGCCGTTGGCCTAGAAACAGTACGAATCTCTATGTGTAATAAGCTCAAGAACATAGTTTGTAGTAGTACAGGTTTTTATTTTTTTTTTTAAATATATTTTAAGGTATATGTATCTTATCTTAGCATATATATCTTAGAGGTTTTAGGTTTAAAGATTTGTAGAATCCGAAATACTGCTATTTATGGTTCTGTCTCTTTTCTTTTTTCCCAATTTTAGACGTATGTCACTGGTCACCTTAGCTTGACTATTAGCTATTGGATTCAAAATATCAGTCGATAACATTGAAGTCAAGTATAAAAAACCTGATTGTAACAGAAAAAATCTGGTGCGGGCAACACACGACTTTCACTTACCTCCATTTTTAAAATCAAAGAAAGAATTTACATAAACAGTTAGAGATAGAAATACGTGAAACTATTAAGGAATTAATTAAATTGAATTTATAAAAAGGCATGTGTTTTATTAAAAAATCTATTATATTATTATCTAAAATAATCAGTTAGTTTTATGTTCATTTCATCACTTTCTATTAACTTTTAAAAGCTTGTGTATAAGATAATATTTTTTCTAAAATCTTTAGCTCTTAAACGGTATATCATACATGTATATTACTGTTCTTATGTTCAAAAACAAAAAAATGCAATAAAAAAATACTATTTAATTTTTCTCCTTTAGTTGGGTATCGAATTTATTCAAATTTTTATATTTACCTGTTTTTCATCAGCGTTAACAAGATAATATAGTTATTTTTATTGAATATACAAAATTAAAGGTACTTTAGGGAAAGAAAATTTAAAATATCGGCATTTAAGCCCTGTCAGACCATTTGATCAGAATAAAACCTACATGATATTAAAGCCCATTAAATTCTACATCGATATAGCGAGTTTAATCAAAATGATCGGAACCATTATCGAGAAAATCGAAAAAAGGTGCAAAATGCATGGTATAAAGTGCCTCTTCTGGTAAGCCTATTTTGATGAAAAAGGTTTTGTAACGTCTCGGGCCTCTATTGGTCTTAAATATAAAATTTCAGTTTCATAGGACTTACCGTTTCCGCCTGGGAGTTTACACACACACACACCTTTTTGCTGGACTTGGTTATTTGGACTCAGGGGACCCTAAAACGTGTATTTCCGTTGAAAACTGGAATTCGAAAATTTTCACGATCGCAATACTTCCCCTTACTATATATAGTAAGTGAAAGTAAAAAGATTGTATGGATTCTCTGATATCCTCCAAATAACTGTTTTTCATTCATCATGAAATCCACAGTCTCCGAAAAATGGAAAAAAGTAGTGGCTTGCAATTGACATTACTTTGAATAATCAATGTGCTAATGATTTTACATATTAAGGAACCCAATGTCCTCTAGAACAATTTTGTAGCTCTTTAAAGTATTTAATTTTTTTATAATTATTTATTTCAATAATCATTTTTTTTTTTCTCGGAACGGGCTTAGAGACCAGGAGATTATTACTGGTTCTTCCCTCATCTCTGCATGCTTCTGTTTTCTTTCTTCTGTCCTCATGACTCCCTTTTTTGAATTTTTCTTTCTTTTGAGAACCTTTATTTCCTTCAATCTTTTCCTCTGTTCAGACATTACTTGTCCGTTATTCCTAGTCTTTCAGTTTCTTCCTTCATCTGCTAGGTGTATCCTCCTGAGCTTTAGTATATACCTGGATTTCAATAATATTGTTTATAACTTAAATTTTTCTCTTTTTAATTGGATTTTTTAAAAATTTTATAGGGGTCATATCCTGCCAATTTTCAAGGACAGCAGAATTTTGGCAGCAATTATGGTTATCCTGGTTACGAATCTACCGGCAATTATTACCCCCTAATCCACCAAATTTTCCGCACGCTACGCAACCTCCTATAAACGTAAGATATTCAATTTTATTATCTCTATATATATAATGATAACGGGATTTTGGTTTTCGCTAACTCCTTCTAAATCACTGGACGGATTTTTTTTTTATATGGTTTTCGCCATCATTTAGCGCATTGTTTCCTGAAGATTTATAAGTAAAAGTCCATTGCAATTTAGCTTTTCTTTAAACAGGAAAAGTAAACTGTCTGTGACCAAGTCATTAAAAAAATTATTCCTGAATATTAGTAATAAAATAGATGTATAATCAGATTTTAGAAAAGTTTATATGCAATGAAATAAGTCTGGCAATTTATTAGAAAGATGTTATAAGCACATAAACTTATGCACAAATGTTATTTGTTATGTGGATTAGGGAGTTTATGATGATTCATGGTGATCTTACAGGTTATATACTTCTTACATTAGTCAAAATTTTAGAAAAAAATATTATGTACCAAATCGTACATAATTCGTAAGCTGTTCCTGAGAACTAAGCTTAATCTTTCAACTTGCACTAGAGTAGCGCATAAGTGTTATTTATTTTTCTTTTTTGAATTTGAGGCATAAAACATGGCTATCAATATCCTCTGTGGAATTTATATACTTCTATATAATTCATTTTTTTAAAATTCAGTTTGTTTATTGTTTATAATCTGTTAATAGTATTAAATTTGAGATGTTATTAATTTCTATTTACTAATTTGTTATGCCGTTGTTTTACAGGAATATAATATAGGAGGTCCAGCAAACCACCCTCCTGCGACTAACTGGGAAATGTTTCCAGATACGACACAGCCGCCTCCTATCATTGCTGGACCTGGTCCAACCGCTGGCCCTATATCAGGTATTTAATTTATACATTAATGAACCTATCTATATTTGTATATCGTAATTGAACAATAATTAAAATATGCTCTATTAATTTTGTTAATAACTTAGTTTTTAAATCATTTGTCCATATTGGAAGTGTGATACATTATAAATGAATATGATTATCATCAATCCTTACTTATTAACTCATACACCTGTCCTTTAGAAGATTTCTTCTTCTAAATTAAAATTAAGGTTCAGATTTTTTTTTTAATTTCATTTATTTTTAGGTGATGCACATCAAGCGTTGCCAGATATAAAGGCAGAAGAAGCTAAAAAAGAAGGTATTGATTTGTTAATTAAGCCTTGTAATTATATTTTTATTTTTAAATTGATAGGGAAAAACTTTTTAAAGAATTTGGGTTATCATTAATTAGAAATTATGTTTGGATGAATATTAGTGGGTTGTGTCACATGAAATGTCCGTTTTCAAGGTAAAGGTTTTTTTATTAAAAATACGATATGAAAACAAGATAATTTTATTCAAAGTATTTACCTTCTTTTTCTACACATTTTTCCCAACGTGACACCAAATTTTTTAACTCTGAGCTTTGAATTGAAACAAAATCTGAAAACGCACTTTTCACTTGATCATCATTTTCAAAAAGTTTTCCTTTGACGAAGTTGTCTAAATTCCTGAACAGGTGGTAATCTGTTGGAGACAAGTCGGGAGAATATGGTGGGTGCGGAAGAACTTTGTAGCCGAGTTCTTTCAATTTTTGCACGGTATGTTTTGAAACATGGGGTCTTGCTGCTCAGTGAGATCATGAGGTACCCATGTATTGAGCTTTTTTACTTTCCCAATACACTTTAAATGTCTTGAAACGGTATATGCGCTTGCATTTAGTTGTGCTGAGAGTCCCGAGTGCTGAGAGTACACATGCCCGTACCACCCTGTCTCTTCTCCAGGGTCTCTTTCATTGCAGGAATGTTTAATTTTTCACTTATAGTTTCATTCCTGATCCTATCCCTGCAGGTTTTGGAAGCCACTGTGTGCAAGTATTTCATTTCTGCTGCTGTTATACAGGTCCATTTTTTGTCCAATAGTACCCAGCTCTCTGCTCCGTACAGTAGAACAGGCATATATACGGCCTTAAATATATGAAGCCTGACATCGTTATTGACCTCTCTCTTTCCTACTATTGTGTTGCTAATGGAATTAGTATACAAGCTAATAAGCACTCAATTTTATCCATATAAAATTTAACTGTCACAGCCAACATATTCTTTTGTTCTCTAATGGATCAGGGCTATCCTATAACTGTACATTTGTATGAATGAATGAACCTTCATGCCTGCAAAGAAGATACAAAGTGTGAAAATTTAAAAAAATAAAATATTTTTACAATATTATCTATCTATAATTATCATGAATTGTAAATGTATATTTATGTATTTAATTTAGCTATCGAGCAAGAATTGCTCCAACAGAAGAGAACTCTGGCTAAACAACGAGAGGACTATGTGAAAAGGAAATTTTCATTGAACCGAGAACTTAACAGGTTGAAAGACCAAAAGAGGGAACTCCTAAAGGAAAACTCGAAGGAAAATGAAAGGATTCTTCGGGAGAATGCTAAGCTACAGGTCAGTCATTGTTTTGTGTATCTGAGTTTGCATCAGCAGTATTTTCACTTCCACATAATTTTATAAATTAATTAACTAATTCAGGTATAATTTTTTATTATTTTTACTTTCACTTAACTATATATCAAATATATTATATAGAAAGGGATTGTACTGCGATTGTAAACATTTTTTAATTCCAGTTTTGAACATGTTTCAACAGTGTTTTATGTATGATCTTCTGAGACCAAATAATTGAGTCGTGCGAAAAGTTCTGTATGTGTTTTTTTTTTTTTTTTTTTTTTTTTTTTTTTGTGCTCGCTTGGGTTGCACCGCGACCAAACGGTCTATTGTGCGCCATAGGATTACGCAATGTTAGATTTAAAACACGAGTTTAGTGGCAGAAGCAAACTTCAGAAGGCTGTTGGGATTAACAAGTTTATTGTTAGTGGGGTTTTCTAGGCGGTCTTCACCAAATAAGGTGAGCCTCAACATAGCTAGCTTGTCGCAGTGGCAGACTATGTGAAATGATGTTTCATCGTCCATGCCGCATAGTCTGCATAGAGGGTTGTCGGAAATACCAAGTTTAAACATATGGTAGTTAAGTTTGCTGTGTCCTGTGTAGACAGCAGTCAATGTCCTCCGGCATGTCCTACTCATACCAAGAAGACACCTCCTTCTGCTGGTACAAGGACCATCTAGGAATTTGAGTGATTGTCTAGGTCCCTTATTTAGCCAAATTTGTTTGTATTTATTTAAATAGGATTGATTGATGAACCTAAAGGCATAGCTTAGGCTAATTCCACTGAGGGGTTCTGGTGTGATGGGAATCGTTGACGAACCCTGCCTAGCTAATTCATCAGCTTTTTCGTTCCCACTGAACCCAGAATGACCAGGTACCCATTCAACGTTAACAGTGTTCTTCTTAGCAAGACAGTTTAGGGTCAGATTACATGCTTCAACGACTTTTGAGGTGGTTGTGTGTCCATATGTTGGAAGTCTAGTGCAAAAAGTAAAAGTCGTGTGAAACTGAAATTTCTTATAGATATACGCCCGAGATGTTACAACGACTTCTTCATCAAAATCAGCTAACCAGAATAACCTCTTTATACCATGCATTTTAGACCTTTTTTAAAATATTCTCAAAACCGGCTCTAACGATTTTGATTAAATTCGATATATACACAGCATGAAAACGAAAAGTCATACGAAATAGAAATTTTATATTTAAAACATCTTTACTTGTAGATTGCATAAAAATAACCATATCATTTTTTTATGGAGGTAACTTCCAATAGTTGCAAAATTAACTATTGATAAGGTTCATAATGATGGAGTTTTTGTTGACCGTTGAGAAATAAGAAGATGAAGATGGTTGGGGGTGCGGTCATAAAATAATAAGGTTGATTTTATTAAGTTTTCAATTAAGTTAAATATCAATTTTGGTTTCTTATTTTCAATAATAAACCTTTGTAATCAACTTAATAAAAATTACCCTCCCCTCCTAAAATTTTAAGGGCTTACTTTTCAAGATAAGTGGAATCATATAATGAAAAAAAAAAAAAATCCTTTTGTCCACTGTTCAAATAAATAAACACCAAATATTTTTAATTGTTAGTGCTATTCGATAGGGAATTTTCTTAAATAAAATTTTCTACAAAACAGAAACAGAATTATTGAAATTGGTTTAGAAATAGCAGAGATTTAGAGTTTTGAAATTAGCAGTGGTAGTAGACCATTTTCCTTTAAATTATTTATTGTTTTTCATATTAGTTGATTGCCTTTAAACAGCTGTATAAACCGTTATACCCTAATATAGTTATTTGGAAATATTAAACCAGTGAAATAATTTGCAGTGTTTTTTAAATTATGTCATTATGTCCATCTTGTTAGTTTTATGTATATATAATTTTCTACTATTCTTAGGTGTTTCAGTCAATAAATAAGCAATTTTATTTATGCAACATTAATTTTTTTTTTTAATGTTAAAATGTCTATGAAATTTAATGTTTAAAAATAAACTTAAGTAACCTATAAAGATTATTAAAATCATTATCAAATAAAAATAAACTTAATGATATTATTTATTTTAAAATTATATAAATAATTGCGCCATGCAATTGCCTCTTTAATCTGTTTTGATATCAGCCCTATTGTTAGGCAGTCTGTGTCATCGATATATTTTGTTTAGTAGTGAATGTCTTTATTTGTGTTTGTTTGTTTTCAAAGATACTGATGGCATTATTTATTTGTTTATGTTTATGTCAAGTAGTTTTATCATTAGTATTAGTTAAAAATCATTATTTTCCTTTGTTTTGTTACAAAATAGGTTATATCATAGTTAATCATTTAATTGCTTCTTTTTATTCTTTTAAATCATGTTTGTTTTGTTTACTTATTTTTTTAAAGTAATACTTCAGAACAGTTAAATTTTTTTTAAATTTAATTGTATTCGCCTATACCTATGTTCCTATCAGAACTATTTATTTTTTATTGCTTTTAAAACAGACAAGTTTCATTGTCTAGTCCTTTGTAATTAGCTAGGTTACCGAGTTATGAATTGAATCTACCATATTACAAAACCATTTGAAATATTATTTTCCTATAAAATGGTTTATTATATGTCTTTTAATATCATTTAAAATCTTCTAATCCAAGCCTATTTTAATGAACATCATCCATCAAATCAGATCTACTCTTGTAAGTATTTTGAATTTGTAATGAAATTGGAATCTAAATTCATCTAATCATCTAAGGGTTTGTTTTGTGTAGTTTTATTAGCGAAAAACGTTTTTTCATTAAAATATGAAATAATAAGGGGTACATTTTTTTTACTTTCACTTACTATATGTAGTAATGTAGTAAAACTAATGTTTCTATATATATTCAATTTAATTAATTCTTTAATAGTTTCACGTATTTTTATCTCTAACTTTTATTTGAAAATTCTTTAATCGATTCTAAAAACGGAGGTAAGTGAAAGTCGTGTGTTGCCTGCACCAGATTTTTTTTTATTATATTAGACTGAAAATCTGCATTATTCTAAGATTTTCCAGTTGTGAAAAAATAAATAAACATTAACTGCTCAAGTTGCAACCATAAAAGGAAACTAGAAACTTATTTATTTATTTTTTCAAACACTGGGAAATTACACTTTCTAATGATTCATGTTTCAAAGAAATTTAAGTATCTTGTAGAAATAATAAGTAATAATGATTCATTAAAATAAAAAAGAACTTATTACTTATAAACATAATTGTATTAGTTCTTTACCATTGGCTTATTTTATTCTTAACACCTCTCACAAAAATTTGGCTTTAGATTTCTCCAGAAACCTTAACTTTTTGTCTTAAGTTATTAGTTTTGCTCTTTGGTTGTGTCAAGACTTTTCTTTGTAATTTTTAATTTTACTAGATCATTTTAAGTTTATATAAATGGGGACACCCATAGTGTAGTGGCTAGCATAACAGCTTTCTATGCCAAATATTGCGGGTTCAGACCTGCGGGTGGCCCTAGGATTTTTTAATGGGAGTAAAAAATCCTTAGTTATGCCGTCCTTCGGAGGGGAAGTTAAAAGGTGGTCCCGAGCCTGTGCGATGTCAGGTACTCGTTAAAGATCCCTATCCTAATAAAACCTGGATAGGCAAAATTTAGGACTCCCACTGTAGCATCGTCAGATTAGCCATAGTAGCATAAAAGTGACGTTAAATAAATAAACAAATCAATTAAAAAGTAAATTTAAATCAATACTTCAACGATTAATACATATGGCAGTGGATATCTGAATAACCAAATGAGAAGAGGTTAAAATGGAGAATGTTTAATTAGTTGAGTGTTGTGTTTTATTGTCAAGTAAAATAACCTTGTAATTGTATTTATTCTTTGAAGGTAATTGATTACCTAGAGTTATTTTGTATTTTTATTTACTATATCAACTATTTCTTTTAATATTAATAATATTCTTTATAAATATTATTAATATTACGAATAAACAAACAGTTTATATGAATTGTTTTATGAGTTAAACATTCACACACTGGTATATATTCGGTTTTTCAAATGGTTCATGCTGCCTGATGGAACAATCATATGTCAGCTGCCAGTGGATCACAACGTCTGAATATATCTTTTTTAGTTTTACACTTGTTTTTATTCTCGTTTGTAGATAAGTTGTCGTAACATTCACTCCTGAGTGATGAAAGCTCATTGAATATAACAGCCAAAGGGAGAAACATTGAAATTTCAACCTCGGCTTCAAAGTTTTAACTCAAACCGATAAAGTCCTTTTTTCAATGTATTTTAGTGATATTTACTACCGTTTAATACAAAAAAGTACATCAACTAAATGTGTACAATGATTATTGGCTGTATGGAGGAACTACCTGGTGGTAGCACTTCAATGTTTATTTATAGCTGTCATCTTAATATAATTTTACATTTACTTTTATGTTTGTTTCCATACTATATTACTGTCACCATGTTATTATTATATACCTAACCTATTATTAAGTTTATGATTACATTGGTTGTAATATTATAATATTATATATTAAAATATCACCAAAAGTCATGGATTCCTCTGAGGTAAAACGCTCATTATCCGGAGGTAAACTAGTCCCCCGTTCGGGTCTCCGGGTGGGGACTGCTTCAGGGGAATCATGGCGCAAGATGAAAATTAGAGATCTAACAATAGGGACGTGGAACGTTAGAAGTTTAAATACGGCAGGTGGGTTAAAGTCGGTCGCGAATGAAGTTAAGGGGTACCATTTAGATATCGTTGCATTACAAGAGGTTCGCTGGCCAGGGGAGGGTTCGTTAACAGAAGGAAAGTATACTATTTGGTACGGGGGGAGCGTTAATTATTGTCTAGGTACCGGGTTTCTGATTAGGAATAGATTTCTTTCCGCTTTACGGGACGTACAGTTCTTTAGTGAAAGAATATCGGTTGCTATATTTCAAGGGCGCTGGTTTAAAATTGCGTTTATAAACATTCATTCTCCCACTGAAGACAGTGATGATGAAGTAAAATGCGAATTTTATGATAAACTAGAGTCGGTTTACGATAAGTTACCACGAAATTACATTAAGATAATACTAGGCGACGCGAACGCAAAGGTTGGAAGGGAAGAAGTATATCGTCCTACAATCGGTAAAGAAAGTTTGCACGAATATAGTAATGATAATGGGACCCGACTAATAAACTTTGCCATTTCGAAAAACCTAGTAATCAAAAGTTCTACATTTAAACATAAGGATATTCATAAGTATACGTGGACATCGCCGGATGGACAAACACGGAATCAAATCGATCATGTTTTAATACAAAACAGATGGCAAAGTAGCATAATTAACGTGAGATCGTATCGGGGTGCAGAATGCGGTTCTGATCATGAATTAGTAATCGCGAAACTTCGACAAAAACTAAATACAAAAAAGAGAACACCGAACTATATTCGTCCCGAGAATTTTGATTTAGTTAAATTGAACAACCTCGAAATTAGAAAACAATTCGCGATAGAAGTAAAAAATCGGTTCGAAGCTTTGGAATCTTCAGACGAGGAACACAAAGATGTAAACAAACTATGGGAAGGGATCAGGGATAATATTAAAGAGGCCGGTAATTTATGTCTTGGAAAAATTGAAAATAAAAAGAACAAACCTTGGTTCGACAGGGATTGTCAAAATATGTGCGAAAAAAGAAAAACCGCTAAACTGAATTCCTTAAATAATCCAAGCGATAATAATGTGGCTTATTTTCGGTTAGTAAAGAATGAAACTTCAAAACTCTTAAAAAATAAGAAAAGAGAGTATCTTAAAGGCAAAATAATAGAAATAGAAAAACACAGAAACGAAAATGACGTAAGAGAGATGTACAAAGGTATAAACAAATCGCGTAAAATATTTGAACCTCTATTGAATGCGATTAAAGATGCAAATAACAATATAATTGCGGATCCTTCTGAGATATTAAATAAATTTAAACAACACTTTGACGGCATCTTAAATACGGAAAATAATAATCAATCTCCTCTCTCTGAATATCAGAGCGCTGAACCATGGATAGACGCACCGAGTAAAGAGGAAGTCGAAATGGCGATAGGAAAATTAAAACGTTATAAGGCCGCAGGAAATGATAATATCACGAGTGAATTAATCAAGGCGTGCGGAGGAGCAGGCGTTTCCAAAATACATTTTTTAGTTAAAAAGATCTGGGAAACTGAAAAAATGCCCGAGGAATGGAAAGAATCAATACTTATTCCGATCCACAAAAAAGGACCGAGGTCGGATTGTAACAACTATCGTGGGATCTCTCTTCTCCCAGTATGCTATAAAATATTCTCGTCAATTCTAACTAGTCGAATCACGGAATACGCTGAGGAAATTATCGGAGATTACCAATGTGGTTTTAGGCGGAATCGCTCGACTATTGACCAAATATTTTCCCTACGTCAAATATTAGAGAAAAAATTGGAATACAACGGTGTAGTCCATCAACTTTATATCGATTTTAAAAAGGCTTATGATTCGATAGACCGTCAGAAGCTATATAACATCATGATTGAACAGGGAATACCTAGAAAGTTAGTAAACCTAGTAGAGATGTGTTTGTCGGAAACATTCCATAAAGTTAGAATCGGTCATAATTACTCCGAGAGATTTGAGGTGCGATCGGGTTTAAAACAGGGTGACTCCCTTTCACCTGTGTTATTTAATATAGCTTTAGAATATGTCATAGAAAAGGTGATGTGTACCGAGAAAGGCTTAAATATGGGTGACAAGATTCCGGTTTTGGGGTATGCCGATGATCTGGTACTGCTAGGTGAAGACACGGAAACCATACAACTAAATACAAGTGTGTTAATAAAAACCGGTAAAGAAATAGGACTCGAATTAAATACCGATAAAACGAAGTATATGATTAGTAGCAGAAACGGTGTCGATCTTGGAGATATTGATGTATCAGGTCATACTTTTGAACACGTAGAGAAATTCAAGTATTTAGGTTCAATTATAACTAGAAAAAATGAAATCCAGGAAGAAATAAAGTCCCGGTTAAAGGTGGGAAATGCGTGTTATTATTCAGTTGCTAAGTTACTTAGTTCGCGGCTTCTATCTAAAAACTTAAAGATTAGAATTTATAAAACTATTATTCTTCCAACGGTTCTTTACGGATGTGAAACGTGGCCGCTTACTTTAAAGGATGAACAGCGGCTTAAGGTTTTCGAAAATAAAGTATTGCGTAAAATATTTGGTCCAAAGAGAGATGAGGCCACTGGGGAGTTTAGAAGGTTGCATAACGAGGAATTGCGGAACTTGCATCCTGTGAATATAATTGAGCTGATTGCATCGCGGAGACTCAAATGGGCGAGTAAAGTTGTTGGGCTCGATGACGAACGGATTCCCAGAAAGTTGGTATTTGCTGATCCGACTGGTAGGCGTCCGAAAGGTAGGCCGAAGCGGAGATGGGAGGATTGCGTTAAGGCTGATCTCGGGAGCTTGGGCTTGAATGGTGAGCATTGGACGAGTCTGTGTAGGCGGAATTTGGTGGTATCGGCATCGAACCTTCGGGTTCGCTAAGCCTATTATTATTATTTATTACATTGGTTGTTATCTTGTTTCTGTTAGCCCTGATGAAGGCCCACAATGTAGGCCGAAACGTCGGCACACAATTAAAATAAATACTACATTACAACCATCTTCCTCATCCAATGTTTATTTAAGTTAGCCGAATGCAAGAACATGACAGTTGAAATTGATCCCCTTTTTTCGCATAGTATCGGAGAATATTCAATATTCTTGTCGTCTAGAGCGTTTTTAATATTAATCATTAATTTACTCACTGAATAGATACAGTTCTTTTATTGTCAACATATTTAATTTTTGTATATTATTTTCAGAACGAAATCCTTCAAAAGCTGAAATCAATTGACAATGTTATTGAAATGCTTTCAAATATTATTGGGGACAGTGCCCACCTCCCGGAGGTCATCAAAGAGATCAAGTCTTCGGAGAAGTCTGAAAAGAAGAAATCCGACAAAGTAATTAAATACAATTATTTACATAAATTTTGTAATTTTTTTGTTTTATTTGTAATTATCACATTTTAAAAGTAGCCATTACGTTTTTACTTATGTAATATTCCAATAAGTAGAGTCGATTGTTTGAAGCCAATTTAATATCATCAAACATAAATTTTTACTTGAGGGTGATAGAGTTTGGAAACGCAATGTGAAGCGAACCAAGGCAGGTATCCTAATACTCGTAAAATTAGATGAAATAGGAGTTTCCCCTTTGGATTTACTGGCTATAGCGGGAAAGTTTTTCTTTCTTTTTCAGAAGAAACGTGAAAAGAGCGAAGAGAGACGCAGCAGCGAGTCTGCGGAGGAAGAGCAACACCGTAATCGCGAGCGTGAGCACGAAGAGAGGGATGAAAGCAGGCAAAAGGACGAGAACAGGGTCTATTACGACCCGGGCCTCCATTGGTGCCCCGAGTGCAATATCTTTCCCAAGACGGTCAGTGAGTACTTAGATCATCTCCACACGTCGGAGCACAAGCAGAATACCGTAAGTACATTTCATTAATTTATTGGAGATTAAATAATTTTTTTAAATTTTATTCTTGAAATAATTTAAGTTAGTAGATTCTTCTATAATTCGTCTAAGCTTCCGATTTGATTTCTTTCATCTATCTCCAGAGGATATTTTCTGCAGATAAATTAATATATTATTAAAATATTTATAAAATTTAAAAATAAAACGCAATTTAACATTTAATGGAAAACATGAGCATTATTAAATTGATTTAGGGTTAGGTTTTTTTTTTTTTTTTTTTTTTTTTTTTTTTTTTTTTTTTTTTTATAAATTTAAGAAAATTTTGGCTAAGGATCATTTAATTTCTTATTAAAAAATAAAATCTTAAATTAATAACATAATTGAAATAAAACTTAAAGGTCTGTAGGGTTTTTTTTCTTTTCTCTTTAAGTTCATTTTTTCATGTGGCAGTAACTCTTGCTAATTCTTTCTTAAATTCATTAATTGACATCACAGACCTTGATTTTCTGACACACAAACTAAGCTGATTCCGTCTTTTTGGATGATCACCGAAGCGTGCTCTCTCCTGCATGATGTAATTCCGAACTCCACCCCTTTTTTTATTGCACATTTTATATCACAACAATTTCTATAATCAAAGTCTTTAATCTCATTTAGAATATAATGTCCTTTGACCATACATTTACCATTTTTGTGTTATAAATGATATTTTGTTAAACATTCTGTACTAAAAAGAGAAAAACAAACAATTATGTATATAGCTAATGATGACCCTTAATGGGTAGATGCTTTGTATAAATAAATAAATAAATAAATTTCTTTAGTCAAAGCCTTAAAACTGGGCTTGGTGACGATTATAAGGTCCTTTCATTCATTCATAATAAGATTCAAATACAATGGATATGATGTCATTATATTTAAACTCTGTCTAAAAAGTCTCTGTGTCACCTTTAACCTTTTTTTATTTTATTTTTTTCACCCCTACCTCGCCTTTGAAGGGTATGAAGATGAAGGGGTTTCTCAGGCCAGGGGAAGAGGGTGGGAGATTAATGCTGAGTTAAAAGCGCCCTGGCATTAAGATGTTGACTTATAATTAGTTTATTCCAAGTTACTGGACAATTTGACAGCAACCCACCCCCTGAGTCACCTTTGACTAAAACCGTGTATCTGAGATTTCCCAAAAATTCATTTCTATCCCTAAAGAACAGTTATATCCTAATTGTTTGCTCTGTTACCTTCACCCACTTCGAATATGGTTGCCTGGTGTGTGGAGGACTTCAGATCGAAGCTAACTACCACACTATAGTCTTTTTCATGTCTAATGTTAGCATTATGAAAAATCATTTAAATTGCTTATTTTCTAACGTTATTTGAATTTAAAAAAAAAAAAAAAAATATATATATATATATATATAAAATAAAACTAAAATTTAATGATGAAAGAATCGTTGAATGCTTAATGAATTATTGAAGACGTTGTGTAGGCTGTTAAAGGAATAATAAATTTATATTTATCTACCATTTATAAATAAATTTGATATTCATATGCGTCGTATATAAATTATATATCTACCATAGATAGATATGCATTAACATTTTGAGCAAGATTTCCAAAAACACACCATCAGAATTTTTGTTTTTGTGCTTAACACAGGTTTAAAAGTTTACAGGCTTATATGAACTCATGAACGGGCTTATATGAGGTTTAAAAGTTTGCGGGCTACTTTATATGAACTTATTCAATTCATTTATTTGCATATTGACTTTTCTAAATTCTTGTGCTTCTAATTTATTCAGTATATTATACTGCTCATATTTCGGTAAAAAAAATTTTGAGGACTTGATTACAGAAAGTTTTATTTTCCCTAATAAAGAAAAACTTAATATCAAAGCATTGTACTTATAAACTTTTAGGAGTTTGCAGAAACCAAGAATTGCAAAATCATTTTATTATATATATTGAGATATTTTGAGAATGGTTAATCCCTCGAAATATTAATATTAATAATAATGTTATTTGGAGAAGTTTGAAGGATTATTTATAGTTCTATTTTTTTTTTCTAAAGATGACCTGGTGTGAAGTAGAGGTTGTAAAAATATTTACAAATGACTGAGGGGACACAAATGCATAGTTTTATATAAATTGTAGGAATTATTTCTTGGACAAGAAAATTATTAGTTATTGTGTCACATGAAATGTCCGTTTTCATGGTAAAGGATTTTTATTAAAAATACGATATGAAAACAAGATAATTTTATTCGAAGTATTTACCTTCCTTTTCTATACATTTTTCCCAACGTGACACCAGCTTTTTTATCCCCGAACTGAAAAACTCTGAGCTTTGAAGTGAAACAAAATCTGAAAACGCCCTTTTCACTTGATCATCATTTTCAAAAAGTTTTCCTTTGACGAAGTTGTCTAAATCCCTGAACAGGTGGTAATCTGTTGGAGACAAGTCGGGAGAATATGTTGGGTGCGGAAGAACTTCGTAGCCCAGTTCTTTCAATTTTTGCACGGTATGTTTTGAAACATGGGGTATTGCTGCCACTCAGTGAGATCATGAGGTACCCATGTATTGAGCTTTTTTACTTTCCCAATACACTTTAAATGTCTGGAAATGGTAGATGCTCTTGCATTTAGTTGTGCTGAGAGTACTTTAACTGTTTGGTAGGGGTTTCCTTCTACTGTATGTTTGAGGACATCGTTATCTATTACGGACGGAGGTCTTCCTCGGGGCAAGTTTTACAAGTCGGTATCCCCAGCTGAAAACTTAGCAAACCAACGGCGAATGGTCCGTTCATTAACTCTCCCTTCCCCGAACGCCTTGCAGATATTTCTCGCGGCCTCAGCTGCTGAATGGCCGAGTTTTAACTCATACAAAAATATTACTAAAAAATCGGGTGTTTCCATGTTCATATTTGGAGGTATACTAAAAAGTGGGTAATTGATTGGGAAGCTAATGTTTATAATACAAAGGTAGAGGATTAGTAACTGTTTACTTAAAATATGTAAACATTCAGAAGAAAACAACAGAGACCTGCAAAATCCTTTATGTATTTCAGAAACTATAAAAACGGACATTTCATGTGAAACAACCCAATATTATGACGAACTATTGGGATTTTAGAGAAAGTTACCTTACTCAGAAGTGTGTACTCTTCGTGTAGATGTAAGGATAGTCTTGGTTTTGGGTTATTTAGTGTACTGCAATTGGATAACTTTGTGGATACTAAAAAAACAGGAGTACATTACAGAATTTTATACAATGATTATTGCCAGCAGGAACAGCTGTTATTTAAGAAGATATAATTTCCCCTCTCCCCTATATTTTCCTCTGACCAAATGGCAAAAGTATTTGGTACATAATAATAATTTTTAAAATTATTCAGTTCAAACTGTTTAGATTCTGGATAAAAATGAAAAAGGGAACAAAAATTGATATGTTGACTTGTGTACTGTTTTTTTAGATAACCTAGTTGTGAGCCCTCTGAGGAAAGTGGGAAACTGCTTCACCCAACGTGGACATAAAAACCCTAAAATCTATCAATATCTGTAGTAAATATGAAAAAAAAATGTTATTATATATTGCCTATTGTTCATAGTCCAGCTTTTATTGAGGTAGGGTTTTATACTCATCTCGCAATAGGAAAAGGACCTGTAAGACTCATATTCTTTTTTTCTTGCCATGTTTTAGAAGTTAAATTTGAAGATTATCCGTGGCACATTGGGCAGAATTTGGAAGAGAAGACCCCACTCCTGGCCAACAAGGACTGCCCTCCGAAAAGGATTCCGATCAGGGGTAAGTATTGGTTTTTTTAATGAAAATTTCTTTTGTATGCGATTTTAATGTCCAGGCGAATTGTTTTCAGCTTCTTTATTGAATGTAGTCTCAATTATTTAAAAAAAATTTGACAGCGTATCTACGAAGGTTGCTTCTTACTCCTTAAATGGGAAGGTAGGTTGAAAAGTAGAGTTTAAGTAATAAATCATTGAAATGTAATTTATGAAGAATGTACAAAAAAAAAAAAAAACAACCTGTTATTAAATTATGTAAATAGTTTTTGTTTGTATATTAATAAAGAAATGTGTATATGTGTTTTGTAATTATGTTAAAAATAAATAATTAAGAAAAAATACTGTTATGCATTTGTATTGTATTAAGAATCATCTGGTAATCAATGAAGATTATGTAACATGGAAGAATTTATCGTTGAGGAAGAAGTTTAAATGGAGAAGATCCTTCAAATTCATTTGTATGGATACATGAAGTTGGATTATATTGTCAAATGGTGGTCTTTTATTTTAATCACTTTGTGATTTCAGAATGTATTTTTATATTTAAAGAATCTTCTGCCTAACTCTGCTTTATCAGTTGTCTGCCTTTACTTTCCATACTCAAGCGATCTCTTGTGCTTTTTAAGCTAACTACCTTGCAATTCTTATAAACCAGTTTATTTTCCTTGTCCTATTTTTATTATTAAAATATGTCAGAGCTTCTTCAAATTCGTGTTTCTTTTTAAGGTCTTAATCTTGTTTGTGTGGGAATCGCCTTCCATAATAGTAAGGGTTGCAAATAACAGATTCCTAGAGGGTATAGGTTAGAATTAAAGCTATCAAGCAGGGAGGTTTGATGCTAATCAGAATTCATTGTTAATCCTCTCGAGTTTAATTTATTATTAAACATTATTATTGTGTGAAAATTGAGAACTTATTTTAGATGATAGCTAAATGAAAAAATCTGGTGCGCGCAACACAGACTTTCACTTTCCTTCGTTGTTAAAATCAATTTAAGAATTTTTAAATACATTTAAAGATAAAAATGAATTGTTAAAGAATTAATTATTTTGAATTTCAAAAGAAACATGTGTTTTATTCAATAATCTATTATATTTTTATCTACAACAATCAGTTAGTTTTATCGGCTTTTCATCACTCTCCATTAACCTTTAAAATTCCGTGAATTAGATAATCTTTTTTCTAAAATCTTTAGCTATCCAATGGTATATCATACATGTATATTACTATTCTTGTGTTCAAAAACAAAAAAATTGCATAAAAAAATATGTTAGCACTTTTCTCCTTTAGTTGTTTATCATCGAATTCGCTCAACTTGCGTATTTACCCGTTATTTATCAATGCTTATAAGATAATGTACCAAATCTTTTGAAATCTACAAAATTAAAGGTACTTTAGAGGAAGAAAATTTAAAATATTGGTATTTAATCCCTGTCAGACTATTTAAATCAGAATGAAACCTACATCATATTAAAGCCCATTAAATTTTATATCGATATATAGAGTTAAAACAAAATCGTTAGAGCCGTTTTTGAGAAAATTGTTAAAAGATGCAAAATGCATGGTATAAAGTAGATTTTCTGGTTAGCTGATTTTGATGAAAAAGTTTCTGTAACATCTCGGGTGTATAGTTGTCTTAAATATGAAATTTCAGTTTCATAGGACTTTTTGTTTTCGCTCAAGAGTTACCCCACACACACACAGACCTTTTTACGGGACTTAATTATTCGACTCAGTGGACCCTCAAACGTGTATTTCCGTTAAAAACTGGAATTTAAAAATTTTCAATTTGATCGCAATATTTTCCCTTACTATATATTTCATATATAGGTAAGTGAAAGTAATATGTCAGAGGTTCTTCAAATGTATGTTTCTTTTTAAGGTCTTAACCTTGTTTGTGTGGGATTTGCCTCCCATACTAGCGAGGGCAGCAAATAACAGGTTCCTAGAGGGTATAGGTTAGAATTAAAGCTATCAATGAGGTTTAATTTATTATCAAACATTGTTATTGAGTGAAAATTGAGAACTTATTTTAGATGATAGCTAAATAAAATACTCATCAATCCGTCTTGTCACATGAATGAATGAAATAGTAATGAGAATACAAAAATTTATTAATTTCTTTTTTTTGTTTTTCACCCCTACCTTGCCGTTTTAGGCTATACGTTTATCGAGCCAGGGATTGAGAGATTTATGACAGAGTTAAAAGCTCCCCAACACTGAGACACAGACTCGTAATTATTTTATCCCAAGTTTCAGTTATTTGGTTGCTGGATTGGTTACCTCTTGCCCCCATTATATTATATTATGGTAAGGATTTTTTTTTTTTTTCTTCTTTATTCACCCCTACCTCGCTCTTGTAGGCCATACAGTGATTTCTCAGACCAGGAGAGTGACAGCAGGGAATGAATGCTGTGATTAAAGCCTCTTGGCACCGAGGCGCAAACTTCTAATTAGTTTGACTATCCCAAATTCTATTATATAGTTGCTGGGAAACGCACTGATTGTTCGTACACCTTAACCAACTCAGCCACCCTGTCCCCCAATGTTAGGTTAAGAAACATGTAATTTTGAAGAAATATTGTTTTAATATCTGTCTATGAGAAAATATTTTTTCATCTTTGAATATTGAAATTAAAATCTCTCCTCATGAAGTGTGAAAGTTATGAAACCTGTTTGTTCAGCTCCACACTTATTGTCTCCATTTGTTTTCTAAATGCTACATTATTTTTATGTAATGGGCCATTTTATATCCAGGCATAGAGTGCCCCAATGTCGCCCCTCTGATATATATTTTTAATCTAGTATACCATATTAATTATAATTATTCTTTGTTTTGTCGATTTTCACCGAGATCCGGCCAGGTAAAAGACTTCTTACAATATGGAAAAGTCAGGGAATCTCTTTGAACTGATTTGCTAGACACCTTAGCAATGCACGGATTGTTCATATGTGTTAACCAACTCAGCCACCCTGTCCCCCAATGTTAGGTTAAGAAACATGTGGTTTTGCAGAAATGTTTTAATATATGTCCATGAGAAAAGATTTTTTAATCTTTAAATATTGAAGGTCGTCCCTTTGATTGAATAGCAGAAATAATTTGCCTCAGTCAGGATTTGAACCCAGAACCCGGAGAACAGTGCTCGTGCTGTATTCACTAGATTATGTTTTTAAGGGATTAAGAATGCCGATTAATCTGAAGGGGAGAACAAAAAATGGTGGTCCTGAACTTGCTGTGTGATATCAGTTACTCGTTAAAGATCCCTTGTAATTATTAAACCTGATAAAGCAAAATTTAGGACTCTAGCTGTAGCATAGTTCGATTAGCCACAGTAGCATAAAGAGATGTTAAATGAATACACAATGAAAAACTAGACTATGCTGCTACCCTATAAAAACCATTAAAGTTAGTAAGAATGGCAGTAGAGATCGCTGGTGTATAACCATCAAAGGAGTACTAATGATAATGCAGTGTTCAGCTGAAGAACCTCCCAGGAATATCTTCACTCATAATTTTAAAAGATTGCCATAAATTAAAAAAAATGTGTGTTATTTCTATCATTTTCAGAAATTTAAGGTAAAAACATTAATTGTATTTTTTTTTTTTTAATGTGATTTCTTTACAAATGATATTTGCCATGGACATTTATAAAAGGAAGCTAATGTTATTTAAAATATTTCAGTGTTACGTAGATGGAAATCCATCCGCTTCTTATCTCATTTTTTATGAGAATATTTTTTGCAAATAACAAGAAATAAATCACTTTTCCGATTTACTCTCAAAATGTGTCGCTGGTCAAAATGTGTGGTCTCAGCTCTCTCTCTCTCTCTCTCCCTCCCAGAGGATTTGTGTAGTCACTTAAAGCTGTGATCCAGACTGAGTATTTTTCTTTTTTTTATTTCTTAATCTAATCGAATAGAATAGTAAAATAATGGTTGCTATCTACGTTTCTTTTCTAATATTTCTATGTTAATGCTTTCAGGAGTGCAGTTCCTCATACCGGCGACTGCTTGGTTCTGCTCCATGTGTAAGGTTTGGCTAGGGGACATCCACTGTGCCACCAAACATATCCAAAGCAGCAGCCATTCGACAAACTATAATGTGAGTATTTTGATTTATAATTATGTAACAACCAGATTTTTTTTTTTTTTAAATGATGAATTAAATTATTGACCGTTCAGTGTACATGATAGAAGAAGTTGGTTAGGGGTGTCTTCATACAAAAAAAAACAAAAAAAAAAAAAAACACAAATAAGAAAAACTTATTATATTAGGAGGACTACAAATCTGGTGCGGGCAACACACGACTTTCACTTACCATTCTTAAAATCAATTAAAGAATTTTCAAATACAGTTAGAGATAAAAATACGTGAAACTATTAAAGAATTAATTAAATTGAATTTATATTGAAACATGTGTTTTATTAAAAAATCTATTATATTATTATCTAAAATAATCAGTTTGTTTTATGTTCATTTCATCACTCTCTATTAACTTTTAAAAGCTTGTGTATGAGATAATATCTTTTCTAAAATCTTTAGCATGTAATACATGTATATTACTGTTCTTATGTTCAAAAACGAAAAATTGCATTAAAAAATATTTTTTCTGTTTTCTCCTTTATTTGGGTATCGAATTTATTCAATTTATTTTTTTACCTGTTTTTCATCAGCGTTAACAAGATAATATAGTTATTTTTATTGAATCTACAAACAGCAATTCATAATACGCTTTACTCTGTTCTCAAGTACCATTTAGAGGCCACCGTACACCGCACAGCCGTAGTCAAAGTGGGGAAAGATGAGTGAGGAGACAAGGATTTTATGCGTGGATTCGGGAAGAAGGTGACTGGAGCGATGGAAAAACTTTAGGGTGCTAATGGCTTTCCGAGAAATTTGTGCAATATGGGGTTTCCAGGAAAGGGATTGGTCAATTATAATTCCTAGGTTTTTGACAGAGGGACTGAAAGCAATGGGATGACCATTTAGGAATAAGGTTGGAAAGGTGGAGTTGGATCTCAGGAGGGGATTGGAACCAATCATAATAGCCTGAGTTTTCATAGCGTTTAAGCATAGCTTATTCAGGTTTGCCCAGGCACAGATTCTATCTAGGTCTGCCTGAATAGCGGCAAACGCAGATGATAATTCGGACGGAGGGAAGGAGAAATAAATTTGGAAATCATCGGCATAGAGGTGATGGGAGCAATGGACTATTGAATTAGGGAGATCATTGATGTAGCAATTGAATAGGAGAGGGGAGATGCTGGAGCCCTGGGCCACACCTGCCGAAAGGGCGAGGAAGGATGATAAAGGATGATTAGGAATGTAAACGGCTTGGGTTCGACCGGAAAGGAATGATTGGAACCAGCGAATAGCGCTGTTGGAAAAGGATAGTGCATTTAGTTTGGTAAAGAGAATAGAATGGTCTAAGGAGTCGAAAGCTTTCGAGAAGTCAAGAAGTATTAAAACCGTTAGTTTCTTTTCGTCCATGGCAGTATGTAAGTCATTAGTGATTTTGGCGAGGGCGGATTGTGTGGAAAAGCCTGAACGGAAACCAGATTGGAAGGGATCAAGTAGCTTGGACTTTTCAAGGAATTCGGATATCTGAGTCTGGATTATTCTTTCGAGAGGTTTTGAAAGGTTTGAGAGAATGGAAATAGGTCGATAATCTTTAGGAAGGACGGGGTTTGCGGTTTTGTTAATGGGATGGACTAAAGCTTTTTTCCAAGAGCTAGGGAATACTGAATTTTGAAGGGAGAAATTATATATAAAAAGGAGAGTGGGGAGGATTTCAGGAAGGCATAATTTTAACAATTTAACAGGAATTCCATCAAAACCAAAGGAATTGGTGGTAGATTTCATAATGGAGGAAATAAGATCACTTGGAGAAATGTCAGAGAAGTAGAAATTATCGGGGTTGAATAAAGGAGCTGAAGAAGATTTAGGAGGAGGCAGAGTAGACAAATTTGAAGACGGGGATACAAAATGGGAATTTAGTTCATCAGGAGATATCTGTGGTTCATGTGAAGAAGAGGATTTGCAGAGGGAGAGCTTACGGAGAATGAGCCATTTTGTTTTCGAGTCAGGAGCTGTGGAGAGGGCTTCTTGGAAATAAATGGATTTTGCTCGTCTGATAGTTGTCTGTGCTATATATACCGATAGACAAATATATCACACAAATACAGTTAGCACCAACTACTCTGTTTAGCAATAAAGAAAATTGCATTAGATTGCTCACATTTAGGAATTTAGTATTATTATCATTTAAAACTTGGAGTATCGTTATCGTATAACATACATAGTGTTGTTATCATTCACACACATAGTATCATTATTGATCTTAAGTAATTATTGATATTTTTGTATCAAGTTTTTTTTTTTTTACTTTCATTTATCTATATGTGAAATATTTCTTCCTCTGAACTACCTTTAATTTTGTATATTTGAATAAATTAACCAAATTATCTTGTTAGCATTGATAAAAAACTAATAAATATATAAGTTGAGTAAATTCGATATCCAACGAAAGGAGAAAAGAGCAAAAATATTTTTTCATGCAATTTTTGTGTTTTTAAACATAAAAACAGTAATGTATAATACACCGTTGGAAAGCTAAAAGATTTTAGGAAAAATATTATACATAAAATTGTAAAAGTTAATATATAGTGATGAAAAGCCGATAAAACTAACCAATTGTCCTAGATAATATTGGGTTGTGTCACATGAAATGTCTGAGCTTTGAAGTGAAACAAAATCTGAAAATGCACTTTTCACTTGATCATCATTTTCAAAAAGTTTTCCTTTGACGAAGTTGTCTAAATTCCTGAACAGGTGGTAATCTGTTGGAGACAAGTCGGAAGAATATGGTGGGTGCAGAAGAACTTCGTAGCCCAGTTCTTTCAATTTTTGCACGGTACGTTTTGAAACATGGGATATTGCTGCCGCTCAGTGAGATCATGAGGTACCTATGTATCGAGCTTTTTACTTTCCCAATACACTTTAAATGTCTGGAAACGGTAGATGTACTTGCATTTAGTTTTGCTGAGGGTCCTTTAACTGTTTGGTAGGGGTTTCCTTCTACTGTATATTTGAAGACATCGTTGTCACTCCCTTCCCCAAACGCCTTGCAAATATTTCTAGCGGCCTCAGCTGCTGAATGGCCGAGTTTAAACTCGTACAAAAATATTACTCGAAAATTGCGTGTTTCCATCTTCATATTTGGAGGTTTACTAAAAAGTGGGTAATTGATTGGGAAGCTAATGTTTATAATACAAAGGTAGAGGATTAGTAACTGTTTACTTTAAATATGTAAACATTTGGAAGAAAACAACAGAGACCTGCAAAATCCTTTATGTATTTCAGAAACTATAAAAATCATTTCATTTTTATTTCATGTGAAATAACCTAATAACATCGGAGGTAAGTGAAAGTCGTGTGTTGCACGCACTAAATTTTTTGTTTGAAAATGATATTTTCTAATTTGTTTGTCTGTTCAAAAGTTTTGTTTTGTTTTACAAAATATTGACAAAAAAAATATGTGCAAATAATTCGTAATATTGATATTGACTATGGTTTTTTTTAAATTTTATTTTATTACTGTTATCGTACAGTAACCATGTTTTAGCTATAGTAAATTAGGTAATCACTAATTTTTATTTAATACTACAGATTAAATGAACTTTTAATCCTTGGAATGTCACTTCTAAGCTTTCAAGGCCTTTTTGTTTAGGTTAAGCAAATAATGGCATTTAAACAGTATTATTGACTCAGTATTTAAAACTTCAAAGGTGTAACACCTGTAAAATATGTATTGTGAGTTATGATTATATTAAATGAGCATTATGTAGTTACAATACCCTTTTGTGATCGCTCTATGGAGCCTCTACTAAGTTAGACCTCTACTCTTAATGTAGAATAGTAATATAAATTTAAAGTTTATATTTTAAGAAAAATTTAACAATTTTTCTTATTGTTACGATGATTGTTTATTAATCTATTAATAAGCTAACGCATCTTTTAATTTAACCTCTATTGTATGATATAGTTCTTAATGGTTTTATTATCAGAGATTTTGTAAAATAATTAATTGACACAGCATAGTTAAAACATTAAGATATACTGGCTTTTGGTAAAATTGTTTGCACTTTTATCATGTGAAGAAATCTAAAAATTACATTTTAACCATCTTCAAAACTTAAAATTAAATATATCTCTCGCCTCTTTGAAAAGTTGAACCAAAATATTCTAAATGTCTGTAGGTTGGTTATTAAAAGAAATACTTGATATATTAAATAAAAATACAAAATAACTCTAGGTAATTAATTAGGTAACCTCTAAAGAATAAATACAATTACAAGGTTATTTTACTTGACAATAAAACACAACACTCAACTAATTAAACATTCTCCATTTTAACCTCTTCTCATTTGGTTATTCAGATATCCACTGCCATATGTATTAATTGTTGAAGTATTGATTTAAATTTACTTTTTGATTGAAGATAAATTAAAACATATTACTTTCACTTACTATATATAATAAGGGGAAGTATTGCGATCATGAAAATTTTCAAATTCCAGTTTTCAACGGAAATACACGTTTTAGGGTCCCCTGAGTCCAAATAACCAAGTCCCGCAAAAAGGTCTGTGTGTGTGTGTGTGTGTGTGTGTGGTAAATCCCAGGCGGAAACGGTAAGTCCTATGAAACGGAAATCTCATATTTAAGACAACTATACGCCCAAGACGTGACAAAACTTTTTTCATTAAAATGAGCCTACCAGAAGAGGCACTTTATACCATGCATTTTGCACCTTTTTTCGATTTTCTCAAAAACGGTTCCGACGATTTTGATTAAACTCGCTATATCGATGTAAAATTTAATGGGCTTTAATATCATGTAGGTTTTATTTAGATAAAAATGGTCTGACAGGGCTTAAATGCCGATTTTTTAAAATTTTCTTCCCCTAATTACCTTTAATTTTGTAGATTCAATAATAATAACTAGTTTATCTTGTTAACGCTGATGAAAAACTGGTAAATTTATAAATTGAATAAATTTGATACCCAACTAAGGGAGAAAAGAGAAAAAATATTTTGTATGATATACCGTTGGAGAGCTAAAGATTTTAGAAAAATTATCATCTCATACACAAGCTTTTAAAAGTTAATAGGGAGTGATGAAAAGAAGATAAAACTTACTGATTATTTAAGATAATAATATAATTGATTTTTTAATAAAACACATGTTTCTATATAAATTCAATTTGATTAATTCCTTAATAATTTCACGTATTTTTATCTCTAAATGTATTTGAAAATTCTTTCATTGATTTTAAAAATGGAGGTAAGTGAAAGTCGTGTGTTGCCCGCACCAGATTTTTTTTCATCAAAACCTTCATTTACAATAGTAATATTCACCACAATGTTATAATTTTTGCTTGTGTATTTTAAGAACAATTGATATGAATAATGAATTCATAAAATGTTGGAAGCTTATATACTCGCGGGTGAATTTGTGATTGAACTAATATTATTTTTAAAAAAAAAGAAGTATTAATCACTTTTTTTAGTTTTAAACTATAGCAGAACTTCTTTGGCGAAATTATGTTCTACTGCTTGTTGTTTCTAGGAAGTGTGATGAATTGAATTTTTTTAGATAATATAGTGTTAAACCATTTTTTTATTGTTAAAAACAAAACAAAATACTTATTAAGGGTTTTGCAATCAGTACTGTTACATGCAATCATTGCAATAGCACCACATTTATAAATTCTGAAACTTGTGGCCACTTGTGTAACTGTGAAAATAAAAATCTTAAAAAATAAAATTAATGAATCTGGTGTGGGCAACACACGACTTTCATTTACCTCCTTTGTTATAATCAATTTAAATTTTTTCTAAGAATTTTTAAATACACTTAAAGATAAAAATAAATTGTTAAAGAATTAATAATTACATTGAATTTAAATAGAAACGTGTGTTTTATTAAATAATCTATTACAATTAGTTAATTTTATCGGCTTTTCACCACTCTCTATTAACTTTTACAATTTTGTGTATAAGATAATCATTTTTCTAAAATCATTAGATTTCCAACATTATATTATACATCTATACTAATTTTTTTATGTTCAAAAACACCAAAATTGCATGAATAAAAAATTTTTTTGGTCTTCTCTCTTTTAGTTGGATATCACATTCCTTTAAATTATATATTTATCTGTTTTTTATTAGTACTGAATAAATGATATAGTTATTTTTATAGATTCTTCAAAATTAAAGGTACTTTAGAGGAAGAAAATGTAAAACATCGGCTTTTGAACCTTGTCAGACTATTTCAATCAGAATGAAACCTACATGACATTAAAGCCCACTAAATATAGTTTAATCAAAATTGTTAGAGCCGTTTTTTTAGAAAATCGTAAAAAGGTGCTAAATACATAGTATAAAGTGGTTCTTCTGGTTAGCTGATTTTGATGAAAAAGTTGCTGTAACATCTCAGGCGTATAGTTGTCTTGAATATGAAATTCCAGTATTGTTCGACTATTCGTTTTTGTTCCAGACTTGCCACACACAGACCTTTTTGCAGGACTTGTTCTTTTGAACTCAGGGGACCCTAAAACGTTTATTTCTGGTTAAAACTGGAATTTGAAAATTTTCATGATCCCAATATTTTCCCTTACTATAAATTTCATATATAGGTAAGTGAAAGTAAAAAGTACTGTTATGTTAGCATTCCTGTTCTGTGTGGATATTACTGTTGATTATGGTTTTGCTAATCAGAATTTTGTGTTGTTAGTGGACTGTAAATAAAATGATTGAAGAGAAATAAATAAAGATGGTTGAATTAACTAGTACCATGATGATGAATTAATATTTACAAATTGATATTACATGCTCTTTTGCATGCCTGTACAGTTCAGATGCAAGGTTCTTTATGATTTAAGTATTCTTGCTCCTTTTCTCCCCCCTATGCCAGCCCTTCAAATTACTGCCTCATGTTGGTTTCTTGGGTTAGCGACGACTAAATAAAAAAAAAAACTGTATCTCTAAGTCACTTGATGTGAGATTAACCACATTGTCTCTGGCCTCTACAGGTTATACTTTTTCTGCTCTGGACTTTAGTTCTTTTGTTGCTCCATAGATGGCAGCACTTATATCTTATTTCTCACATAAAGTACATATAGAAACTGGTACTATTTCTTGGCCAGAAGACCAGGCTCAGTAACAAGTTTTTTTTCTCTAATTTTTGAGTACCCACTTTACCGAGGCTGGATGAGCCCTGGAAGGGTTTCACACCAGCTGGGTTCAAACCTCGGACTTAGTAGGATATTGATATCAACTTTGACCACATCACTACCATATGAAAGCGATAATATTGCATCTGATATTTATTTATAAGACTTGATAAATACTTTGTTTCATGGCTTTAATAAAGAATAAAATTTATTGAGCCTGGTAATCTTTTGAAAGAATAGTACCTGTCCATCGCAGTAGCTAAGTTCTGAGCAGCCAAACTGACCCAAATAATATGTCATGCTATGCAATAATTTTTTGGATAAAATATTCTCTTTGTATCATGTTAGATATAAAATTATTATATAGAAAGAGGTTATATTTCTGTATTTACAATCTCTATTAGATACTTTGATTATCAGGGTGTCCCAAATTTTATTTGCTAAACTTCAGGAATGTGTTTAAGACAGAAAAACTAAGTCAAAAAGTTCTTTAGCGATTCGCTTCATGTTGGAGAAAATCGCATACATTTAATATCTCCTTGTCAATTGCTCTCTTGTACTCTGGTATTTGTGATTATTTATTCATAAGGTGTAGATTCTTTAAGGTGAAGGTCAAATTCTGTAAATCAAATTGGGGGCTGATTTATATCTTCACCACTCTTTTATTAAAAATTAATGCACGACTTTTCGGCTAAAGTGCCATCTTCAGGTGCAAAGGAACAAATTTATCTAGTGTGATTGGAAACTTACAATCAGAAGCCTCATATCTAAAATTTTAGAAGAGTGGTGAAGATATAAATCAGCCTCCAAATTTATTCATTAAATGTCACTTTTATTGGTACTTTGGCTAATCGCACAGTGGGAGTCTTTTGTCTATCTCTCTCGGATCTCTAACGAGTCCCTGACATCCCACAGGCTGAGGACCACCATTTTATGCGCCCTCCGAAGTACGGCATAACCAAGGATTTTTCTTATTCCCATTGCTAAATTCTAGAGCCATCTTCTGGGTTTGAACCTGCAACCTTGATGTTTTGCGTACTTTCATTGTTGATTTCATCAAAAGATTAAATAGATTTGCTCATTTTATAGACTTTTCTAATTAGATTAAAGTCATTCTCTTCCAGCGGTGGATTTATGAAATGCAGTTCCAACTCAATGGATATCCAGCTCATTATAGCAAAGGTGTTCAATCTTAGCTGAGCTTAAATTATCCACAATGGACATGAAGGAATTTTTCCTTGGCCACCATGATCACTTGATATGATACCCATGGGCTTCTGTATTTGGGGAACCTTGAAGCAGAAAGTTAATTTGGTACCAGTCAATTCAAGAGATCCAATTAAGATACAGAACCATAGATTCTAAAATCAGCAGAGTAATGTTAGCTGTAATTGCTGCACAAGAGGGATATATTTTGAACAATATCTAAACAATTAATTAGATGATAATGTAAAGAAATTTGTAAAAAGGAAGAAAACTTGTTATGTTTCTTTCTTTTTTTTTTTCAATTTTCTCACATTTTCAGTCATGAAGTTCAGTTGTTTGAATTCAAGACTCCCTGTATAGTACAATATATATTTATAATTTTTTTTTAGTGTTCTGTATAATGTCAAACAATATTTAATCATGTAATTATTTTTTGTTCCAGGAGTTCATTATGAAAAACCAGCATTGGGAAGTCGACTGGCTAACAGAGAGGACGAGATCGTATGAGCGGAATTCGGAAGCAAAGCAGCAACAAACTGGACCCCAGGGTCCACAACCAACCCCACCCCCACCCGCCCCCCTCTCAATCGCCAACCTCAGCGACCAGCTCCTCGCCATGATAGCCGCCAACTCCAAGTTCCAGGAACCACCTCCGCCTCCGCCCCCTCCTCCGATTACTAAATCAACCTCATCTTCAGAGGATGAATCTCCCAGTAGGAAGTCTAAAAGAAGAAAAAAAAGTCAAAGAAAAGTAAAAAAAACAAAGATGAATCGCCATCCAAGGAATCAGAGCTGCTTAAACTGAATTATAACAAAGCCACGATAGAGAAGAAGATCGAATTGCCACCACATGAGGACAACTTTATCTCCGAATGGATGCCTAAGGTGGACAGGCGGGAGACTGTGCCGATAAAACCAAAGCAAAAAAATGATGCTCCCGAAGCAAGGCCACAGAAGAGAAACAGGAGATCAAGTGCAGGAAGTCAAGAATCTTCAGGGAATCCCTCTGAAAGGTTTGTCAGCCCTGAGGAAAATATGTATGACGATCATGATGATGCTGTCATATTTGATAAAAAGCCAGCTGCCATTTCTTCTTCATCCAATTATGAAAAATATCAGTCAGCGAGGAGTAAAAAGAGGGAAGAAGAAATCGCTAGGCATGAGCGGCACTCAAAGTACGAAAGGAGTCCTAAAGAGAAATCCAAGTACGAGGACAGGTACAATAAGTATAATAAATTTGACAAATACAAACAGATGGAAAAGGAAGAAAAGGATTCGAGGTATGAAGATTATAAAAGCAAAAAAGAAAGTAAGTCTTACGTCAGTGAAAGGGAAAGAGATAAACCTAAGAAATCTCCCATATCTAGATTGAGAGACATCAAGGAAAAAGAAACTGATCGAAAAAGAGGAAGAGGGAAACTATCTGATAAAAATGATGACGATGATGTACATGAAACATCATTTGAAAAGCGAACCTCTGAGAGTGCTGCTAAGAAAAAGGATGGTAAAAAAGTTGCACCAAACAGTTTGCCTAAAACAAAACTGCCTTTTATAGGGAGGATGCCTATATTAAAGAAAAAAGTCGAACAAAAGTCAGAAGAAAAGGAGGAGAAAAAAGATATTGAAGACTCGGCTTCAAAAGATTCCATTCCGGAACTTGCTCTGTTACAGGAGCCCGTAGTAGAAGCGGTACCTACTGAAGCAGAGCCATCTGTCGAGGAGCTTCCAAAGTCGACTTTGATCATTAGCAAGAGGCCTCGTCTTGCAGAACCTGGCATTGTCAAGAAGGAAATCCTTTTCAACAAACCTGCCAATGACAATCTTACCGAGCAGGACATGGACCTGGACGATGACAACACTGTTGCTCCCAAGGAAGAAGAGCCTGCTAAAGACGAGCTTCACAAAGATTTCAAAGATGCTCTCGACCTTCTGTTTCCTGAAGAAAAGAAAGGTGACAGCAATGAAGAAGTCGAAGTTAAACCAGAAACGGAGGTCAAAATGGAAGAACAGCAAGCTATTGTCGCTTCTGCAGCCCCCACAACTTATATGTTACCAGCCGGTTACGACATGAGCATGTACCAGACGTATTACGACCATGCTTATGTCCAACAATGGGCACAAATGGGCTATGACCAGACAGGGCAATATGCCAGTGCTTATGCCTACCCTCCTCCTACCATGGAAGGAGTTCAACAGGCGGGTATGGAAATCATGGTTCAACCGACCGAGACGCCAAGCGTTATTACGGAACCAGTTCCAGTCCCTGCCCCTGAACCTGCTAAAAAGAAGAAAAATCCTCTTTCTCAAAGAATGAGGCGGCATCTGCAGAAGAAGAAAGCCCTAGAAGCTGTAGAAAAGGCTAACGATGGGGGAGATGGCGAAAACGAGGGTGGAAACATGGAATATGACATAGACGAAGAAGATGGGGAGGATCTAGAAGAGGAGCAAGAACAAGAGACTGAAAACGATGAAAGCTTAAGAAGAGTAGAGCAGAAAACGGAAGGTTATAGCAAGTTAGGCGATATGTCTGATTTGGCACTCCTCGGTATCGATGAAGGTGATGCCGCGGCACAAGGATTCTATTAATCAAGTTTTATAGTTTTATCTATTCTGCCCATTTGTTGTTTGGGAGCACTAGGATAGACTTTTTACTGTGTACACAGTACAATGGTTTTGTTAGTAAGCTATATATTTTGTTTATATGTACAAATAACAATATTAAAATTATAGAATTTTAGCAAGTTTTTATTCTTTTTCCTTTCTTTCTAGTTTCATTTGGAAGTTTTAACATTCATCAAAATGAGCACAAACTTTCATAAAACAATGTTTAATTTTATTTGAAAAATCGTGGTATATGTCAACAATAAAACACACATGTACTTTTACTGATATATAAAAGTCATTGTTTAAAATTGTTTTCAAGATATCTTTGATCAATAATAGCTTAAATACGAGACCTTAATAAAAGGTCTTGAATACAGTTTGTTTTTTCTATCATTTAGAAAAATGATGAAGCTTTGACCAAGTGGTAGCTTCATAAATTGTGGACTGTATGAATGATAAGAAAAACAGAATTGATGGATAAATGAAATGAAAAATTGATATATTTTTCTTGAAAATAAAAGAAAGCTTACATAGGAATTAAATTTACAAATAGTTGGGTTTTCTTGGAGTCACATCCCTGCTTTCCAGCCTAGATAGAGTAGAGTAGCTACTCCTATGCTATTGGTTATAAATAAGGAATAGAGAATAGAAATGGAATGCTTAAGTTCTTTATAACTTTAATGACAAACTTAACTTATCTTTCTAGTATATGTTATTAGTTGTAAATTGCTGTTTGGTGGCATATTAATTGAGTTAAGTGTACTTATCATGACGTGAACAAATACAATTTTGAACAATTAGGTAATATAAGTTTTTATTTTATTTTATTATTTCTTTATTTCCAGATCGTCTGCCTGAGCCATACTTGGGTAATATATTAAAGAAAGTACACATTAATGTTTTATTATTGACATGTTGATGAAGTCTTAATATTGGATATTTCAAATAAAATGAAATATTGTTTTATGGAAGTAAATTTTGCCCATTTCCTTTAATTTAAATGATAAAAGAGTTAATATTTACAGTTTACAACTGGTTATATTTCTTGTATATTGCATTAGTTAAATAATTCTATTTTTCAATTAGTACATCGCAACAAATGAGTAAAATATCTTGAAGAGGTTTGATTTCCATAATATCTTTAATTCCTGCACACCTCCTTAACCTTTTCCATTAGAACCTCTTTCTCTTTTTAACACCTGTTCTGCAAACCATCAGTCTTCTGGCTCCATTCTTTACAAGGAAGCACTGTTTCAAGCCAAAGCTGAACTTAAACGAGAATATTGGGAAATAGTAGTACTTTACAGGAAACTGTAATATTATTTATGAGAACAAAAATGCTAAAAGTAAACCAGCGACTTCTGAAATAGTATCTTGAGGTGTAGTTTTATCCCTCCTTTCACACACTCAAATCGTTCATTGAAGTTTTCAATGAAAGCCTCTTCCTATTAATATGATGCTAAAGAAAAATTATGGTGCCCAAGCATTTTTTTCAAGTAAAGTTAAGTGAACTTTACTCATTTAAGCTGAAAATGATATTTAAGAAATGTTGGTGCTTACACAATCACTTATTCATTCTTAATTGTTTCAAAGAGAGACAATTTCTAATAACAAATTACATTGTATTTGTGGCACTTAATGTCAAGCTAAACAGGGATATTATATTCTTTTAAAAATATATAAATTATACACATAAGAACAAAAACTAATCATATCATATATTACCAAGTTAGAACTGAAATAGGGACTGTTATGTTTGTTTGGGAACACTTGTAGCTGGGTGGCTAGCATAACAGCCTCCCATGCTAAAGGTCACGGTTTCAAACCTGCAGGTGGCCCTAGGATTTTTTAATGGGAGTAAAAAATCCTTAGTTACGCCGTCCTTCGGAGGGGACGTTAATAGGTGGTCCCGAGCCTGTGCGATGTCAGGTACTCGTTAAAGATCCCTGTCCTAATAAAACCTGGATAGGCAAAATTTAAGACTCCCACTGTAGCATCGTCCGATTAGCCATAGTAGCATAAAGTGACCTTAAATAAATAAACAAACAAATGTTTGTTTGTTCATTTAATGTCACTTTTATACTACCATGGAAAATCGGATGATGCCACTGTGGGAGTCAAGAATTTTACCTACTCAGGTTGAATTAGGATAGGATTCTTTAACAAGTTCCTAACATCGCACGGGCTCGGGACCACCTATTAACGTCCCCTCCGAAGGACGGCGTAACTAAGGATATTTTACTCCATAAAAAAAATCATATTGCTAACTGCCGGGTTCGAACTCGCGATTTAAGTTCATATGAATAAAGATAGTATTTCGAAAAAAATTACTTATATTTTCAACTCATTTATTCCTCCCCCTAACCGATTTAAAGCCTCATCCTAAATCTTACCCATGACCTCGGTTACAAGATTATGTTCATGTCACTACTGAGGATGCTTATTGTAAGGAAGAGGTGGACCAAGGCGATTACAACTTCTGAAAGAAGGCAGAAACAATTAAAAATGTCTGAGTTAACCACGAATGACGTATTCTCGATAGGATAAATTGAAAGGGCTAACAATTCGTTTTATTATTTGTTGCATTAAAATCAAATATTACCTCCAAAAGTAAGGTTAAAAAATAAATTACAATCAAGATAGAACTAATGGTGAGAACTGGATTAAGTGTATTGCAAATTAGAAGGAGAAAATTGGTTTACCCTGGAAATGAACATAAGTATTACTAAAGATGAAACCAGAGGTTTTATTGAGAGAAATAAAAAGTTTAGTTAGAGTTTTTGTTTAACAGGTAATTAAAACAAACCTAAAGCATGCACACTGATGTCTCGACTTAGTTTTTGCATCAGAAAAGTCTTAGTAAAGCTTGATTGCATTGAAAGTTTGTGTTAGATCCTCTTCTTGGTGTCTTGAAAACATCTAGAAAGAGTACTCCGTCTTCGAAATTTGAAGATGATTTTACTTTAGAAGGTTATTATTATCAGCGTGAGGTGGTATCGCTGGTTACCTTAATAAAAAGAGCATGTTTATGCAGAATAAAATCATTTAATTATAGAAGACAAAGAAGATGTTTTCAGAACGGTTATTTAGGTTGTTATTCGCTGGTAATTTATTTAAGAATACGGATGCAAAAATAGGGATTCTATGCGAAATTTGAAGCATATATTTGAGACTTTTGTTTATTTATTTAGCGCCCCTTTATACTACTGTGGCTAATCGGACGATGCTACAGTGAGAGTCCTAAATTTTGCCTATCCAGGTTTTATTAGGATAGGAATCTTTAACGAGTACCTGGACATCGCACAGGCTCGAGACCACCTTTTAACGTCCCGTCCGAAGGACGTCATAACTAAGAATTTTTTACTCCCATTAAAAAATCCTAGGACCACCTGCGGGTTTGAACCCGTGACCTTTGGCATGGGAGGCTGTTATGCTAGTCACCCAGCTACAAGTGATACCCATATTTAAGACTTATCATCAACTGAGGTTGTTTGTTTGATAAGCTATTGCTATTGCCAAGGATTTGTCTGATGTTAAAACCAAGTCTTTAATTATGTGAATATCAACAAGAGTAAATTTAGACTTAGATTCATTAACATTTTAGCTGTGATGGGAATTTCAGCAAGTGTATACACATTATTTTCTTTAAAGTGTCATATGTTTTATTCGCCTTATTAAAGTGAATTTACAATAGATGATGTGAATGAGGCAAAAGTTTAATAAAGCTATCATTGTTTTATTCGATTGATGTATTAGAAATTTTCGAGGATGACAACATTGTGACAAACGAGAAGTTCGAAAAAACGTAGGAAATATATTATACCTTAGCTTAGTGTAAATCTTAAGCCACTCATTATTATGAAATGTCTCATGAGTGAAAAAAAAAATTGCTCTTTGGATGGTAAAGTTCACATCAATGGTTGTCAACCAAAATTATTATATTATTTCGTTATTATTATATCATATCGTTATTATTTCCAAGGAGGTTGTTATATTATTATATTATCATACTATGTAATAGTATAATATATTACAAACTGCTTGGTTATTTCGAGCAAAATTCCCATCAAGAGAACAAGAGTCCCATCAATTGTAGTTTTAGGGAAGGGGATATTTTTTTGAGGATCCGAAAATGAGAGGGTATTAGCTATCTTAACAACTCCAAAATTAGCTTAAGTATTTAATGACAATTCTGATGTGAAAGAGAATGGATTTTATATTTTGGGAGAATTAAAATGTACGTATTGGTAATCATATAAGTTACCAATCTATTCAAGCTAAATTATTACCGAAGCTCAGGGGTATTGGTACTAATATTATTAATTACATATAGTAGTTACTTAAATCAGTCAGCATTAATTTTTTTCAGTCGTTATTTTAAGAGAGGGAACTTCTTTTCTTGGCTCCATCACCAGCATCAATCATTGGGATGGATACACGATGTATGATCGTCAATAGCAGACTCAGAACACGCACTTTTACTGTCCAAAAACATCCAGCTTATAAGTTTCAGGATGTCATCGGGTAGTTTAAATATGTTAAATGACCTTTCTTATAACAACGCCACACAGGGCTATGATGAAAAAACAATCTTGGTATGAAAAGTAAATTATTTGTGTTTGACACTAATAATTTTATCTAATACGTTAAGTTAATGGTTAATCATTAATCGCGAATTAAATCAAAACGGAATGCAACTTATGTTATTTAGCAGTCATTAATTCCAGCCGTTGTTGAGTCAATTGAACTACTAACCTAAATGTTGCAACATATTTATAGTTGTAGCCTTGAACCTCTATGGTGAAAGTGAAGCTCCAAAAGGTTTGTTGTTTTTTTTGAGCTGTCATTGACTTGATTGTGTTCTTATCAATTATTATCTCAATACTGAAGTTCAAATCTTGTTTAAAGCCTATAAGGCTTTTATTTAAAAGGATGAGTAAGGTAGGAGTTTACGAGCCCAACCAAGAACAGGATTCAGTGAAAACACTGGTATGCATTGTTTTAAAATTTGTCATAAATTTTTTTAAATTATTTGTTATTGATGTTTTTTTATTTTTAGTCGTTGTCAGATAGTGCTTCTGCTGAAACAGAGACTAAGAAAAGAGTTCCTAAAAGGATATTACACTTTTCCGATGGAACCTTGGAGGAATATAGCTCTGATGAAGAGGAATCAGAAGTATCTGAGCGTCGTTATGAATCGCAGCTGATGCAGTCTAATTTGGTAAGAAGAAATATTTTAAATTCTATTTCTGAACTATATTTGACTGGAAACTTTTTTTTTTTTTTAACTTCATGGTGGAATCATTTCATATTACAGAATAACGCACCTTGGATGCCTTGGTTCTGGTATCATACAGTCTATGTTGGATCTAAAGCACTTGCTGTTTGTGATTACCTTGGAGAATCATTAGCGAACTTTTTCGGTATCATATCTCCTAAATACGAGTATGAAATTGAACAATACAAAAAGATGATTAAAGAGGTAAGTTTTTAATTATCCTATTAATAATTGCTATTATAGTATAAAAATTATTTCTTAGAAAAATATAAAATTTTCTGATTTCAACATAGAATAAATATATTATTTTTGTAATGATGGCTTTATAAATCATGTGATTAATTCTTTAAAAGAATATTATTTATGTTTGTTCACCAAATACCAGTCTCATCATGGAATATTTACTGAAATAATTGATGTATGAAATATATATTAACTTAATTTAATCAATGTATTATTTTGTTATGTTTTAGTTTGCTAATTCATGATTAATGATGCGTATAGATTGTTACAATTTTCTATTTAAATCTTTTAAGTTTTAGGTTTGATTACATTTTTTTTTTCATGTTTTGTATGACTTTTAAGTTATAAAATTATTATTGAATTTTATTATCAGTTGAGTAATATTTGAAAATTCAACATTGCTTTCAATACTTATAAAGTTTTTTTTTTGGACCCGTCATTATCAATATCTGTCAGATTAGAACATTTAATATTTAGTTTCCTGTTTTTTTTCATTCATTAAATGATGTATTGTTTATTATATATAAATTGGCTTATTATTTGAAGTATGATCTTTCCCACCTTCTTCAAGTATTATTTCAATATTATTAACATAGTAACTTTAGTGAAAAAGTTAGCTTTGATTTATCTTAATTCATACATTTTATTTATAAAGCGGTGAAAACTTATTTTATACTTACCTGAGTAGTAACATGAGATTTTGTGATATATTATTTTTGGAAGAAAAAGGAGGCTATTTAATAAAACAATTATTTAAAAAAAAAAAAAAAAAAAAAAAAAAACAGCCAAATTTTATATTCTACAAAAATGTTAAATTAGATGATGGTTAATAGTAATTTATTTTCATGATTATGATGCTGATTTCCATAAGGTTCTAGAAAACACAAACCTTTGGGGTTTGGAAATTTCATTTCTTTCCAAAAAGGTATTAACCACATGTTTAATTTACTTCCAAAGCATACTAAAAAGATTTCCTTCCATAGCATAAGTATAACAGTTATTAATATAGCGGAAAGATTATTCTAGATTTTAATGATTAAGGTATCAAATAAACTAATCAGATATTTTTGTGTTTCCTAAAAATGGTATTTAACTATTGTAAATCATTGTCTCAATTCGATGTTTGTCATGGAAGGATGGGAATTTTAACTGATAAATGGATTTACTTTTTATGTTATAATTAGAACCTTAATGAAAGACATTATATATATATATATATATATATATATATATATATATATATATATATATATATATATATATATATATATGTTTTTATTTATTAATCTTCTCCTTTTCATTGCTGTTCTCAATGGTATGAGGATTCTTTCTGTAGAGCCTGATCCATGAATCCCTCTCCTGTACAAATCACTTTCTCCTTCACCATTCCAGACCTCTTCTGCCAAAGGTCTCCTGGATCGCGCCTTCCACGCTTGTTTCATATACGCCTTTCGCCACTCTATTTTCTGCCATTCTGGAAACAGGGCCAAACCATCTCAGTTGATGTTCTTCAGTACTATCCAAAGCTGGCCGAAGACCCATATTTGATTGTATTGTTACATTTCGTGCTTGGTATCTTCTTGTCTTTCCCTCTATTTTTTTTAAATATCCCTTGTCTGTTGCTTAAAATTGGCTCTTATAATTTTTGTAAAATACAAAATTAATGAGGAAAAAGAAAAAAGATTAAACAGAAAAAAAATGAAGAATGGTAAGAAATAAATGCATTAGGTGACAATATAATTAAATAAAATTTAACGCTTATGATTAAATTAAAAGCAAATTCACAGAAAAGAAAAGTTGGGATAACTTGTATAAATACATGTAAAAAAATTCAAAATGTTTACTACTATCTAACAGTACAATTGTTATTGTCAGATAGCATCATTATGGACAGTGTTGAGATATTGAAACATAAGGTATTTAAAAGTGGTAAAAGAGCTTGCTCAACGGATGTTTAAAGGGAGAGAATTCCAAAAGCTGGTGGAATGGGCTAGAAGGAATGTTCATACGTTTTAGTGCTGTGGGAAGGGATATAAAGGTCGGAAAATCAGGATTTAGTTTTGTTTCTTATGAATGGGTTGACGTTTTGAACTGCAGAATATTAGAGATATAGATTATTGCTAATGGGTTGAGGGTTTGAACTGCGTAAGATCTTATATATAGGCAGGTTGCTAGGAGTTGATGGTTTGCTCTAGGAATATTCCAAGGAAGTATTGTCTACAGGTTTGGAGGAAAAGCCACTAAAGATGTGACTCATAAGACTGCCTCAAAGTGCCCAAGACAAATCTTAAAAAACAGTTCATGGTAGTTTCATAGTTCGTATTTTGTAATAACTAGGAAATAATTTTTGGATAATTCGAGTTAGGATTTTAATGTAAAATTTCCTTAGAGATTTTATTTTAAATTTCCACGTACCAACAGTCGGAAACCACTGGTTTAGGAAATCATCATTTCAAATGGTCTCTGTAATTTTAAGTTTTTTATTTGAGAATCTCTGTATAATATTCATTAAAACTTAATATAAACTAATTTATTCAAATTTCAGGAAGAAGAAAGGCGGAAACAAGATATTGAGCTCGGTGGTTGGACAGACGAAACATCGGCTGCACCAGAAACATCTCATCCAGTTCAAACAGAACCTCAAAGGTACTGATTACTATCGTCGCCAAATCATAATTGCTTTTTTACTTAAGATTTTAACATTTCCTATTTGTTAAAAATTCTAATTTTCATTTATCTTAAGTTTCTTGTGTTTATTATTTTATTGAAATTTGACTTTATTGGAAGTATTTTCGCTTTATTTGTTACAGTATTTATGTTATTTTGTGTAAACATATATTATGTGCTTTTAGTTAAGATTAAGTGTCTGTGAATAGAAGGCTTCACTTTTTTGTTATTTGAACTGAAAAGGACTATAATCTTAAATATTGATATATTTTGCTTTCTGTGTCATTATTTTATTTAAGTTGTTTAATTTTCCCTTTAAAATAATTTTCAATTTCATATATTACATTTAGGCCTTAAAAAACTTTAAACCTAATTATATGACATTTTATATTTTTATTAAATCAAAACTAAATACATCGAACAATCTGTCCTAATAAAACTGTATCTTTCAATAAATCAAAATGATTAGGGACCAATGAATACTATTTTTATGGTGTTAATAGTACCAATAATAATATATATTTATAAAATGTATAACAATTAAAAGAAAATATATAATTACATTTTTAACTTAATTCATCATCAATTTTTATCGTTTGCTGTTTATAAATCGGTTTTATAGTAATTATTTTATCATTTTGATTCAAATTAATTCTGAATATCATTTATTTAATTTAACTAACAGTATTATCATATTAGATCTAACTTTAATCAGCCGTTTATTTAAAATTTTGACTTAAGGTGTGAATGTAATTAATTAATCTTTTATAGTAAGGGGTATAAATGCTAATTGTTGTATCTATATTGTTTTTGTTCAATTTTGATAATCTTATAATTGAGTATGTATTTTTACTGTAATTTATTTGTTTTGTACCTGTTCCCGTCTTATTAAATATTTTGTGTAATTTGTATCTTGTTTGATAAAAAATACAGATATTGTTTTTGCTTTGAAATACCTTGCTTAAATGATATACATAAGCTCTATGCATATGTATTATATTTTTTTATCATGATATTTTTTATGGCTGTTTTTTGTTGTGTTTAATGCCTGTGAGTTTATTGTTTAATTAGCTTAATATTTATTTTTTTATAAGATATTTTGCTATTTTGTTAAAGTTATTGTAATTTTATCATTGCAGTACACTCTCATTAATTTAGCTGATATCAGAACAGGCTTGTGATGGATTAATGGAAGCTTTATTTACAAAATAACTGTTTATTTTGAGAAAAAAAGTTGTATATTGGTCTTTTTGTATAAAAATATATGTATATAAAAACAATTTAAAATGTATTTTATTATTAATTGCGAATAATTTAAATTTAATTTTACTTTCTATCATAACTTAAGGCTGATCTACAAAAGCCATTCTACTGAAGAGTGTACTGTGATTATTTCAAATCTTGACCACGGCTTGAAAAACATCTATTTAATTTTATATCAGCTTTTGTATTTATATTTCCTTCTTCTGCTCAGCTGTTTTATAATGATCAGCTGTTTTATAAAATAAATTGAATGATTTAATTTTTCTATTTGATATGTAATACTTATTTTATGTTTTTGTTTACTCAATGTGCTTGAAAAGCTTTTTGTAGTAAAATTATGATTGATTCTGTTACTACTAGATCCTATCTATACTATATATCATTACTAGATAATAAGCGAAACATTTTGATTATTTATTTTATTTTTTTCTTGTCAATTATCCAATACCATCTTGTGGCTATTTCTAATATAATTTAATCAGTTTGTTGCAAGAAACTGGAATTTCGTTGAAAAAAAAAAAAAAAAAAAATTTAAAACCAATCATAATACTCAAGATAATAACCCAAATATTTACGATTATTTTACTTGTAATTTTAATGTTTTATGTAAAATTGTGTCTATATTATGCTTTACCACTGTTATAATTTCAATAATTATTGAATATGTACCTAATAAAGAATGATATAGTCAGTGAATGATAACGAAAAATAGTGAAAACTCTATTTAGTGAAATCAACATCTTGTGAAGACCTGCAACATGGTTCAAAAAATTAATAATAAATTATAAATAGTTTTCACTACTTTTTATAATTGTTCTTCGACTGCCACCTGTACCATCTTGTCCTAAAGGATAATTATTTTTATTTGAAAACTGCTCTACTGAAAGTATTTTTGTCTATTAAGTGTTGAAGTATTTTTGTTATTTTTAATGAATATTGTATGATTTATTAGGCAAAATTAGATGCTTTTGAATGAATTAGGCTTTGATTTAGTTATTTTTAACTATATGTTAATCAAAAATCTAAAAATCTTAATGCTTTGTTGCACAAAATGCCATGTATGCATGTTTCATCTAAGGTTCTTTGATTGTCTTGAGAGATTAAGTTGGCATATGCTTTATTACCCTTGATTATTAAAAAACATCTTGTATCAAATTTTAAATTAATTAAAAGATTATTTAAAAGTTAATAGGTTTGTAAAAATATTATTTACTTCAAATAAATTGTATTTTTTTTAAGGAACCAATTGAAAGTTTATTTGTGATCAAAATTTTAATAATCAGGTGATGTCAATTGTTAACATATGTATATCATTTGTTTTATTGTAAGCCAATTAGAATATTGAAATGAATAACTGCCATTATGAAATAAGTTTTGTATATATTTCTATTTAAATTAAAATAATACGAAAATGTAATCTATGCATTCAAACAAGAGCACATAAATTTAAATAAATATTAATGGATGATAAAATCGATGCTTTAAAATAGAAGACATAAATAAAATTAAATATTATTAAATGATAAAATAATAAAACTCATCTCGCTTTCCTTACTCATTTAAACTGAGTTTAATCCAAATAAAATATAAAATATGTTTTTAATATATTGTTTTATTTCCATAAATCTTGTTATTGTAAAATGTGATTTGCTCAGATTTAAATTGGAGTATATATACATATGCATGCAGAACAGTGGAAATACTTGTACATAGTACAAAATTACTCAAAAAAAAAAAATAATAATAAAAAATAAAATAATTATAAAGGAATATATTTTGCTAATAATAACTATTGATTTTTAGGTAGTTGGACCAAACTTCTGAGATATTTAAGATAAATTTCTTTTGCAAATCATCATCGATACAGTATTATTAGTAATACCAAAGCAGTATAAAATATTTTTTTTGGTCTATATTTTAAAAAGTAAATGGTATTTCATTATTTATTGTAAGATTTTCAAAAGGTATCTTTAAAGCCAGTCTAAGAGAAATAAGTTTTATTCAAAAATCACAATGTTTCAGCCTCCATGGGTATTTTCAAGTTTCTGCTAAAAAATTTATATTAATATACATTTTATCATTTTTTACTACATATGTAGTTTCATTGATTTACAGTTTTTACCATTTTAAAAGGCTTACCTATCATGCATAAGATTCCATATAAAATGAATTCAACAGCTTCCTCTGCAATACTGTCAGCTTACATCCCCTATGTTAAAAAAGTTGTATAAATATCTTAATTCTTCATTAAAAATAATCGTTATTTTATTATTAAGATTTTCCTTTAAAAAAAGATTAATATTAATGAATGTCAAAATTATTTTACTTGATATATTGTAATAACATAGGGTTATTGTTATCATTTTAAGCCAACGGCACTGCTGAGGTAATAGTAAAAACTATAAATCAATGAAACTGCTTATCTAGTATAAAAAATTAAAACATTGATAGTATTTTAATTTCAACATTTTTTTGTAGAAACTTGAAAATGACTCTAGAGACCGACACATAACTGTTTTAATTTATTTTGACTGGCTTGAAATGTATCTTGCAATACTAAAACCAAAAGAAGAATTAGAAAAATGATAAGAAAATTTAAGACTTTCTTATTTAGAAGTGTATTGCCTTAAATTTCTCAATCGTTGAGACCGCGTTTAAGTGATGGATATGATTACTTTTCACTGGAAAAAAAAAAATGTTTATTTTTTGCTTCATACTTTTCCATAGTAAATGATTTTTCATTTCTGTTTTTATAAAATATTTCTAATTTGCTTCTGTTATTTTAATAAAACGAAGTATAAAAAAATGTTTTTTTTTTAATGTTTGTTACTTAAACGTGGCTGCGAGGAATCGTTCAATTATTATTATTATTACTACTTGTACTACTTGAATAAAATTATATTTTGTTACTGTCCGTTACCTTTTATATTCTATGAATTATATTGTATTTTAAATGAGAGTTATTTATAATGTATTGTTAAACTCAATAAAATGCTGAAGAATAAAAATGTTTTATTTTATTTTATTCCTTAAAGAGATTTATAATATATTATGATATGATAAATTAAATAGTATAAATATGAGGGATGAGATCCTATAATTTCTAAAGTTGTTGGAAAATGCAAATAAAACCCTAAATAGTCTTGCTTACTGTAATAAAGTGAGCATTGAATAGGTACCAGTATATACTGGAGTCGGTGGCGATGAAAAACTCAACTCACTGGCCAGGAAAGGCTCAGAGAAAGCATTCCTTCAACATTGGAACCCATAGTGTTAGCTTAAGCTATGCCTTACAGACAATTATACAAACATATAAGATGAAATGTTAACAACTTAGAACAAAAAAAAGACATAAACACTCACTTAGATGGTTCCAGTATTAATAGAAGCAAGAACCTATTTGCTATGAGCAGGACCTCTTTAAACGCTATTTATACGGGACACTGCAAAATCAACTATCAGATTTTCAAGCTTGGACTTTCAAGGACTTCACTATATAGACTGTATGGTCAAGAAGATGAAACTTCCTTTCATATAATCTGTTGGTGTGACAGGCTCTCAAGGCTCTGTTGCAGCCTTTTTGGTGTTGACCGATTGGAACATCCATTTAGAAATAAGTTAATCGATCACAACAGTCTTCTAAAGTTTCCAATTAAAACAAAACTCATGTACTAATAGTAAAAATTTCACTCTATGGTCCACAGTAGATCTTGTAGTTGTGATGCATTCTTGCAAAAAAAAAAATAAATAAAAATAAAAAAAGGTGATGGTTTTCAGTCGAAAAATGTCAGAAAATAGTGAAAAACTATTTATTATTCAACATTTTGACCCACCTTAAGGTTCTTCATCAGGGCTTCCAGGCATGAGTCAAGAAGCAACCTTCTACCCAATATGCTTTAATAGTATTATGACCAGGATATTCCACTTGAAAAATTTATTAAAAGAGCGCCAGGCAGGTTAAGCCAGATACAGGTAGCTTCATCCACTTTTTGTGCTAAATAAGGAAAAATAAAAATAGTACATACCCTGTCAAGAAAAAAAAGGTAATTTGCTTTTCCAGCTAAGCTCAGGCGAGAAGGACTGGGTTAGTTTGTTCTGGCATGTAATGCAACTATCAAAAGCAACTACTTCTAATATCATTTATTAACTATCTACAAAATAAAACAAAATGCAATTGCTACCATGCAAAAACAATGTATGTACAATATTTACAATATATATATATATATATATATATATATATATATATATATATATATACAAAAGGGAATGAATTAGAGATAAAGAAATATAACATAAGACAAAGTAAAAGGAAATATTACATTAAGTTAAATTAAAAGAAAAGATAAGGAAATATAGGTAAGGTATAAGGTAACATGTGGAACAAGAGGTAAGGTACAACAGAGCAGGTTCTGCCAACCGGTGCCGAAAACCGCGACCAGTTACAGTATAAATATTACAATGATGAAAAGATTATCAAGATGAATATTTCAACTAATATTCAATATGCTGTAAATAGTATAAAGATTATAATGTCAAAGAAAATGCTGATAAAAACTAGGAATCTCTTATTAATCAGATCAAGAATCCATCGTCATAGACTCTATTAATTAAATTAAATCTTTTAGATTTAGAATTAAAAAACAACCTGTTCTTCTACAACCAATGACGGGTCTTGGGCTCTATACATAAAGGGAACTTATTGTACTGTCTAGACCAACAGCTGTGCAAGGAGGTGATTAAGCCAATTTCATTCTCCCACATCTGAAATAACAGAAGAAATAATTATCCTGTCACAGCATTTTTTTAACGCAGGACCCAAAAATTAGTAACTCAGTGCCTTACCCACTGGATAGCCATGCTTCCTATTAAGAACTTTAAAGAATTACTTAATTTAATATAAAAGAAAAAAACTAGTATTTGTCTAATTTAATAGAATTCCTCAAAATAGAGGGGAAAAAAATGTCCACAGTTCATTCTAGCTCTTAGTTATAATTTGGGTTTTTGAGCAACCTATTATTCCTACTTAATTTTTTTTTTCTTCATCTGTGTAAGCACTCTCTTATCTAAAATGTAAGTTAACTTAAAGCTTATTCTAATTATAACTCAGTCATTCCGCGTAACATTTAGTTTAAAAATTTTGAGTTAAATAAATTTTTTATATCATGGAAAATATTTTGATTCAAACTTCTATTATAATACCACTTCTGGGTTTTGACATGTATATTACCATTCATTTTTGGACAATATCTTACTTTGAAAGTGAATAAAAAAGTTATAATGGGCAAACCTGGATAGTTAAGGCAATTAAAATGGAACAACTATTTCCTGTGTCAAAATCAGGCAAAGAAATGAATTATTGCCATTTTAAAAGGTTAATATGGAGCAAGTATTGTATGGAACAAAAGGTAGGTTAAATTTTAGACATTTATTTTTCTGGAAATTGATAGCAAAGTTGAGGTCAATCCTATATTTTCTTTTAATATAATGTATTTAGAGAAATATATAGGAAGGCTCTGGATGGGTGTATAAATAAATTAATTGGAAATTATCTTTGATATTTATATTTTTAACTTTCTTATGAACGTTTAAGTGAAAATATATTAATGAACAATGACAAAATTCATCAATCATTCTTCATGAAAAATATTTTTTAATTCTATTTTTAAGATATCAAAATTTTCCTTCTTGAAATAACACATCAGTTTTATTTTTATTTTGTGGCCATAGGCAGAAGCTTTATGTTTAAAGTTATAAATTTATTCTCGATAGAATGAGAAGGTATTTTTTCCTTTTTTCAATAATAATGTTAATACATTATTATTGAAAAAGGAAACCTTAATAGGTGATTTGGGAGAAATTAGTTGAGGTTGCAGTCAAATGAACACACAAAGTATAAACTTAATTTAATGGTGCCGACGTTTCGGCCTAAATTATAGGCCTTCTTCAGGACAGGAACTATGTTATTACATATCTATAATAACAAGGTTATTATATATCTTTAAGCTGTTGAGGGCCTCCCCCCCTTACACTTTAAATAAAAGCTACTGATTATTTACAAAGATGGTTAATTTACAATAAAATCTTACTATAGAAGAAATAAATAAAAACATAATTTTTTAAAACTATTTCATCTTATGACAAAAACAAATAAGAATTTGATTTTATAAGTTTTATGTAGTATATTTCGAATCTTAAATCGATACTTCAAACGATAGCGTCAAATCCTGGAAGGCTATGTTTATATCAAGGTTATAAGCCAGCACCCGTTAATTATTTTATTAAAAATATATTTTATGTTGTTATTAGACAATTAAAAGATGTCTATTTACGATGGCCTAACTGCAGGAAAACCTGCTGTTGTAGTTGATTTTGGTGCTCGTTACACCAAGTATGTAAATTTATTTATCAAGGTGATTAACATAAAAAAAAATATTTTATTCCATATTGTGATTTCTTTTTAAGATTTGGGTTTGCCGGCGAATTCAGCCCTAGATGTATCATTCCTACACAAGTAATTTGTCCTTCTAGTGGAAAGTTACGCTGGGTATTTGACTATGAGGATGAAGCAGATCTTTATGCACTTCTGGTCACCTTTATCCACAAACTATATTTCAGGTTGACTTGTTGTTCCTCCAGTTTTTTATTTTACTCATCAAATGTTTAGTATTTTCATTTCAGTGTCATTTATTAATTTCAGGCACGCACTGGTTAATCCAAAGGATAGGGATGTTGTAGTCATTGAATCCTTGTTATCACCTACCAAGTTTAGGGATACTGTGGCTAAAGTATTTTTTTTACATTATGAGGTAATAATTCTGGTTTCAATAATTTATTTTAATATCTTTTTCGGTTTCTGAGTCTTATCATAGACAAATAAATGTCTTTAATGTAATATGGTTTGTTATTTATTTATTTTTTTTAATTATAAATATAATTGTTTCTATGCTCTTCGCACTTTATCTATAACTAGTAATATTTATGATGATAATTTTTTTTTTGCGAATATAACTATTTGAGTTGGATTGAGACCTAATAGAGGAAATAATAATTAAATTAATAACTGTGAATATGTTAATAAGTTAAAAATGACAATCAATTCTTATAAATAGCAGTGTTTTTAGACTTATTAAAAGTATGTGTTATCAGCTAGATTTCTGCTGTATTGTGACAGATTTGGGTTTTAAATTACCAGATCTATCTGAATGTTCTTAGGATCTTGAGGTCTTTCTAAAAATCTTTATAACCTAGTCAGTTCTGTCGTAAACTGAAATTTTACTTTCACTTACCTATATATGAATTATATAGTAAGGAAAAGTGTAGCGATCATGAAAATTTTCAAATTCAAGTTTTCACTGGAAATACATGTTTTAGGGTCCTTTGAGTACAAATGACCAAGTCCCGCAAAAAGGTCTGTGTGTGTGTGTATGGTAACTCCCAGGCAAAAACGGAAAGTCCTATGAAACTGAAGTTTCATATTTAAGACAACTATATGTACGAGACATTACAAAACGTTTTTCATCAAAATCAGCTTACCAGAAGAGCCACTTTATACCATGCATTTTGCACCTTTTTAAGATTTTCTCTAAAACGGCTCTAACGATTTTGATTAAACTCTGTTTATCGATGTAAAATTTGATGGGCTTTAATATGATGTAGGTTTCATTCTGATTGAAATAGTCTGACAGGGCTTAAATGCTGATATTTTAATTTTTTTTTCTGTATAGTACCTTTAATTTTGTGAATTTCAAAAAGTTAGACACATCATCTTGTTAGCATTGATAAATAACAGCTAAATATGCAAGTTGAGCGAATTAATTTTTAACAATTTATTTTTATATCTAAATGTATTTTAAAATTCTTAAATTGATTTTAACAACAGAGGTAAGTGAAAGTCGTGTGTTGCAAGTTTTTTCTTTATTAGGTTTCATTTATAGCAAGATAGCAAATTTTCTAAGTAATTAACTTTTGTTTTACTCTACATTTGTTAAAATTACATTAGTTTTTAGCACTAATTATAGGATTTATAGTACTGAATTATTATATAGTGATGTTCGATGACAAAATTCATTTTTATTGCCTTCAGATATTGAATGAGACAAATCATCCATTTTATAAGCTAAAAATGTTGACTTTGTTTTATTTAATAATGATTTGTATTTCCATGTAGATTAACATTTCTCAGCTGAAAATGTTAGTCTATGTAATCTGAAACACGACAATGTTTAATTAAAATAAGTCAGGATTTGTTAATTGATGAGATGTCTCTAACATTTTATGAAGACAAATAAAAGTTATCGGAAAACCTTATAAAAGGTGTATTCATTTAGAAGTTTAAAGACAAAATTAGGCTTAATCTTCTTTTATGGTTTTATTACTTTCACTTTACTATACATGAAATGTATAGTAAGGAAGTACACATTCTACGGTCCCCTGAGTCCAAATGACCAGGTCCTACAAAAAGGTCTATTTGTCTGCAGTAATCCCAAAATAATAAGTAGTCTAAAACTAAAATTCCATATTTTAGACAAGTATATGACTGAGATATTACAATTTTTTAAAATCAAAATCAGCTGATCAGAAGTGCCTTTTTGTGATTCTGAAAATAGCTTTAATGATTTCTATTAAACTTCTATACTGATGTAAAATTTGATGGACTTTAATATCATGTAGGTTTGATTCTGATCGAAATTGTCTGACAGGGCTTAAATGCCTAAACTTAAAATTTTCTTCCTTTAAAGCATCTTTAATTATGAAGATTAGAAAAAATTAAACATTTCATGTTGTTAGCATTGATAAAATAACACATAAATAATTATTAAAAACCTAATACTTTGTTTGGTAATTTTTTTTCCGAACATAAAAATATTAACATAGATGTATAATCAACCATTGGAAAGCTAAAAATTTTAGAAAAAGTGTTATCTTGTTTACAAAGCTATGCAAGATATTGGATAGTGATGAAAAGTGGATTAAAACTAAGTGATTGTTGTAGATAATAATTTTTATTGTTAGATCATTTAATCTAAAATAAATGTTTTCATGGAAACTCATTTTATCCTTTAATCTTTTTTCAATAACAATATTTCAAAGCTTTTAAAATAATTTTATTCATAGAGGTAAGTGAAAGTTGAATGTTGTGCGCACCAGATTTTTTATTTTTAACAAGGTTTTGTATTGCACGGGAGCCTTCCTCGATATGGAACAGGCCTTTGACCGAGTCTGGCACCCAGGATTGCTTTACAAGCTCCGCAAATTCCTCCCTCCTACATACTTCCTTATCATCCAGTCCTACCTCACTGGCAGATCCTTCAAAGTAAATCATAATAATTCCTATTCATCCATTTTTAGTCAGTTTGCTGGTGTTCCCCAAGGCAGTATCCTAGGACCCATCCTTTACACAGTTTATACAGCTGATATCCCATCCCATCCTAACACTTTCCTTTCTACCTATGCTGATGACACATGTGTGTTATCAGTCAATGCTGATCCAACTATTGCCTCTCAAACTCTCCAATCCCACATCAGAGACCTTGAAGTATGGTGTCAGAACTGGAGAATTAAAATAAATGCCAACAAATCCAGCCAAATTACCTTTACCCTTCGTCGTAAACCAATGACATCCTGCCCTACTGTCTCCTTCAATAATACTCCTCTTGTCCCGGTTGAACAGATCCGATATCTAGGACTACACCTTGACAAACGCCTTACATGGAACCCTCATACAAGACTGAAACGACAAGAAACTGCACGACATTTTCGACTACTTCAACACTTACTAGACAAACGTTCCAATCTTCCACTTAACTACAAAAGGCTCATCTACATGACTATCATACGGCCTATATGGACTTACGGAGTAGAGGTTTGGGGCTCTACTAGACCATCAAATTCTTCCCGTATCCAATCCCTACAATCCAAAATCCTTCGTAAAATCCTCAATGCTCCTTATTTTGTAACTAATAAACTGATCCACAAAGACCTTAATATTCCGTATGTTGCTGATTTGGCCCGATCTAGATACCATTCCTTTCATGACAAACTCCATTCCCACCCTAATCCTCTAGTTTCAATCCTTTCTTCCTCTTCAATTCCCGACAATCCTCCGAGGCGTCTGAAAAGGAGATGGCCCCGAGACCTTCTAGTTTAAAATAGTTACAGGAGTGCTACCATTGGGTAGTTCTTCTACAAGTCTCTTCCATGTCATTTTTCTAATATCATATTTACTTGATGTATTTTTTTGAGTACAGTTGTAAATTTCAATAAATTATGTTTAAAAAAAACAAAACAAGGTTTTGTCATACATCAGGGTATCTAGCAACAGGGAAAACCGGAAAAAAGTGAGGGATTTTAAAAACATATGAAAAAGTCAGGAAATTAGTTCTTTGGTCGGGGAAAATGGTCCCTAAATAACATATTTCTTCTTCACTCAAACAAAAGTTCCAATATGCCTCTTGTTGTGATGTTGCAAATATCATAAAGCGAGTTTAATATTTAAAATCATAAAAGTACAGGAGGGTTGTGGAGAAGAGAAAAGTCTACCTTCAGGTGAAGGAATTGGAGGCAAAAAAAGCAAAACTACTCCGAGAAGCTTTTCAGAAAGCTGAAGATTTGGCTGCAGAGATTCAAACGTTAAAGAAAAGCTCTTAAAGTTTATATAGATATATTAGTTTATATAGATTGTAAATAAATTTGTAGTCAGATTTGTAATTATTTTTTATTACTAACAGCAGTATTCAAGTTCATCATAGTTCATTGGTAAGTCAACTTAAACAACTACAATTTCAGCTGGTGTCAGGTAGATTTAGTTGAATCTTATCGTAAAGTAATTAGTTATTTTATATATTTTTAATCTAGTGTACCATATTAATTATAATTATTCTTTGTTTTGTTGATTTTCACCAAGATTTGGTCAGGTAAAATACTTCTACAATATGGAAAAGTCAGGGAATCTCTTAAAACTGATTTGCTAGACACCCAGTATATTTTTTTTTCATTGTTGTAGGTGTCTTCATTACTCTACCTCCCCTCTCACTTGATCGTCCTAGCAGGGCTTGGGCTATCGACAGCCCTAGTGGTTGATGTTGGCTACTCTGAGTCTCAGGTGATTCCTGTTTACGAGGGAGTTCCTGTCCTCAACGCCTGGCAAGCACAGCCAATTGGATCAAAGGCTGTGGAAGAGTAAGTTTTGCTTTTGTATAATATAGCTGAACATCCCAGATCACAGTTTTGGAAGTTCTAAATATGGTCCTAATGACAAAACTCTTTTGTTTAAATTTATTTTTTATCTCTCCAGTATTTTTTTACTTTCACTTACCTATCTATGATATATATATAGTTAGGGAAAGTATTGCGAACGTGAAAAAGGTCTGTGTGTGTGTGGGTGTATACATAATTATAACTATGTGTTTCCACATCGCTTATTTTGAGATAAGGCCATACATGTGCATTACTTTTTTTCCTGTTCTGATTGGTTCCTGCTGGAACAGACAAAGTAATTGTCCTGCTTTATCATCTAGACTCATTGTTTTCTCAAATATTGATGCTAGTATTTATTATTCATCATTACTATTTTTCTTCAGACGTTTGAGAAAGAATCTCAAAGAGGCCTATGAGGAAATTAAAAATGCTGGCGGAGATGCGAGTCGAGTGCTCAAGCCGACGGATCTTGATTTAGAAACGCTTCCTGATCATGTGATTGAGGATATTAAAGGTAATTTAATTGTTTAATTTGGTGTAATAATTTAAATATAAAGTTACTGAAAGGTGGTAATCTGTCGGAGACAAGTCGGGAGAAAATGGTGGGTGTGGAAGAACTTCGTAGCCCAGTTCTTTTAATTTTTGCACGGTATGTTTTGAAACATGGGATCTTGCTGCCGCTCAGTGAGATCATGTATCGAGCTTTTTTACTTTCCCAATACACTTTAAATGTCTGGAAACGATAGGTGCACTTGCATTTAGGGTTTCCTTCTACTGTATGTTTGAGGACATCGTTGTCTATTAAGGACGGAGGTCTTCCTCAGGGCGTTTTCCAAGTCGGTATCCCCAGCTGAAAACTTAGCAAACCAACGGCGAATGATCTGTTCATTAACACTCCCTTTCCCAAACGCCTTACAAATATTTCTAGCTGCCTCAGCTACTGAATGGCCGAGTTTAAAAAAAATATTACTCAAAAATCGCGTGTTTCCATGTTCATATTTGGAAGTATACTAAAAAGTGGGTTATTGATTATGAAGCTAATGTTTATAATACAAAGGTAGAGGATTAGTAACTGTTTACTTTAAATATGTAAACATTCGGAAGAAAACAACAGAGACCTGCGCAATCCTTTTTGTATTTCAGAAACTATAAAAACGGACATTTCATGTGAAACAACCCAATATTAATTATTATAAGTTTTATTATTAATTTAAGTGTGTGTAGTTATTTTCTGTTACTTTGCTTCATTGTTTTGGAATCCTCACCCTTCCTCATTTGTTTCTTAAGCTTTCTTCTTAACTTCATTTATTTTTCTATCTATTAAATTACTGATATTCTATAACAATCATAACTATAGGAAATATCTATATATATGTTTTTATATCAACTGATTTCATTTAAAAAAATAAAAATCCTTTAAAAACACATTTGAAATTTACGTATTTTTATAAAAAGATACAAATTACAGATTTAATTTATTCCATATTATACTAAAAATTGTATTCTATAACATAAAAATAAATTTGTTTTAAAAAGTATATATTGATAGAAAAAGAATCAAATAAATTGGTTTGGTAACAAATGTAAGAGTGATATTTGAAATGTTGATTTCTAAAATGTACTATATATATTTTAGGAAATTTTACAGGAAGCACAAAAATCTCACATGTATTAAACCAACTTATTTGATTCTTTTTGCATTGTAATCTAGAATTGTTTTTTTACTATATTAATTACACTATAGTAAAGTTATGGAATGAAATGTTTTAGAATGATTTGGAACAAAAATAAATGCGTAATTAGTACCTTTCCAAAATAACCTTATTTCTAAATCGCGTTTTCAGAGGACTTGACAGTTTATTAGATAAAATCAAATAGAAAATTTAGATCAAACTTAAAGATGAGAATACAAATATGTCATTATATCAATTTTGTAAAAAAAGTTTTGGAAATCAATGTCTCATTTGGTGCCTTACCCTTCAGCATCTCAATTTGTCAAAAGTTAAATAACTGTATTATTATTATTTACAAATACGGTGGACAGAGTATCTTGTTTTTTATTTAACGTCGCTTTAAGCTACTGTGGCTAATCGGACGATGCTACCATTCGAGTCCTAAATTTTGCCTATCCAGGTTTAATTAGAATAGGGATCTTTAACGAGTACCTGACATTACACAGGCTCGGGACCACCTTTTAATGTCCCCTCTGAAGGACAGCATAACTAAGGATTTTTTACTCCCATTAAAAAATCCTAGGGCTACCTGCGGGTTTGAATCTGGGAACTTTGGAATAAGAGGCTGCTATGCTAACCAATATGCTACAGGTAACCCTAGAGTATCTTGAAATATAAAATTTTGAGAGGGGGAAAGTAGATTTTTTATTTCCGATTACAAAGATTCATTATTGAAAATAATAAAACCTAAATAGCATCACCATGTGAAAATTAATAATATGGACAAAATTCATTCTATTATTTCCAATTTAATAATTGTTGGGGCCAGCGCGGTCGTCCTAGGGATTTCCTTATGCTATGCCTGGTAGTTAAGCTGATTCATAGGACTTGCTTGTTGTACCAAACTATGTATTCCCAAATAGATAAATTGGTGATTAGATAAACAAATAAATGAGTATGGTAATAGGTTTAATAGGTAAATATGAAAAAAACAATGTAAAAGGTATAATGGTTAGGTAATAACAAATAGGTAGTAGTAACACTTTTTAGATTTACACCGTTCCAACTGTACAGAACATATGTTTTTCTCTTATTATCCTGATCAATGAATGCTTGATAAAAACATTTGTTCAAAGTATGTGAGGAATTTAGAATAGATAATTATTCTAGTATAAGTGGTGTTAACAATAATTATTAATATTATTTACCTTTTTAATCCTAATTTTTTAGAACCTTGGGAAAAATTCCTTATAGTCACAATCACATTTTTACCATTCTTTATTAATCATCAGTTTTTGATTTATTTCTTTTGCTTTGTATTGAAGTGAGGACTTGCTTTGTGACCACTTACGAACGAGGGAAGGCGATGGCTGATGGAATTAGACCTCCGCAGCCTCCTTTCGCCGATTACAGGCTCGGAGGTTATTCCGTCCTCAGGATCCCAGGAGAGGTGAGAGAGGCCACGTACGAAGTGGTCTTCGAGAGGGATAATGAGCAGTCCTCCTTGGCTAACCTCATTCTAGAGTCTATACTCAAAGTAAGCATGTTTATGTAGTGTTAAGGTTATGTACATCTAATCAATAAATTGATAAAAGATTTAAGACATAATTATTTTATCAATATAAATTGAATTTAAGAAATAATTATTGTATTCTTTTCACATGTGCCAAGGCCGAATAAAAAATCTCTATAAATATAAAATATAGCTATGATTATATGTACTGTATTTAACTATATCTAGTCAAATGTTTGGTTTTTTATGTTCTAGTGTGGCATCGACACACGTAGAGCATTAGCAGAGAACCTAGTCATTGTCGGAGGCACTAGTATGGCTCCTGGCTTCAAGTCTCGCCTGTCACTGAGCTCAGGAGACTGGTCAAGGATAACGTCTATAAATCAAAACTATACATTTCCAATTTCAAGGTTCACGTTCCATTAGTAAAAGAAAACATCGCTTCATGGCTTGGAGGTATTCTATTTGTTTATCTTTGTTACTATAATTATGTTTTATTTTTATGGAAACAAAAAATTGATCCTCATCCAATGGTTTAGCTACTGATATATATTTATTTGAGTTCTCATTTAAAATAATTGAAACTTATAAAGCAGGGTTTCTCAATGATGTGCTGCCATTTTTGTCTGAAGGCACATTAAGTGTCCACCAGATATAACCTATCTGAAACTACTTTATTTAGCCTGTTCCCGATTGAGTTTACTATTTAATAAGGTTTTATTATTTGTTAATGGTAATTAATCAGAAATATTTATTTATGTTATAGTATTTTATATTTTATTATTGATAGCAATAATTTTTTTTATGTTTATTCACTTTTTTAGTAATGGGGTGTATAAAAAAAACAAAACAAACATTTTATAAAATTCAAAATTTCAAATGACTGTAACTATTTTAATACTTACCAATACTTAATAATCCCATGAGAGTATATTCTAAGCTTGTTTAATCCTATTTGACTTCTTCAAAAAAAGCCTCAGTTTAGTTTTATTTCAAAGAAACATGACAGTTTCCTCTGAAATTCTCATAATTTTTAAGGATTACTGGAAAAAAATATCCACATCCACTGAAATTATTAAATATGAAAAGAAAGGCATTCTTTTCAAATCAGTGCAATGCTCAGCATTGGTTTAAAAAATTTAGCAGTGGAGATATGACAGAAAGGTCTAGTCCTTGCACAAAAGGGTTACTACTTCTTTCGATTCATGGCCCGTTTTCCTCTATAAATTTTTTTTTATAATTTTGTGGAAGTTGAAATAGTGGTCATAGACAACCATCCCAAAGAATGATATCAGTGTGGGATCGAACTATTAGCTAGCAAATGCCTAATGATGGCAGATAACAATGGGTTATAT